>CM056056.1:41568904-42086412 GCA_029574335.1 Rana kukunoris | reverse complement strand
GGTGATGGCACAGTGGAGCAAGTGATGGCACAGTGGAGGCTAGTGATGGCACCATGGCAATGGAAAAGATGGAGTAGACCCAGGAGTAAGGCCAAGGCTCCGGATGCAAATTGCTGGATCGAGAAGGGGCTTAGATGGGTATAAGGGAGGGGTTGTGGGTTTTTTTTCCCTTCATGCATAGAATGTATGAAGTTAAAAAAACTTCAGCCTTTACAAATAAGGGTCCAGTATGGACCTCTAAAAACAACCTACATTTTGCTTTCCTCTTTGAATCAAAATTAGTAACATTTCATTAAAATATGTGCCATCTGAAGATCCATCATGGCATGATGAGGGTTGGGCAGGAACAGGCTGTGGTATCACCGGCTGTATTGGAAAACAGATTACCTTGCTGCAATCCCTTTATTTTAAATATCTCACAAAGATAATACTTCTCTAGAAATGTGATTCATACCTCTCGAGGTTTGCAAGTTTCCATATTTTTTATCTTAACAGGCCGCGAGGCAAACAGCAGGGGGGGTCCGTTACTCTCATTATAGCCACGCTGTGTTGTGTAATTGCATGTGAAAACAAGTACCTGAAGCCACGATGATACCAGGCGCTGTATCCCGGCTGGCGATATTTCCAGTTGTGTACGGATTTTCAGATACCTTCAGATGTAGATGTAAAGAGCAATATGGCTGAAAAGGAAAAACAAGACAATAATGAATGTGGATGGTAGAAAACCAACCTCTATATGATGCTCAGTGACTTGCCATAACAAAGGGATTCTTCTATGACTTCCTAGTTCCAGAAATGGGTGAAAGTCCAGACACCTAAAGCCCCGTACACACGGTCGGACTTTTGCCCAACCAACATCAAAATCCGACACTTTTCGCATTTGTCCGACCGTGTGTACGTTCCATCGGACCAACTTTTTTGGCTTTCATCGGACAATAAGTTGGGTCTGCGAAACGGACCAACTTTCAGGCAACAAAAGTCCGATGGTGCAAAGTCCGATCGTTGTGTGTACAGCAAACCATCGGACTTTTGGACAAATTACAAATGCGCATGCTCAGAACCAATGTAAAAAAATCAACCAACAATAGCAGAAGTTAACCAAAGGGTGGCAGTAAAGAGCAGAAAAGAGCAGAACAACCACGTGATGATGGGAAAGTTTTAGAAAAGTTTGCAGAAAAGTCCGAGCGTGTGTATGCTATGGGTGTGATCGGACAAATCAATTAGGACAAAAATCCAAGGGAAATTTTGTTGGATGTCCTACCGTGTGTATGGGCCTTTAGACCTCAAAAGCGTTCCGGTGTTAGCAATAGTTGGATGAAACAGCTGAAATACTGTAGCCAATAACAGGATCAGAATCCTATCCATTATACAGTTTTCCCACGGAGGTTCTGTCTAATGCCGTGTACACACGAACGGAAAATTCCGACTAGAAAACCATGGATTTTTTTCAGACTGAACATTGGCTCAAACTTGTGTTGCATACACACGGTCACACAAAAATTTCGACCGTTAAGAACGCAGTGACATTCAATACTACAAAGAGCCGAGAAAAATTAAGTTCAATGATTCCGAGCATGCGTCAAATTGATTCCGTGCATGCGTGTTATTTTTGCGCGTTGGAATTGCATACAGACGATTGGAAAGAACTTCTCCCGTTGGAAATTTTAAAAACCAGCTCTTAAATTTTTGCTTTTGGAAATTCCAACAGAAAAATCCGATGGAGCCTACACACGGTCGGAATTTCTGACACTCGGAGACGCTCAGAGACACTCGGAAACAAAGTGTTTCGTAGTGTCTCTGAGGCCGCATACACACGATCGAATTTGTCCGCTGCAACTGGTCCGATGGACCGTTTCAGCAGACAAATCCACTTCTTCCTTGCTGTCTCTGAGCTGTCCCGCGCTGTCTCTGAGCGCCGCTGCTGACATATACCGAGCACAGTACACTCGGTTACACTCGGCTATGCTCGGGTGCTCTCGCATAAAGGCTAGGAGGCGGCACAGGGCGTGTGACCGCGAGCGGAAGCGAGGCGTGGCGAGCATAGCCGAGTGTACTGCGCTCAGTATATGTTGGCGGCGGCGCTCAGAAATCGGCGTATATACGTTTCTCCTGATTTTAAGGGGAAAAAAGTGCGCATTATACGCCGTTAAATACGGTAAGCATTTAAAATATTTGATTTCCTGTGCTTTTACCTTCAGTATTTTTAACTTGGTGACATGTTCTCTTTAAGGTCATTTTGTCTACTTTTTTTCTGCACTTAAAAACTCATTTCAACACAACCAGTGCTGGGTTCTTGGCTCTGAACACCAATGCCCCCTATAAAGAGACCTCTGAGCCTCTGCAAATGTTTACTTTGTTACCTATCGTCTTTCGATTTCCGATGTTAACTTTTATACCAAATTCCATTTTCACATAACGCATTGTATTACATTGTATATTCCTATGACCTGGATTTTATTTTCTGAAATGGAGGTCAGAAGCGATAAAACTTTCAAATTGAGCGAGGAGGCAGTTGGTTGCATGCCATGCAGATGTAAAGCTCCAAATGCAGCTCCCTTCCCCCATCTTGTGGTCACGCTTAGAACTGCACACTCCAAATAAAGAGTCCCCTAAACTTTACTCTGAATTCCACCGGCCCATTTGGTTGATTCATTTTGGCAATAAATTGATATTTGCTTATCTTAATTTGTCTGGATTTCAACGGAATGCATTTTTTTTAAAAGATCTATTTTCATTCTGGATTTCCCCATAGCTGCCGTCATGGCAAATATCACGGAGCGTTGTGAAATAACTCACGTTTTGTTAAGCGTCTGCTGTAATGACGGTGCTAAAAGCCGCATTAACATTTACTGGAAGTAGTTATGTACATTTTTATAGAGGGGGAAAGACCAAAATAGATCTTCGTGCAGCTTTAAAATTAATTTGTGGTTATTATGTCAATGTATATAAAAACACTGTTAAAAGAAATGCTGAGCAAATATGAAGGCTTTCATTGCTGACCTTACCTTTTAAAAATGCCAGTTGCCTGGCTCTTAGGCTGATCTAATAGGTTTAGTTATTACTGAGTCACTGACCTGGGATAAGGATGCTGATTGAGGCCTCATTCACACGGCACCAAGTTTTCTACACAAGATCTTGCCAGCAGAAGCTTCCAGCAAGATCCAGCATTACAGTGCTCAGTAGGTATATAATGTTTGATTAACCCCTTCCTGCTTGCCCTGCAATCCCTTTCAAGAGTTCTGAATGCCCGGAGGTGGAGGAATGGGCGAACACGTGACCCCTGTGATTGGCTGTCATGATGTTCCATCGGCTACTGATTAGTCTAGACCAGGGGTCTCAAACTGGCGGCACTCCAGCTCTTGTGAAACTACAAATCCCATCATGCCTCTGCCTGTGGGAGTGATCTTGTAACTAACAACCTTGCGATGCCTCATGGGACTTGTAGCTTCACAGTTGGAGGGCCGACACTTTGAGACCCCTGGTCTAGACCAAGTGCTGTCTTTGCTATCTTGGTCTCTGTGCTGGGAGCGTTCAGTGGGTATACTACTAGCCCAGAAACATCAGCCACCCAGAGACATATGTGTGGCATGTGGGTGATAAAGCCCAGCCATATGTGTTACGCATGTGGCAAGAGGTTAATGTTTAAATGCGTAAAGTCTTAAAGCGTGCCACCACCATTGACTTCTGTCATCTGCATCCTGGCAACGAAGAGCGCAAATCCAGCCCCAAACAGGCAATCAGTTCCCTATCAAGTACACTCTAATGCCTTCTGATGAAAAAAGTCAGACGGAATTTTTTCATCGGATAGTGTGTGCCCCATCTGAGTTTTTCCATCGGAAATTCCGACGGACTTGTCCTTCGAACATGTTCTCTTTTTATCGGATGAAAAAAAAAATTATATTGTAAATTCCGTTCGTCTGTACGGAACTCCGACGAAGAAAAAAACACACATGCTCAGAATCAAGTCGACGCATGCTCGGAAGCATTGAACTTCATTTTTCTCAGCTCGTCGTAGTGTTGTATGTCACTGTGTTTTGGACAGTCGGAATTTGGTGTGTGACAGTCTTTATGCAAGACCGCTTGAACGGAGTTTATCCAACGGAAATTCCGATCATGTGTACAGGGCATCACAACTCGGCCAATCAAATTCTACACATGCAGAACTGGTTCCTCCCACTAGCCACTGGGAGCGGATCTGATGGAGAACTGCATCACTGTAAAACTATTCTGACTCGACCCCTTACATTCCCCAACAGGTCTGCTTTTATGGCAAGTAGGAGGAGCCAATTCTGCCTATGCAGAATTTGATTGGCTGAGCCAGTCAATTTAGCCAGTCATCAGGAGTGGACCTAATGAGGATCTACAACACTGTAAAGCCACGTACACATGATCAGTCCATCCGATGAGAACGGTCCGAAGAACCGTTCTCATCGGTTAACCGATGAAGCTGACTGATGGTCTGATGTGCCTACACACCATCGGTTAATTAACCGATTGTGTCAGAATGCGGTGACGTAAAACACGACGACGTGCAGAAAAAAATGAAGTTCAATGCTTCCAAGCATGTGTCGACTTGATTCTGAGCATGCGTGGATTTTTAACTGATGGTCGTGCCTACTAACAATCGGTTTTGATGTATCGGTTAGGCGTCCATCTTTTAAATTTTAAAGTAAGTTGGCTTTTTTTTAACGAAGTTTAAATAACCGATGGGGCCTAGACGCGATCGGTTTTGACCAATGAAAACGGTCCATCAGACCATTCTCATCGGTTTGGCCGATCGTGTGTACGCAGCATTACATTCCCCCAACAGGTCTGTTTTTATGGCAAGTAGGAGGAGCCATTTCTGCCTATGCAGAATTTGATTGGCTGAGCCAGTCAATTTAGCCAGTCATCAGGAGTGAACCTAATGAGGATCTACAACACTGTAAAACTATTCTGGCATGACCCTGATGTATCCCATCAGGTCCATTTTTGAAACTATTGGAGAAAGCTGTTGCTGCATTTGTGGGATTTGATTAGCTTGGCCAATCATATGACCCCCTCCTACTGGCCATAACAATGTCCAGGTCCGAAGCTAGAATAGTTTTACAGTTTTGTGGTCCTTTGTTTAGAATGTTTGGAGACTCCTGCCCTAGACTGAGTGAACTGTGTGCCTGACTACCTCTGCATTAATCTTGGGAAAAATCTGTTAAATTACAGCGGCTCCTACAGTGGGAGGAGCTACACATAAAAAATATAAAACCAAAACATGGTCCATTTTTTATACATCAATATCAATAATTTGCCCTGTCATGAACATAAAGCCCACCTTCCCTAATTAGAATTAACATTTGTCTGTAAAACAAATCTTCTTACAGTATTTTACTTGGAAAGGTGCGATTTGTAGAGGACTTCATATTGATCATCCCACCAAGGAGATGGGAATTACACACTCAGCGGACGTTTTATAATGAATACAATAGATTTGCTGATTTTAGGTGATCAATATGTCTTATAGAAATCCTTTTCTCTGGTCTTCTGCATAAATCTTTTTTTTTTTTCTTCACATCTAAATTTCAATATTTATGTGGATTGCGCTGGACTGTAACTAGGAAGATATAAAAATATCCATGCTGCACTAATGTAGGAATACAATCAGGGGCCTAGTCATAAGATTGTTCTTTGTTTCTTTGATTTATGAAAGTCTGAAATGGAAAGCTGTGATAAAACTAACATCTATAGGAAACTGTGAAACGTTAATGGTTAGGGTAAAAATAAGGCAAAAAAGCTCAATTTAAATGCACAGTTTCTCTCATGTGCTGAAAATTGCTTATTCTGATTTCACTGAACACTGGAAATCCTTCAAGACTGACATTTACCCATTCAAAATTTGAATAACTCCTCCCAAGTGGAGGGTTCTTGACAGGAGTACTGGAGTACTGAGGCACATAGGCGTGCGCACAGGGTGTGCCGGCTGGGCCTGGGCACACCCTAATCACCCCATTTACATTAGCAATATTGCTCTGTGTGCCGATAGGGAGATGGGAAAGATCTCCCACTGAGCAACTATGCTTATAAGAGAAGTGTGGAAGCATTTCTCTCAAATTGAATGAATCTGCAGGCAAGGGAGATCATGCGCCGAGGCAGAGTGAGGCAGAGTGCCGCAAAGAAGACTGTATGTGTGTGCGTGTATTTTATATATATTTGATGGGCACACCCTAATGCAATAGGCTACGCACACCTATGCTGAGGCATCAGAAACAGCTCATGGCTGGTGAGAGGGGCCAGCAGCTTCCTCCAAAACAACACAGTATTCTGTTGGCCCTTCCCACCAGCCATGAGCTTCCTGCATTGGATAGAGAAGCAAAGAGTCCCAGTGATGGTCTCTGTGGGCCTAACTGGATCCAAATTAACCGCTTGCCGACTGTAAAACTTACATATACGGTGGCGAGGCGGCTCTCCTGCACAGGATCACGTACCAAGTACATGATCCTGCACTTCCGGGTCTGGGGCATGCAGTTAAATTAACTCAATGCTGTATCGCAAAAAAAAAATCCTGGTCATGAAGGGGGATAAATCTTCCAGAGGTTAAGTGGTTAAGGTATGTATTGAAACCAGGAGAGTTTAATTTAATATTTTTAATACCAGGTTGATTGAGGGGGGCAAAGCATGAAGGGCACTCACCAGCACACAGTTGACAGGATCCCCTCGTAGATCGACGTCTGGGGCCTGTAGAAGAGTCCAGTCTCTCCCCTTGTTGTATGTGATAAACGTCTTCACTTGGCTGTCAATCTTCTTGTTCGCTAAGAACATCCCCTTTATCCCTGCTACCTGGGAAAAATGGATGCAGCTGAGAAAACAACCACTTTATACAGCCCCTTTGATATATATTCTGTATATACACTGCAATATACTGTGTGTGTATATATATATATATACTGTATATATATATATATATATATTATATATATTTTATATATATATATATATATATATTGTAGATTTACAATATGTCAGAGTAATTCACAATAAACACTGCTTCTATTTGAATGATGAAGGTGGTGTGATACTTTTGCATTTATGTTGTATGACACCAACACTCTTCTCACCACAGCACCATGCATAGCTGTGACTGTACATCTGCTGGTGTGTAAATGGGATACAAATCTTGATAAGCCTATGTCCATCTGGTGATTGGCAGCCCAAGGCTCCATCTACTTGGTGGTTGGTCGAGAAAAGCTACTGTTTATTTGGTGATGGATCACCCAAGACTACCATCCACCTAATGATTAGTTGCCCAAGGCTCCTTCCACCTGGTGATGGGTCACTCAAAGCTCTGTCCACCTGTGCTGGTTTGCCCAAGGCTACCATCCATCTGATGATTGGTTTCTCAAGCGTATCATCCACCGGTAATTGGTTGCCCAAGGCTCCTTCCACCCAGTGCAAGTGCTCCATTATGGGGAGGTAATGTGTTTGCCACAACTGGAAGACAATCACTTCACTACAGAACAGTGCATGACTGTGGCTTCCTATCTGCTGAAGTACAAATAAAATACTATTTCTTATAAGGCTCCCTCCACTCAATGATTGGTTTCTCAAGGCTCCGTCCACCTAGGATTGGTTGCCCAAGGCTACAGTAATGGATCACACAAGGCTCCTTTATACCAGTGATTAATCACCCAAGTTCCCCATTATGGGGAGGTAATGTGCTTGCTACACCCAGAAGACAACCATGTCACTACATTACTGTGCATGACTGTGGCTTCCTACAGTACCTGTCACCGAGAATGTGCTTCCAGCACGACAGCATCGCAGTGATTCTCGGCGACAGGGTGCTGACATCTCGCACTCGCTGGAATAGAAAAAAGCACATTCCAGCGAGCGCGTCATAGAAGCGACGGGGATCCGACTTGGGTTCCCGCCAATTCTACACGCGGCATTTGGTATGAATCATAAGGGGGAACTCCACACCAAAATTTTAAATAAAAATCCGGCATGGGTTCCCCCCCAGGAGGCATACCAGGCCCTTACGTCTGCTATAGATTGTAAGGAGACCCCCCCCTACACCGAAAAAATGGCGTGGGGGTTCCCCCACAATCCATACCAGATCCATATTGAAGCACGCCGCCCGGCTGGTCAGGAAAGTAGTGGGGACGAGTGAGCACCCTCCCCCTCCTGAGCTGTACCAGGCCGCATGCCCTCAACATGGGGGGGTTGGGTACTCTGGGGCAGAGGGGCGCCCTCCGGCCCCCCCACCCCAAAGTACCCTGTCCCCATGTTGATAAGGACAGGGCCTTCTTCCCGACAACCCTGGCCATTGGTTGTCGGGGTCTGCGGGCGGGGGGCTTATCGGAATCTGGGAGCCCCTTTTAATAAGGGGGCCCCCAGATACTAGCCCCCCACCCTAAGGGCCTGGTATGCCTCCTGGGGGGGAACCCATGCCGGATTTTTATTTAAAATTCCCCCTCATGATTCATACCAAACGCCATGTGCAGAATTGGTGGGGATCCAAGTTGGATCACCGTCGCTTCTATGACGGCATTGTCCCCATCGCGGCAAGCCGGCTCGGCACTGGCTCCCGCGATGGGGCTCGTAGGTGGTCAATCTCGTCGAGAAAGGGAGCAAGATTGACACAATATCGCTGTCACCTACTGTATCTGCTGATGTGCGAATAAAATACTATTTCTAATAAGGCTCCCTCAACCCGATGATTAGTCACTTATGGCTCTGTCCACCTAATGAATGGTCGCCCAAGGCTATCGTTGACCCAGTGATAGGTCATCCAAGGATCCTTCTACCTAGTGATTGGTCACCCAAGTCTTTGTCCACTTGGTAATTGGTTTCCCAAACATCAAGTGCTCCATAATGGGGAGGCAATGTGTTGGATACACCTGGATGTTTTGAGTATTTCTCCAAGTTGCAGAAGAGAATCAAAGTGGTGGGGTAGCGAGTGCACGTTAAGAAGATGCACCTATTGTAAAGAAAGCTTGTTACTTTACCTTGTATCTGCCTTTTTAACATAATCTTTTGTCCCAATAGTTGTGCATAACTGTGTAAATGGGGACGGAGTGGGGCAACATATTAAACTGCATTATGTGTGAAGTCTGAAACCCAACACACTTTACCTAAAACTAGCCTAATTACTACAACTTGATTAACATTTTGTTGATCTCCTTTTTACCTTTTATAGGTGAATCCAAATAGGGGAAACAGACAGATTAATAAATGTTCACAACATACCTATTACTAAGCTTTGGATTATCTCTAGTGTTCTCCTTTAAGTTGGGCATACAACATGACCTATACAAAACGGGGGTCCCTGACATACCTCGTAGAGGTCGATCATGACGTTCCCCTCTGGGCTTTTTATGCTCTTCACGTTTTCTAGCGCCAGTGAGAGAAGAAGATGCCTCTGGTGTCGGAGATGTACAGGTTATAGGTCTCATTCTGATTCCACTCCTGGATGGCAACAAAAACTTGGTTCTCATCCGTGCTGATGACATGCATGTCCTGGAGGAAGGAGAATAAAACAGGATTAAAAGACCTTGCAAAAAAATATTTGATTCACCATTTTGTTCATTCTCATCCTTAGTTGTATCCCGGTGCTGGCAATCTCCTGTGGTTTATTGCCACTTCCTGTCTACATGTAGTCCATGAATAGCAGTGGGGTGTGATGATGGAGACATTTCATATTTTCCTATTAAAGTTGTCTCACAATATCTAATAAAGCCTCCAATATCCTGGTCACCTTAGCTGACACTTCATACAAAAGGAATGTCATTACAAACTGACCAAGTCCTTAAAAAGTTCATGTTGCTTGCAGTGGGGGTTGACCAGGACAAGTCCTATATACCACAACCATAACTTGGAATATTCAGTCTCTACCAGGGCAAGCATGCCCCTGGGTTTGATCATCTGTGCCACGCCATATAAAAGAGGGTGGGACTTTGTGGTGAAAAGTCAACTTTAGTTAAGTATTATTGTTATATTTTTTTTATTTGTTATTATTGCATTTGACATTACTTAATTTAACTTTATACTTTTAAGTGTTTGTGTGATCTCTCTTTGCACATCTCGAATACAACCCCAAAAACGTAAACTATCATGCAATCATGATAAAACAGGGTGGTGTCCTGGTGTTCAAAACAATTACTTTAAGTCTTAAAAGAACACTAAAGGCACAATTTTTTATTTTATTTTTTAAATAACAAACATGTTATACTTACCTCCACTGTGCAGCTTGTTTTGCACAGAGTGTCCCCGAATCCTGTCTTCTGGGGTCCCTCGGCGGGTGTGTCGGCTCCTCCTCGCAAAAACTTTCCACCTTCATGCGAGCAAGCTCGCATGGTGGAAAGCTTTTGCGGGCGCGCTCCCGTGATACAGCGGCGGGCATAGCCAATGGCTGCGCTGCTATCAATCTGTCCAGCCTAGCCAATCAATAGACATGTGCAGACTGGAATATTTTGTTTTATTTTTTCGTTTTCGTTTGGAAAATAAATGTATTTAGTTACTCCCGAAAATCGTTTTGATTTATTTCGTTTTTCGTTGGGGAATAGCTTTCGTCCGAAAATCCAATAATACTTGGTTTCTGTCGAATGGTCAAAGGAATATTTGACGGAACGTCAAATTTTTACGCCGAATCGTACATTTTCGTTCGAATATTCCGCCTACAAGAATTCTAATGTTGTATGACTAGTAATAATGTCGAATCTATTTTCTCATAAATCGAAATCTATTCTCTGTAATGTCGAATCTATTATTTCTATAGTGTTGAATCTTTTCTCTATAATGTCGAATCTTTTCCCTATAATGTCGAATCTCTCTATATCGAATTTTTACCGCAACGAAAACGAAAATAAAGCATTTTTTTTGTCGGATCTTTCGGTTTTAGTTTCTTGCGCTTTTCGGACGAAAATGCATTCTAATGAATACGAATGCACATGTCTACCAATCAACGGGCAGGCTGGGAACCGAAGAGGATCACGAGGCCTCCATAACACATTAGATTACTTTTTCTTCCTGTTGTTTTAATTGTATCAGCATTAAATAATGATGCACTCCTAAGATAACCAGCTGAAACTCTTTTTGTTGATTGCACTTGGATTTTTACTGCCACTCGTTGGGCAACGTCTGCTATTGTCTGATCTTTAGCATTGGTTTTGAGCATGCATGTTTGTACTTTGAACTTTAGTCCGATGGACTTGTGTACACACGATTGGATTAGCCTCCATTGGACATTTGTTGCCAGAAAGTTTGTCTGTTTGCACAGCGAACATTTGTCTGATGAAAAACGCAAAAAGTTTGTCCAATGGAGCATACACACGGTCGGATTGTCTGATCAAACAGGTCTGTTGGACATTTGTTGTCAAAAACTCTGATCGTGTGTATGGGCCTTATGTGTGCTTGTCCCTGGTCACAGACAGCGTTGTATGATGTTAGGTGTAGAATTGTTGTTCTATTGTAATTTTTTATCCTATTTGGTATACTCTTTTTTTTCATACTATTAATTAATTATTTAAATATAACAATTATCCGTGGTATTATTTCCCTGAGCTCTTTCCATGTTATGCTTCCCTTTTTGCCACTGAGTCCCACTCGATTTGAGTGTGTGGAAAATTACCCGGTGGTACCCCTATGTGTACCTTCATTTAGTTGGCTCCCTACCCTCCTCCTTTTTTTTTTGAGTGAGGAGAGCTCTGAGAGCTGATTGGAGGGAAGGAACACACCCCCTTCACACAGCAAACAGAGCTGAGGCTGGCAATAACAAGCTGTGTGCTGGAGCTTCATCCCTTGTCACCTTGTTTCTCCTAAAGAAAAACAATTTGGCTAAAATGAATGTCTGCAAAGTAGACAGACAGAATAGTCTAATGATTCTGTTAAAAAAAGTAAATACCTATTAAAATCCTTTATCTATATCACCTCCGGCTTTCTAGTTTCTGTTCTCTCATTCACTTCCTGGTTTGCGGCGCTCATTCATGTAAGAACTACATTTCCCAGTATGCATTGCGGCACATCCAGTAATTCACACCTCCTTGAAGTCTCTGAAGCCGCATACACACGATCAGTATCTGATGAAAATGGTCTGATGGACCGTTTCCATCAGTTAACCGATGAAGCTGACTGATGGTCAGTCTTGCCTACACACCATCAGTTAAAAAAACAATTGGGTCAGAACGTGGTGACGTAAAACACAACGACGTCCAGAAAATAATGAAGTTCAATGCTTCCAAGCATGCGTCGACTTTATTCTGAGCATGCGTGGATTTTTAACCGATGCTCGTGCGTACTAGCGATCGGTTTTGACCCATCGGTTAGCAATCCATTGGTTAAATTTAAAACAAGTTGGCTTTTTTTTAACCGATGGATAACTAACCGATGGGGCCCACACACGATCGGTTTGGTCTGATGAAAACGGTCCATCAGACCATTCTCATCGGTTTAACCTATCGTGTGTACGGGGCCTAACAGGTAGAGAACGTCCTGCCACACAGATGTTGTTCCCAGGAGGGAGCGAGCACATCACTGACCACCGCAGTAAAGCCTCCCTTCACTGTGGTGAGTTACAATCAGACAAGCAGGAAGTGAACAGAACAGAGAAGAAATAGAGCAACTTCTGAGCAAAAACGAACAATGAGGAAGTGAAAAGATGAATGTCTGCAGGTAAAGGATGCTTATTATGAAAAAAATGTTTCCTTTACAACCCCTTTAATGTCAGAAAAACGTGTCAGAAATTATTCATGCTGATAGTAGAGGAATGAAGCAGCAGACAGAAATGACACTTAGTGCTCTGGATTAAGACAAGTACACACTATAGAGGGATATGCTTTGTGGATATTTCATATTCCAGGTTTGAAACCATGTTAAAGACTTTGCACTACAAAGTCCCTGGAGGTACCACTAAAGCCTCATATACAGGATCGGTTTTCTCGGCAAAAAACAGCAAGAAAACTGCTTCTTGCCGAGATTCCCGTTCGTGTGTACAAGGCTTGAGAACCTGCTCTCTTTTTTCTTGTCGAGATTCTTGCCGGCCTGTTTCCCGACGAGAAACCTGAAAATGTGTATGCTTACCTGTCACCGCGGTTCTTTTGAGACGAAAGTCTGTACACTCGGGCGGCAAGAGTTTCTTGCCCAGAATCTCATCAGGGAAAACATTCAGGAAACTCAGACTCTCTGCGCACTTCCTGAAATTTTCAGGATGGTTGAGTGTACTTACCAAGCACAAATAAAAATGAAATACATTACTATAACAAGGAGGGTATCTTACAGTGCCCACTATTAGTATTGCAGCAAAGTATTTTTTTTGACAGGTGACAAGTCCTATTTAAGTGCACTTGTACAAACTGGGATCAAAAACCAGATATTTAAACAAAGGACATATAATAGACGCCACGCTCCATTCCCAGTCCCTGGCAGTCACATGCGTTGTTATAAAACACGCTCACTATGAATCCTGTATAAACTTCCTTAGGAAAGGCTGACATCCAATATTGAATCTAAATATTAGTTTGAAATAGTTCTGGTAAAGCCAATATTTATACTGATTATAAGAGATTATTCCGGGCCGGATGAAATCTGAACATCTATCCCCCGTATAATGTGCAAAATTCAAACACAGCCAACTATGTCAATATATATATATGAATCATCCCACCTAAATCTAGCAGAATACAATCATTAAAGCTGAACGCCGGGCGCAAACGTTTTAAAAAATCCCCCAATACTCACAAAGGACATAAATTCATCTGATGTATGCACCCAATGCCCATGAAAACCCAAATGTAGCAGTGACACCATCAATGTGCTCTACAGAGCTTGTGCAGGGAACAGAGCCGTGGGAAGGACCCAGCAAGCTCCACCCACCATATAGAAAACTACAGGAGGGGGTGGAGACAAGACCAGTCACCCTGCACATGGAGAGAGAGAGCAGCAATGAGTGTTATAGGGTCTGGGAGTGTGTGTACCTGATTAAACACATCCCACCTGGCCTATAGCAGAATGATGGCCAGCAGGGGGGGTCAGTTATCCTGACTAACTGACGCCAGGCAGGATAAGCCACTTAAGCACATCCCTAGGGGCGTGCAGAGCGGCGATTGGTGGTGCGATGTGTCGCTCTGACACATCGCATCTCCAATCACGGTGAAGAGCCTATGATGTAGACTCTTTATCACGTGATCAGCTGTGACCAATCACAGCTGATCACAGTGGTATTCAGGAAGTGCTGGGAATCGGCTTTCCTCAGTCCACGCTGACAAGGCACGAGTAGAGGAGAGCCTATCAGCATTTCTCCTGACGAGGGGGGGGGGGGGTCTGTGCTTATCAGCGCATTGATTATCAGTGCAGCCCCCATCAGAGGTGCCCACAACAGGTGCCAATCAGTACCTATTGGATGCCAATCAGTGCAAATAAACATGTCAATCAGTGTCCATCACAGATGTCAATAAGTACTAATCACAAATGCCAATCAGTGCCCATTAGTAATGCCTGTCAATGCCCATCACAGATGCCAATCAATGCCCATCAGTAATACCTGTCAGTGCCTCCTCATCAGTGCTGCATATCAATGCCATCTATCAAATCATTAGTGACACCCATCAGTGGCCATCAGTGCCACCTATCATTGCCTAATAAAGATAGCAAATTTGACTTGGACTTTTTAGGCACAGTAACACAATATGACACCTATCATTGCCTATCAGTGCCACCTACCAGTGCCCAGTGCCACCTATTAGTCATATCAGTGCCCATCACTGCTGCATATCAGTGCCTCCTATCAGTGCTGATTTTGGTGCCCCCTCATCAGTGCCCATCAGTGCCACCTTATTAGTGCCCATCAGGACAAAACATACTTTTTTACAACATTTTATAACATAAACAAAGAAAAACGTAAAAAAAATAAAAAATTACGGTCTTTATGTTGTTTAGCAAAAAAAACAAAAAATCACAGTGGTGAATAAATACCACCAAAAGAAAGCTCTATTTGTTGGAAAAAAATCTATAAAAATTCATATGGGTACAGTGTTGCATGACCCCGCAATTGTCATTCAAAGTGTAATGTGGCACACACGGCAGAGAACCTCGACGGGCAGAACACATCGTTCTGCCCGTCGAGGTTCTCTGCCGGCTGTCAGAATCTGCGACCCGCCCGTCGGTAATGGCAACCAGCCATTCATCCCGACGGGCCGTCGAGCAAATAGAGAACCTGTTTTCTATTTGCTTGACGGGTTCCCCGACGGGCGGGGCTCGCAGAGAGCGTACACACGGCCGAGGTTCTCGCTGGAATGCAGCTCCCAGCGAGGTTCTCGCTGGTTTCTGGCGAGAACCTCGGCCGTGTGTACGGGGCTTGACAGCTCTGAAAGTTGAAAATTGGTCCTGGCAGGAATGAGGTGAAAGTGCCCGGTATTGAAGTGGTTAAAGCCGACTGTTGGCTTTTATGTGGAAGTGACACAAGCGGCTGTCTCACCTGCTGACCTGCTGTTGTTGTCATAGGACAGTCAGAGGAGAATGAAAGCCTCTCCTACAAGCTTTAATTGGTGCTCAGTCAGACACTGATAAAAGTCACATGACTACTATGCTGCTGATGAGAAAATGTATTTAGCTGTTTATATTTACTAAAATGCATTTCCATGTTCAGTGTACTTTGGGAGACCAGATATAGTGAATGCAGGCTCCTGGGTTTAGTAACACTTTAGGCTCGGGTTCACACCATCGCCGGATCCGTCTCACAGCAGTGGTCCGGTGTGTGCTGGTTCACGTTTCAGGTCCGATTTCAGACTGAATTTTGGTCTGAGCACTCAGAATCTGTGCAGTCAGGGCCGGCCCAAGACATTGTGCTGTCTGGGACCAAGAATGAAATGCTGCTGCCCCCCAATAAAAATAAAAAATTACTCCCACCAAAAGGCCCCCACAGTCATTATTTAATATCATGATAACTCAAATTAAATTTATCAGAGAATCGGATTTACATGCAACAGCACCTTGTCCATATGCAAAATTAGTTGGCTCTCCTGGGCGAATTGCCGTCATTGTACGTCAGCTGCTTTAAGAGCTCTAGGGGGTTCCACAGAGAGCCAGAACAGGGATAAGTCAATATAAACAGACAGATCCCCATTCGGTCAGGGGAGGAGAGACAGATCTGCTGTTCCTAGTGATCAGGAACAGAGATCAGTCTTCTCCTCCTGTCAGTCCACCCCCCCCCACAGTTAGAAACCCCTCCCATGGAACACTTTTAACCCCTTGTTCACCCCCTAGTGGTGACCCCTTCACTTTCGGTGTCATTTATACAGTAATCATTTGCTATTTTATAGCTCTGATCACTGTATAAATGTCACTGCTCCCAAAAATGTGTCAAAGGTGTCTGATCTGTCCGCTGCAATGTCGCAGTCCCACTAAAATTTGCTGATCACCGCCATTACTAGTAAAATTTGGATTCGGACTCCTACAGACAATGCTGCTACGGGGAACTCACTGGTGGCAGAATGGATGGGGTGAGGGTCAATGCCGAGCCTCCAGAACATGGACACAGTGACAGACAGGCTGCAACATCTCAGGCAGCAGCAGATGCTGTACATGTGAACTGTGGACAGCTGCTCAGCTCACACCTAGTCATACTCTGTACTTTCCCTCAGGCTCTTTGCCATGCTGAAGGAGATGGAAGAAGTGGGTGGTTGAAGCTGATTGACTAGACACAGAGGCTGAGCGATCTGAATGCTGGGGCGGCCGCGACCTCTGACATCACTGGTTGATAGACGCCGGGCAGCAGGTGATTCTAGCAACCAGTGCAGTGCAAAGCCGACCAGTATCGGCCCTGCTCATGCTGACTGATCAGACCTCCTCCTGACAGGTAGGGTACAGCCGGGCGGCTACTAAGGTACAGGTACTCGGTACTACTGACAACTTTGCGGTGCCCGTGTTTCCAGCTGCCGCCCCTCTTAAACTGCCGCCTGGAACCATGGTCCCACTGGGTCCCATTGTAGAGCCGGCCCTGGGTGCAGTTGTGCATGGTAACCAATCAGCTTCTAACTTTAGCTTTTGGCAATAAAACCTAGAAGCCGATTAGTTTCTATGCAGAGCTGCACCGGATTCTGCACATTTCAATTTTAGTAAATAACCCCCACGGTTTCTATGGAGTTATGTCAATGCATAACGTGGCATTTGAAACATAACATATGTAATAAACATTTTCTTTGCTAAAATACTGGCAAATCTGTTCAGTAGTGCTTGTGGGTCAGATGATTCTGCCACATCCAATAGTTTGCTGGGTAACACCACTTTCCACTGTTGCCACTTTGCTGTTTCTGGTGACTGCTTTGGTCCTCTACATGCCCCACCCCCTATGTTCCTATAAGCTTCCAAACACATACCCTCTAACCCCCAGTGTCTGAAAACAAGTTAAAGCAATAGACCAATTGGCATCATGATGTATTACCTCCCACTCTCAGTCTGATTTCTTATTGATGAGGAGGAGTGTGGGGAGATAACAAGGATGAATTTTAGGAAGTAATACTCTTTTTTTATAAATGAATATACATTTAAAATTGCAAGTTTATTTTATTTTATTTTTACTTGCCCAATATTTAATTTAAAGGGTTAAAAACTAGCAAATGGCAAAGAGGAAAGTACTTATTATCACTTACCGAATCTCGTTTCAACATCTGCCCAGCACACGGACATAGCACACAGTCAGCAATACATGGCTGATTATATCTGTGATGATTAATCAATTTCTATTTTGAACCGTTCTCTCCCAAGACATTTAAAGGGCCTTCTATTTTTAGATGACTTGAAGGGATCTGAGAAGAAACTTTTTTTATCTATCTTTTTTAGCCTTCCAGAGTCTTTTACCCATGTATTACTATCATCCAGCAGAGGTTGTCCCGGTGTACAGCTTTCTGGATGCTGTAGTGAATCATTAGGTTTCAACATATTCTACAGGTGAAACGCAAAATTTTTTAATATTGTGCAAAAGTAAATTTATTTCACTAATGCAACTTAAAAGGTGAAACTAATATATGAGAGAGACTCATTACATGCAAAGCAAGATAGTTCAAGCCGTGATTTGTCATAATTGTGATGATTATGGCTTACAGCTCATGAAAACCCCAAATCCACAATCTCAGAAAATTAGAATATTTCATGCAATCAATAAAACAAGGATTGTACATAGAACAATATCAGGCCTGTGAAAAGTAGAAGCATGCATATCTACTCAGTACTTGGTTTGGGCCCCTTTTGCAACAATTACTGCCTCAATGCGGCGTGGCATGGAAGCGATCAGCCTGTGGCACTGCTGAGGTGTTATGGAAGACCAGGAGGCTTCAGTAGCGGCCTTCAGCTCTTCTGCATTGTTCGGTCTCATGTCTCTCATCTTTCTCTTGGCAATGCCCCATCAATTTTCTATGGGGTTCAGGTCAGGCGAGTTTGCTGGCCAATCAAGCACATAAATCCCACAGTCATTGAACCAGGTTTTGGTTCTTTTGGCAGGGTGGGCATGTGCCAAGTCCTGCTAGAAAATGAAGTCAGCATCCCCATAGAGCTCGTCTGTGGAAGGAAGCATGAAGTGCTTCAAAATCTCCTGGTAGACGGATGCGTTGACCCTGGACCTAATGAAGCGCAGTGGACCAACACCAGCAGATGACATGGCTCCTCAAATCAACACAGAGGGCCAGATTCAGAAAAGTATTTACGTTGGCGTATCTATAGATACGCCGCGTAAATACTAAGAATAGCCGGCGTATCTTTTTTCTGTATTCAGAAAACAAGATACGCCGGCTTTCTCCTAAGATACGAGCGGCGTAAGTCACTGTCGTATCTTAGTTGCATATTTACGATGGCCGCTAGGTGGCGCTTACGGCGTTTTTTATGTAAAATATGCAAATTAGCTATTTACGCCGATTCCCGAAAGTACTTGCGGCGGCGTGTCGTAGTTTACGTCGTTTGCGTTAGCGTTAGAGCGGCGTAAGGTTACCCCTGCTATAGGAGGCGTAGCTAATGTTAAGTATGGACGTCGGGACAGTGTCGAATTGTACGTCGGTTACGTCGTTTGCGTAAATCATTTGGGAATGGGGCTCGACGTTAGTTACGTTCACGTTGTTTACATTGACAAAAAGCAACGTGGTTTCGCGCATGCGCACTGGAAATGTCCACGGACGGCGCATGCACCGTCCAAAAAAAACATCAATTACGTGGGGTCATGATTCATTTACATGAATCACACCCCCACTTCATAAATTTGAATTGCGCGGCCTTACGCCGCAACACATACGTTACGCCGCCGTAAATAAGGGCGTAAGTTCTTTCTGAATACAGAACGTGCGCAAAAATTTACAGCGGCGTAACGTATCGGGGATACGTTACGCCAGCAGAAAGATCCGCGGATCTTTCTGAATCTGGCCCAGAGTGTGTAAACTTCACACTGGACTTCAAGCATCTTGCAGTGTGTGCCTCTCCAGTATTCCTCCATACTCTGGCTCCTTGGTTTCCAAATGAGATGAAAAATTTGCTCTCATCAGAAAAGAGGACTTTGGACCACTGATCAACAGACCAGGTCTGCTTTTCTTTGGCCCAGGTAAGACGCTTCTGACGTTGTTTGTTGTTCAGGAGTGGCTTGACAAGAGGAATACGACATTTGAAGCCCATGTCCAGGATCTGTCTGTGTGTAGTGGCCCTTGATGCACTGACTCCAGCCTCAGTCCACTCCTTGTGAAATTCCCCAACACTTTTAAATGGCCTTTTCCTGACAATCCTCTCCAGGCTGTCGTCATCCCTGCTGCTTGTGCACCTTTTTCTTCCACGCTTTGGGAACATCCAACTTCCTATGCAATTACCTTTTGAGGCTTTCCCTCCTTATGGATGGTGTCAATGATGGTTTTCTGCACAACTGTCAGGTCAGAAGTCTTTCCCATGATTGTGATTCCTACTGAACCAGACTGAGAGACCATTTAAAAGCTCAGGAACCCTTTTGCAGGTGTTATGGCTTAATTTGCTGATTAGAGTGGGACGCTTTGAGCCTAGAATATTGCACCCTTTTACAATATTCAAATTTTCTGAGATTGTGGATTTGGGGTTTTCATGAGCTGTAAGCCATAATCATCACAATTATGACTGTCAGGAAGGGTTCCTACCGCTGGTGGTTCTGCCTGATTTGTGCCGTGCAGTACTGTGGTCCACCACCAGGTGTCTCCTGGCAGTCTGGAACTGCCAGGGGAGCTCTTCCCTGGGGGTATTATATGATCTTTGGACCGCAGTACTGGCATCCATCAGCGGGGGGTTCCTGGCAGTGTGGGGCCGACATCTCCTGCGATCAGGTGTCACCTAAGCCTGATTGCAGGGATGTGTATAAATACCTGTCTCTGACAATGTGGCTTCCCTTGATATCTCTCTTGTAACCTGAACCTGGAACCCTGAACCTGGAACCTGGAACCCTGAATCTGGTGCTTGTACCTTTACCTGTTCCCCCTGTTATCCATCCATCCATCCTCTCCTTGTCCTGTTTGTCCTCCCTTTCCCCTGCTACTGACCTCCCCTGACGATCCTGGCCCTGTTGTGATTCCGGTTTGTCCCTATTACTTGTACATATTGGTATATTACTGTTATTATTTGTGGTTCCTGTTGGTGTTGGTTGGAGTGTTTTTGGAGGTTGTTATTTTAATATATTATTTCACTATCCTTAATAAACCATATTTTCACTTAAAACACGTCTGGTTCCCTCTGTTGCAGTCCACACAGTTCTGATCACATCTGATTCATGACAGTATATCAAGGGCATCCCTGATCAGAAGTGGCTGCACAGAGGAACCATATTAGTTCTGTTGGCTTGTTGAAATGAACCCTAACGTGATTCCCTATTATGCCTTGCTGGCGTCTAAGAGTGGTGATTATCTACGCCAGACACTAAAGGAGTGGACCCATGACCAGCTGCTTGAGATCATTTGTCTGGGCCACTCCCAGGTTGACCAAGGCTGTGTTTTGTTTAGAGAGGTGCAGCCTTTGATCCAAATATGTGCTGAGCTAGCCCTGTCCTGTGTTCCAGGAGGCTGTGATGATTTTTCTCCCCCTTTCAGTGCTGATCAGGTGAAATCTCTGGTGTGGCTGCTAGAGGATGATCCCTCATGATTTTGTGAGCACTATTCAGTTTGTTCCCGGCAAAAACGTTTTGAATGTATTCACTCAGTACAGACCCTTGTCAGACAGGCAGCTTGTGATTCATGCTTTGTCCAACCAGTACTCTCTGCATGGTCTGATATGTTACAATCAATCCCAGCCAACCCACAACAAACCACTTCTACCATCAGACACCTACCTGTTCAAAAGTCTGTTCTCCCATCACCCATGGCAACCCCAGTCGCAGCTCAGTATACACTGCTTCCCACCAGATACCAATACCCAGTCTCTGCTCCCTGTACCTATCCTGCATACAATCCACCTGTCTCTTCTAAGCTGCCTACAAACCCACAAAACATCCTCCAGCTACTGTTCCCTCTTCTCTGCCATATCCCAGTCCTCCTTTCCAGTCTGCTGCACCCCTTACTTACAGAACTTCCGTGGCTAAGACCAAGAAAAAACAAAAGTTTTTCCCAACCAAAACGATCCTGCCAGTAACCCAGCCTGACATCCCGGTGCCTGCCTTCCAGCCTGACGTCCTGGTGCCTGCCTTCCAGCCTGACGTCCCGGTGCCTGCCTTCCAGCCTGACGTCCCGGTGCCTGCCTTCCAGCCTGACGTCCCGGTGCCTGCCTTCCAGCCTGACGTCCCGGTGCCTGCCTTCCAGCCTGACGTCCCGGTGCCTGCCTTCCAGCCTGACGTCTCGGAGCCTGCCTTCCAGCCTGACGTCTCGGAGCCTGCCTTCCAGCCTGACGTCTCGGAGCCTGCCTTCCAGCCTGACGTCTCGGAGCCTGCCTTCCAGCCTGAAGTCTCGGAGCCTGCCTTCCAGCCTGAAGTTTAGGAGCCTGCCTTCCAGCCTGAAGTCTCGGAGCCTGCCTTCCAGCCTGAAGTCTCGGAGCCTGCCTTCCAGCCTGAAGTCTCGGAGCCTGCCTTCCAGCCTGAAGTCTCGGAGCCTGCCTTCCAGCCTGAAGTCTCGGAGCCTGCCTTCCAGCCTGAAGTCTCGGAGCCTGCCATCCAGCCTGAAGTCTCGGAGCCTGCCTTCCAGCCTGTTGTTCCTGTGCCAGCCGACCAGCCTGTTGTTCCTGTGCCAGTCGACCAGCCTGTTGTTCCTGTGCCAGTCAACCAGCCTGTTGTTCCTGTGCCAGCCGACCAGCTCGACGACCTGGAGGTGCCTGTTGTCTGTCTTGATGTGCCTGATGCTCTGCCTGAAACATCTGCTGTCAAGCTTGAGTTGCCTGTTGGCTGGTTTAATACCTTTGACTCGTCTCAGAAGCACCTAGTTGGAGCGTCCGGAGGCCGCTCCTTTGAGGGGGGGTACTGTCAGGAAGGGTTCCTACCACTGGTGGTTCTGCCTGATTTGTGCCGTGCAGTACTGTGGTCCACCACCAGGTGTCTCCTGGCAGTCTGGAACTGCCAGGGGAGCTCTTCCCTGGTGGCATTATATGATCTTTGGGCCGCAGTACTGGCATCCACCAGCGGGGGGTTCCTGGCAGTGTGGGGCCGACATCTCCTGCGATCAGGTGTCACCTGAGCCTGATTGCAGGGATGTGTATAAATACCTGGCTCTGACAATGTGGCTTCCCTTGATATCTCTCTTGTAACCTGAACCTGGAACCCTGAACCTGGAACCTGGAACCCGGAACCTGGAACCCTGAATCCGGTGCTTGTACCTTTACCTGTTCCCCCTGTTATCCATCCATCCATCCATCCTCTCCTTGTCCTGTTTGTCCTCCCTTTCCCCAGCTACTGACCTCCCGTTGACGATCCTGGCCTGGCCCTGTTGTGATTCCGGTTTGTCCCTATTACTTGTACATATTGGTATATTACTGTTATTATTTGTGGTTCCTGTTGGTGTTGGTTGGAGTGTTTTTGGAGGTTGTTAATTTAATATATTATTTCACTATCCTTAATAAACCATATTTTCACTTAAAACACGTCTGGTTCCCTCTGTTGCAGTCCACACAGTTCTGATCACATCTGATTCATGACAGTTCAAGCCGTGATTTGTCATTATCTTGCTTTGTATGTAATGAGTCCTATCTCATATTAGTTTCACCTTTTAAGTTTCATTAGTGAAAAAAAAAGAACTTTTGCACGATTTTCAGATTTTTTGAGTTTCACCTGTATTTTACTCTGCCATATTACCCTTCATTGATACTGGGGCTTGGTCTGATAGTGAAATTACCTTATTGGATATGTTTTTCAGGGACTCTAAAAACCGGTGTTCCAAAAACATACACTATGGGGTAGAATCAGGTAGGAGATATGACGGCTTATCTCCAGATAAGCCGTCTTATCTCTGTGTTTTATGCGCCCAATCTATGCCACCGATTCATAAAATCAGTTAAGCATAGATTTTCCTTAGATCAGACATGCGTAAGTCTATTACGCTGTCTAATCTTATTTTTATATTTTAGGCTGGCCGCTAGGTGGCGTTCCCTTCTAAAATATGTAAATGAGCCTATACGCCGATTCCCGAACGTACGCCCGTCCGGGGATATTGTTAAGTATGGACGGCGTGACGACGCTTTTTTTCCCGTCGTTTACGTAAAACGTTCGAGAATAGGGTTTTGCGTAAGTGCCATTCACGTCGTTTAAACGTCGAATTGACGTAGAGATTTGGAGCATGCGCACTGGGAACCAATCACGGCTGGTGCATGCGGAGTTCGTTCGCTTTATTTAAATGATACACGCCCCCTACCCACCGAATTTGAATTCGGACGGCTCTTTTATGCTCTGCCGCCTCAACTTTACAGGCAAGTGCCTTTGAGAATAAAGCACTTGCCTGAAAAAGTTGCGGCAGCCTAGTTTAAAAGCCAGACGCTAGGCATGCCTATAGATAGGCATTTCTACCTGAATCTACCCCAATATTACCAAAATTATTGGAACGCCTGCCTTTATAAGCACATGAACTTTAATGGCAACCCAGCCTTAGTCCATAAGGTTCAATATTAAATTGGCCCACCCTTTGCAGCTATAACAGTGTCAACTCTTCTGGGAAGGCTGTCCACAAGGTTTAGGAGTGAGTCTATGGGAATTTTTGACCATTATTCCAGAAGTGCAATTGTGAGGTCAGGCATTGACGTAGGCGAGAAGGCCTGGCTCGCAGTCTCCGCTCTAATTTATCCCAAAGGTGTTCTATTAGGTTGAGGTCAGGACTCAGACCAGTCAAGTTCCTCCACCCCAAACATGCTCATCCACACTATATTGCCAAAAGTATTGGGCCACCCCTCCAAAACATTTGGTGAAAGTGGGATTATGGTGTGGGGTTGTTTTTCAGGGGTTGGGCTTGGCCCCTTCGTTCCAGTGAAAGGAACTCTTAAGGCGTCAGCATACAAATACATTTTGAACAATTTCATGCTCCCAACTTTGTGGGAACAGTTTGGAGATGGTCCCTTCCTGTTCCAACTTGACTGCGCACCAGTGCACAAAGCAAGGCCCATAAAGACATGGATGAGCTTGTTTTTTAGTTGAGTCTCCATAAAACCATATTGGGTAATATTTCAAATTAAATTTTACATTTGAGTCATGTAAAATAGTTTCCACACCTGAAGGTGAGAGAGAATTCCCTCATGCAGCACACATCAGGTGGCCTGGGTGCCCATGTCACAATGACCCGGGCGGTCACCTGGTTTTCTAGAGCCTTGGTTTGGACCACATAGTGAGTGCTCTATGTAGGAAGGTGTTAAATGTGCAGTGAGAAGAAGCCTAGGATCAAGATCCATGCAGGTACAGTATGTGGTTTAGGCTTAATAACCTGTGATGTTTGTACTAGAGGAGCCCAGCTAGAGACCCTTAGGTGAGAGTAGTAGTCACGCAAAAATCAAACGTTTTCTTAAGCAATCCATCAACTCGATCATGTGCTACAGAAATGGGACTGCGGAGAAAAATGAATTGTGTTAGAATATTTTACCTTTCAGAATCTTCACTCAATTTTCTTATGGTTAGTGAGGTCAAATGGATGTTTGTTTTTAGCTGTAGCGGTGGGAATTTTTTTCTGGAACAAACTAAATTTAAAGTGGATGTGATTTTCTTTTAGAAACAATTGTAAATCTTGTAATAAATTCTATGACAAACAACAGGGTTTGTCAAAAGTTTAACAGCTTTCAAATTAAATTAAATGGCAAGTCATGTTGGAACAGGAAGGTGCCATCCTCAAACTGTTCCCACAAAGTTGGGAGCATGAGATTGTCCAAAATGTCTCGTTATGCTGATGCCTTAAGAGTTCCCTTCACTGGAACTAAGAGGCCAAGCCCAGCCCCTGAAAAAGAATCCCACAACATAATCCCCCCTCCACCAAATGATTTGGAACAGTGCACAAAGCAAGGTCCATAAAGACATAGATGAGCGAGTTTGGGGTGGAGACACACTCCTAAACCTTGTGGATGGCCTTCCCAGAAGAGTTGAAGCTGTTATAGCTGCAAAGGGTGGGCCAACTCAATATTGAACCCTACACACTAAAACTGGCATGCCATTAGAATTCATTTGTGTTTATAAAGGCCAGTTGTCCAAATACATATGGTAATATAGTGTAGGAGAAGGAAGAGAGGTGAGATAAAATAAGGGAGAGAGGGAAAGAGGGAAGGGATAAGAGAAGGGAGATGAGAAAGAGAGCTGAAAGAAGAGGAAAGGAAGGGAGAGAGGGGAAAAGAAAGAGAGAAAAGAAGTCAGAGGGCAAGGGAGAGGAGGAGGTTATAGGACATGGGAGATGATATAATAGAGATATGGAAAAGGTAGAAGGGAAAGGGAAACCAGATTAAAAAAAGATAGGAATGAATAAGGGAAGGACGAGGAGGAAAGAAGAGGAAAAGTGATATAAAAAAAAAGGAAAACAGGTTGAAGATAAGGAATGGAAGCCGAGAAAAGGTGAAAAGTGGATGTAAAGAGAAGGGAAAAAAAGGAATGACTGGAAGGTACAGGAAATGGAGCTTGTAGAGAGGAAACAGAAGTTGGGAAAATAGAGGTAATAGGGAACAAACATATGGAGAGCAGGGTAAGGACGGTAATTATGGGGATAATGCTGTAGCATACAGGCAAGGCCAGCTCCTCCTCGGTGCTAGGATAAATGGCATCAACTTTTGGGGCTGCCTGGTTTTGGGTGGTCTGAGGCCTAGTAGCACAATTTACTTATCTCACTTTGCAATTTCAGTATTCACATACCCAAGTACCGGTTCCAAATATGATAGAAATATCTTCCCTCAGAAAAAAAAAACCTTCACAGTCCATAGGATGTTTCAAACAGTTTCCTCATGACCTGGCTGGGCCCTTGGCATTCATTGTACAGTTTTGTGCACTTTCCAAAGACTAGGTCAGGAGTGGAACTACATAGATCCCAATTGTCCCTGCTTTTGAGGGACTGTGCCTGATTTGGAACAAAGTTCTTCTTTCCCTCTTAACTCATCACTTGTCCCTCATTTTGATCTGATCTATATAGTTGTGTAGACAATTTACATTTTTTTTTTTTTAAAGTGTTTCTCAGTGCTAAACCCTCCATCCAATTTCTAAATTGCTGCATTTGTACATTTCCAAAGCCAGTATAAAGGAATAGTAGTGGTAAAAAAAAGCTCTTTTGGGTTTAACTAATTATTCTTTTGATATAATCTTCCTTTAAGGGGGAGTGGCAGGGTGTGTGTCCTATGCCTACATACTTTTGCTAATAAGTGTCCCTCGTTCCCATCCTAAAAAGTTGGAAGGTATGGAACTATCAACACTTTAAATTTACCACAGAGGGTCGTGGGGTGGACACCAGCAGCAGATTACACAAGAGACACCTTTTACACGTTACAGCAAATTCACTCTGAATCCCAGCTCACATAGATATGGAATGTATAATTGAGTTTGTTTTTTGTGAAGGTTTTACTTGCATAGTTGATAATTTACAGGGTTCAAACACTTGGCATCAACAGATGTGACATTTTTCACCAGCCTTAAATGTTCACCAGCCATTGCATGTTCTTTTAGTTGCTCTCTAGCCAAGTGGTATCACAGTCTCTGGTCCCAATGCTCAGTGTTCTCTGAATGGCTATTCCCATTATAGGGTGAGTTAGAAGTCCCATGATGGCAAGGACACACATATACAGGGAAAAATCTCCACACTGCTATCTCCCTTGGACTCCTTTACCCCTATATATTGTTGACTAGATGGACAGAGGCCACCACCACAGACTGGAAGCAAGTAGGGCAGAGCATATACTAAAAAAGTCTAACACCCTGCTACAAGAGGAAAGGCAGAGATATGGTTTTCTCTCATTTTTTTTAAAAGCCCTCAAAGTATTCTACTACCAAAAAAAAATATTGAACACGCCTGGATCCTAAAGCCTTGTACACACGATCCAACTTTATGGCCATAATTGTCTAACGGACATGTTGTGTTGGAAAATCCAATCCTGTGTATGCTCCATAAGACAATTATTGGCTTAATTAATGACAACAAAAGTTGGCTGTTCATGCTCACCAATTGTTGGGCAATAAATCTGTTACTTCAGTTTATCCAATTGTGTGTACGCAAGTCCATCCAAAGTACAACCATGCATGCTCAGAACCAATGTTAAAGGGGTTGTAAAGTTTTTTTTTTTCTAAATAGGTTCCTTTAAGCTAGTGTATTGTTGGTTCCTTTGATTTCCATTCTAAATGTTTTTTTTTCTTTGTCTGAATTTCTCACTTCCGGTTTCTCCTCAGTAAGCTTGCCCCCATTATTCCTAGCCGTTCTGGCTCAGCGTGCAAAGGGAAATCGAAGGAAGGAAAAGGTTAGTGAACCAACAATGCACTAGCTTAAAGGAACCTATTTAGAAAATAAAAAACAAACCTTTACAACCCCGTTAAACATCAGCCAACAATAGCAGAAGTTGCCCAAAGGGTGGCAGTAAAAAGATGAAAAACCACATGGTTTGGTGAATGTTGGCTGAAAATGTTGTGCCGTGTGTATGCAGAACAAGTTCACGGCCAATGCCCTTTGGACGAAAATCCGAAAAAATGGTTTACCAGTCACACAAGGAAAGCCCATGGAAAACTCATCTTTAATAAACAGTGGCATGATCGTATAATCGCATTCCCAGTAATAACAGCCAACTATCATACATCAGGACTGGATGCGGCGTTGTAGCGGTTCCATTTGAAGAATTGCGGCAACGCGTCAATAAGCTGCCCATCATTTTAATAGGTTGCAAATGTCCCATTAATGAGCTTGTGGTTGAGATCTAAAACTTTCCCTCCGATACAGCGCTTAGAATTGAACTTGAAAGATTTGCTGCTCTGCACATCTCCGTTTGCTGCGTCTGCAGAGGGAATCTGATAATAAAAGGGGGTCAGCTCGCTGCAGAAAGATCCTTTTTATTTTTTTTACATCCCATCAAAAGAGAAAGTAGTAGTTTGAACTGAAAACAGCGCATGTTTTCTTCTCATAGATGCACAGAAAGTCTCGGATTTATCAAAGCCACAACTTCAAAACTGTTTTCCTTGCGTGTCTTTGGCTGCATTATTTACTACAAAAGGTTGCCGAAGAAAGACTCAAAGATCAGCAGACAATACTGGCCCGCTGATAACGAAAATTCTCTGAATTAATTCCCATAATGGCAGAGTCAACCTTATTACCCGGTGCTGAAAATAATTAGTTGCAAAAGCTGCCAAATAAGCTGGAGGGAAATAAAAGGAGTACAGCGAATATCAGCAAACATTCATATTAAAGGACATCCTTATGCACGATCGGATAATTCCGACAACAAAACCGTGGATTTTTTTCTGACGGATTGTTCGCTCAAACTTGTCTTACATACACTCAGACACAAAAATGATGTTGGAAATTCCGAACGTCAAGAACGCGGTGACGCTCATCACAACGATGAGCCGAGAAAAATGAAGTTCAACGATTCCGAGCATGCGTAGGATTTGCATACAGACGATCGGAATTTCCGACAATAATTTTTGTTGTTAGAAAAATTGAGAACCAGCTCTCAAACATTTGTTGTTGGAAATTCCGACAGCAAATGTCCAATGAAGCCTACACACGGTCGGAAATTCAGACCGTTTGTACGCGGCATTAAGATACAAAAATAAGGCCCAAAACAGAAGGACGGGGGGGTGGGGGACTCTGGTTTCCTAGCTTCAATCTCCTCACAATAGAGAGACTTGTATAAAATGACAGGGATGGTGCCAGAATGAGGCTGCTTAGGCAGCTGCCTTAGGGCGCCAGGATAAAGGGGTCAGAAAAATCTGAATCCCCAGCCACTTGCTGGGGATTTGGACTTTTAAGGGCTAACTCGCACAGGAACAGAGAGCCACCAGATCGCTTTACCTCTCTGGCAGCTATCCATTCCTGTCTGTGGTGGGGGGGGGGGGGTATACATGTGGCGCAGCAGTCAGCCCTGGTTTTCTTCGGTGAGATTTTTCATGCGATTTGACAAGTCGCAAGTTCGGCCCCAACATCACCTGTTTCTTCTATGTGTCCCCCAATATGCAGGCTTTGCCTTATTTCCCGCATATTGTTTTGGCCCTACATAGCTCCCTCCCCCTTTTTTCACCTTCTTCTCCTCCCCCATCTCTCTCTCCCCCCCCTTTTTCCCCCTCCCCCCTCCTTTTTCCCCCCTTTCTTCCAACTTTACAAATAATATATTTTATCAAAGTTTATTTTATTTTGTGGTCATGAGCATACTTTTCTGTGTTTTTGGCATACATAAACCTGAGAATTTTATATATGCTTATGATGTATGTAATTCTAGTATTAACTTTTTGTCTGTATTGTTCGCCAGTTGTAAGCTGTAAACACTGTAAACAATACAAGGTGGATCCTGAATAAGCCCTTCTTCTGGGCAAAACGTGTTGATACATATACCTCGTACCATTCATTCAAGCACAGATGGTTATAGTGGATATTTGTCTAGGAGTTCCTGTATTCCTGTATAGGAGCTCATACTTCTCCTTTTTCTCTTAATAATTTTGTATAAATAAAATATTATGTGATTTTATACATTTTTGCTATGATAATTTATTTACTTCCGGGCAGTTAGAAATTCCCCCTTGGGAGAGGCATCTGAAGATTTATAAAAATTAGAAAATTTGGAAATTCTGATATTTATGAATTAACTAATTTGTCTAAATTTGTTAAAAAAAAAAAAAAAATCGGAACTAAATGTATTGCACATTCGGTCCATTAAAATTAGTTTTGTTTATTCGTTTTCTAAAGAATTTCAACTTTTCAGAATAAGTAGAATTATGTCAATGGGGCTGACAGCTGAATGAAAAAATGGCAATAGAGAAAAGTGGGGAAAAAAAATCTGTGGGGGCCCCCCCGCCACAAAGCACCCCCTCATATTAGGGGAATGTTGCCTGGAATGGTTCAGGGAGGGGGGGGTGGCGCTTGCTTGCCCCCTCTTTCCTGGCCATTACTTTGCATATAAGCCTTCAAAATGGGCACTTTTTAGTTTTCAAGTTCGGGTCCCGTAGACTTTAATAGGGTTCGCGGTTTGCGATGTTCAGAGGGGTGTTCAGCTCAACTCTATTTATCGACTGTACATGTGTAGGCACTATGGGCCAGATTCACAGAGCGATTACGCCGGCGTAACAGGAGATGCGCGGCGGTTGTCTAAATTTGGGTATGCGTTTCGATACTCCGCGTCCCCAAAACGAGATACGCAAGAAATCGACTTTTTTTTGTCCGGCGTAATTTCGATAGACAGGCGCATCCATCCGCGCAAAACTGCGCTAGACACACCATTGATTTGCTATTCAAATATGCTAATGAGGGAGTTACGGGGATCCACAAAAGAACGTTGATGCAGTGCAGGCTACGAGCTGTGCGCAACAGCTGCACGGCCTGTCTAAAATTAGACCATCGTGGGAGCTGTGGTGGCTCAACGTGATTGGCACTGCGCTGACAAGCCGTTCACCTCTGCAGCCAAGGGTTCGGATCCCGGTCTCGGCTACATGTGAATTGAGATTGGTGGTCTCAGCCCGGCTCCCGGTGGGTGTGCTATGCAAGGTACGCCTGTGCTTAGTATGCCCACCCCCCCAAAAAAAACACCACACTTGCACGCACACGAAATTGGTTTAACACACACGCACTTTGGCCATGAGGTCTCCTAAAATAAAGAGAGGCAAAGGACCTACGGGGCTGGCTGGGTGGGCTAGACCCCCTCACTCCCTCATAGGGGGAGTCCCTCTGCCCCGTTGGGGTCCCGTTGGGCCCCAGTCGGGCTCCCAAGTAGAGCAGGTAGGGCGGGGTGAATCGGAGGCCCCCCCTCACACCCGCCATTGCCACCGGGGGCATGGAGAAGGATGGCGATTGCCTCCGGGGGGAGGGTCTGCCTACTCCCAACTCCTGCAGTCCGGCTCCTCTCTCTTGCGTTCACGCACAAAATACACTTTAGAGAAAAAATTAAATAATTAGACCATAGAAAAGGTGGTATAAAATTAGACAATTCGTCTACATGTCAGAGAAAGCAACACTGTTAGTGAGGATCTGAGCAGTCACACTTGCTGCCCAACAAACTGTATGCCAACATGCCAGTGGCATCCATGCTCATAGCTATACTACTGATGACCAAATTTAGATGAGCAAAGAAGGAGGGCACGGAGGAGGGCACGGAGGAGGGCACGGGAGAGGATTTTATTTATTTTTTTACCAAAAAATTTCTTTGCTTTAAAAAACATTTTTACAAAAAATATACATACATATATACATCAATACATTACATACATACAAATTACAAACACGGTCTCACTATCTTTCAATAGCCCTTTAAAACCTTGATGGATATAATAATCGAATCTGATACAAGCCCCTCACTCTTCACTTGATATATCACACACGCATAGACATCTTTGGCATGAGTGATTCTGAGGTGTCTCGCATCTTCAGATTCACCCCCTCATGCCATCCTGGAATTAACCACAACCCTGCAGGAGCCCAACACATGACACCACCCATGACACCCATGACAGCTACATATACAATCCTAGCCCCATCCCCACAGATTTCGAACAGAACATGCATGGGGACAGCTGGCTGGTTGGTGAGTGACATGGGTGGCAGGCATGACTGTCCCCCCCCAATGATGCTGAAATCACAAGGGGCACATGCACTACTAACATCCTCCTGTCTTATCCCTTCAGGGTGACTCTGCATATGCACTGGGACCCCATCTCATGACTCCTATACGGAACCCCCCTAACCAAGGCTACCCCGTCTTCTGAGGGAAGAGCAGCCAGGAGACAGCTCACATTAGGCATCTTTGCACATTAAACACACACATTAATCATGGCAAAATGAGAATGCATGTATGCACACCACTGTGGTCCCTAGCACAGACACATCACATCCTCATCACATTGGATTGGCACAAGCCCACCATGCAGGACTTGTGAGCAGCAACGCCACTCCACGGCTACAATTATGTCACTGTGCATTCATACACCATTCACACGGACCTGGGGAACCCTTCTCCACCAAAACTGAGGGTGACACCCCTTTTCCGGCAGGAATATCACCCCCACATTCCAAAAACATTCACAACACAAAAAAAAAAATGTCCAGCAAAAAAAAAAATTGAAAAAAACACAACAAAGAAAACACAGAAAAGACAAAAATCACTCTGCAAAACAGTCACCAAATATCTCAAAGACACGTCACGTCACAAACAAACAAACGCTAATAAACAACAGAACAAAAGCACCTTGCTGTATAGGGAGGGATACAAAGGGATGTACTTTTGCAAAGGAAGTGCGTTTGTGTCTGTCTATTTATGCTGTCTGCGTAGTTCATTACGTTGCCCTAGTCCACCTCCAATTTCACTGATTGCGCCGTTCCTGAGTTGTGAGCATGCGCACAGAGGTGCTGACCATGGTCTGCTTCAAGCGTGCATGCGCGAGCCGGCCGGCCCTTCATTTGCATGGGGTCACGGCTCATTTCAATGTAACACGCCCATGTCCTTCCCAATTTGAATTACTCCGCCTTGCGCCTCTGAAATAACGTTGCGCAGGCGCAAATTCCTGCGCAAAACCGACGAGAATAGGGTGATTGCGCCACTACATTGTGCCAGTCTAACGTAAAGGCGGTGCGCTACGCCGGTCCAATAATGCGCAGATGTACGTGAATCTGGCCCTATGTGTGCATTTTCATGAGTGTGTATGCACAGGGAGACAAAGGTGCATTTACAATATTTTTTTGTATTTTATTGCATTTTTTGTAACACTTTTTACACCCGCCAGGGTGCTATACATCGCTTCTAGAAAAATAGTACCCTGTCTCTGTACTCCTTTACAAATCCCTCAGACCTCATGCAAACATCAGGCTGGCTCTTAAGAGGAGTTAATATGTGAATATCAAAATGCCTTGATGGATGTATGTCAGTCTGGTGGAGTGGACATGTTCAGTGCAGCCCATGTTGCCTGAGCAACTTCCTAGTTCTCTGACCTCCTGTTTGCATAGTGTTTTGTGTATTCCATATCTGACTTCCTGTGTACCAACCCCAGCTTTATCTTCCGCTTGTCTGCCATCTGCCCTGACCTCAGCTTGCTTCCTGGGTCCTCTTCTGTTTCCTGCCATCTGTACTCTGCATAAGCGAGTGATCTCTGTATTGTCAACTGGGTGTACATGGGACTGTAACCTGGTTCCAGCTTGCTGTAAGTACATCCCCCCCATTAGGGACCCTGGTGAAGAAGCAGGCTGGGGATTAGACTCTGCGCCCTGAAGAACCCTGGTTTGGTGTTCTACAAGGGCTCACTACCACAGACTCTTGACAGTTTGCTCCTTTCACTGGGCTTTGAACTCATATCAAGTATCTGCGTATGTTGCCTGGCAGCCGGGAACTTCATCCAGCAGTCCTGCTGGCTGCTGGCTGCTGAATTGGGCATTCCTCTCATTCTCTTGGTGATGCCTGTTACGTACCTGCCAGATGAGCCCGACGTGTAGTGGGAAGGCTTCTCGTACAACCCCGGCTAAAGGGCCACCGATGTTGCGACAGTGGCCACAAGAGCCTGGCGGTGTATGGGTGCCTGGTTCGTCTTGGGTCGTGTCGGTTCAGCAGGTGCAGCAGGAAACAGGAAGCTGGCTGGTGGGTGCACTGGCTGAGGTGACACTGAATGCGTAGTCAGACAAGCCGGGTTTGGTAACAGACGATCAGATGTAGATATAAACGACAGGCAGAGAATGGTCAGTATACAGGCAAGTTCGGCAACGGGAAATCAAGCAGTTGTAGAGCTGAGCGTTGGTCACAAGGCAGGCCGGGATCAGGGTAACAGAGATCAATCGTAGTCAGCAAGCCGGGTCAAACACAGGAAACAGGAAACAGGAAACAGGTCAGATCACAGGAAGTCAGGTAAGAACTGCAGATCAGGCAGCAAAGACACTGTGCTGCTGAGGTGTTTAAATAGGCAGCCTGTTGTCAATCAGTGAAATCAGTCTGCAACATTAACTCTTAGGTGGCAGATCCATGACATTGCCCCCCCCTTACGGGCAACCTCCGGGTGCCCAACAGGTCTCTCTTCTGTGGATTTCTGCGAAAAAAGGCATTAACCAGGTCTCTGGCGTGCACATCTTGTTCAACCTCCCAAGAGTTATCCTCCGGGCCATAACCCTTCCACTTAACCAGGTACTGTACCTGATTCCTTCTTCTCCTACAGTCTATGATAGCCTCCACCTCATACTCCTCTTCACCATTGATGGTCACAGGTTCTGGTGGCTTGGATACTCTATCTGGAAAAGAGTCAGGAACTGCGGGTTTCAAGAGAGAAACATGGAAGACAGGATGTATTTTAAGTGAATCAGGTAAGGATAATTCATAAGCAACCTCATTAAGTTTCCTCTTGACTGGGAATGGTCCCACAAATTTAGGTGCCAGTTTCTTTGAGGGACATGCCAACCGGAGATTTGTAGTAGACAACCATACCTGGTCTCCTGGGTGGAGAATCAGTTCACCCCTCCTTTTCCTGTCAAAAGCCGTCTTGCTTGCTGCTTGTGCCTTGGTAACCGCTTCTTGAAGCAACTTATTGTTGCGGTTTAGGAAATCCACTGTGTCTTGGACAGCCGGAACTGTGGTTTCTGGAATAAAGTCAGGCAAGAAGGATGGGTGAAAACCATAATTTGCAAAGAAGGGTGACTGACCTGTGGCAGAATGAGTGGCATTATTATAGGCGAACTCCGCCAGTGGCAGCAGCGATACCCAGTCATCCTGGACAAAAGTAGTGAAGCATCGGATATACTGTTCCAATGTCTGATTGGTCCTCTCTGTTTGTCCATTGGTTTGGGGATGGTAGGCAGAGGACAAGGATCTTTCGATTCTAAGGGCTTCACACAGAGTTTTCCAGAATCTGGAGGTGAACTGAACCCCCCGATCAGAGACAATATTCATAGGGACCCCGTGAAGCCTCACAATTTCTCTGATAAATACTTGAGCTGTCTCTATGGCTGAGGGAGTATTCTTCAGAGGCAAGAAATGGGCCATCTTGGACAATCGGTCCACTACTACGAAGATGGCTGTGCATCCTTCTGATGGGGGAAGTTCCACAACAAAATCCATGGCTATCATTTTCCATGGTCTGTCAGGAACTGGCAGTGGCCGAAGTAGACCCCAAGCTCGGTTTCTTATACCCTTGCTGCGGTTGCAGATTACACAGGAATTCACGTACCTCTTACAGGTTTCTTCCAGGTCTGGCCACCAGAATGTGCGTTTCAGAAGATCAAGCGTCTTGTGGACCCCAAAATGACCTGCTAGGGGATGATCATGGCACAGACCCAAAATGGTTATGCGTAAACATTCAGGTACAAATACCTTGCTTCCGTTGAACAGTAAACCTTCCCGGAGTGTCAGCGTGACCCCTGGAGGGCTAGGAACGTCTGTCGAAGCCTGCTTCATTCTGTTGAGGAGGTTGCCCTGTAAAAGCAAGAAGTTATTTTCAGACAAGATGGTATCTGCCACTGGTGGTTCCTTGGGGTCATCAAACATACGAGACAGTGCATCTGGTTTGACATTCTTCGAGCCCGGCCGGTAGGTAATGTGGAACACAAATCGGGAGAAGAACAGGGCCCACCGTGCTTGACGTGGCTTCAGACGTTTAGCAGTCCTCAAATACTCCAGGTTTTTGTGATCTGTATAGACCAATATGGGATGCGCTGCTCCCTCTAGGAGGTATCTCCACTCTTCTAATGCCGCCTTAATGGCCAGCAATTCCCGGTCCCCAACATCATAGTTTCTGTCTGCTGGAGAGAGCCTGCGAGAAAAAAAAGCTACTGGATGCATCAGATCCTTAGGGCCTTGGCGTTGGGAGATGACTGCTCCAATAGCGACTTCAGATGCGTCTACTTCTAGTGTATAAGGCAGGGACGGGTCCGGGTGACCAAGAACAGGTGCTGAAGTAAACAGTCCCTTTAAGGTATCAAATGCGGCTTGAGCCTCGGGTGTCCAATGGAAGCGGAGGTTCTGTCTAGTCAGCTGTGTTATAGGGGTTATGATAGCAGAAAAGCCTTTAATGAACCTTCTGTAAAAGTTGGCAAATCCTACGAAGCGCTGCACCCCCTTCTTGTCGGTAGGTGCAGGCCAGTCTAAAATTGCGGAGACCTTTACAGAGTCCATCTTGATCCCTTCAGGTGAGATTATCAGTCCCAGGAATTGGATGCTGCGTTTTTCAAACTCGCATTTTTCACCTTTAGCATATAGTCCGTGTTGGCGGAGTCGGCTTAGCACCCTTTTGACATGACCTCGGTGAGAGTCTAGAGAAGTGGAAAAATTCAGAATGTCGTCTAGGTAAACAATCAAAAATATATCAAGGAAATCTCTGAATATATCATTAACAAAATGTTGGAAAGTGGCCGGAGCGTTGCATAGCCCGAAGGGCATCACCAGGTATTCATAGTGGCCAAATCGGGTGCGAAAGGCTGTCTTCCACTCATCCCCTTGGCGAATGCGGACTAAATTGTAAGCCCCCCGTAGATCCAGTTTGGTGAAAATGGTCGCTGACCTTAGTCTCTGAAATAGTTCGGGTACTAGAGGGAGAGGATATCGGTTTTTAACTGTAATTTTGTTGAGCTCCCGATAGTCCACACAAGGTCGTAGAGAGTGATCTTTTTTTTCAACAAAAAATATTCCAGCTCCTGCTGGAGAGGTAGAGGGTCGGATGAACCCCTTTTTTAAGTTTTCTTGGACGTATTCTTTTAGTGCCTCCTGTTCTCGTTCAGCGAGGGGGAAGATTCTACCGAAGGGAATTTCGGACCCAGGAAGCAGTTCAATTGGGCAATCATATGGCGGATGCAGGGGAAGAATGTCAGCCCCTCGCTTACTAAAGACATCCAGGAACTCATGGTAGTGTTCAGGTACAACTTTCCGCACTTCAGACTCAGAGTCCACACAAAATAGTGTTGTAGAAGGAGCTGGGGACCTTGGTAGGCAGTGCTCCTGGCAATAGGCTGAGTGGAAGTTGATTCTCCCTGTGGCCCAGTCAATGTGCGGATTATGCGCCTTCAGCCAGGGTAGGCCCAGGATAACAGGGAATAGTGGGGAGGAGATGACATCAAGGCTTAGGAATTCCTTATGTTGAGAGAGAGCCAACACGGGTAAGGGAAATGTCTCCTGTGTCACAGGTCCAGACTTGATACATGACCCGTCAGCTAGAAAAACAGAAAGTCCTTGTGCTTTAGGTCTCAAGGGAATGCGTTGTTGTGTTGCGAAGGTTAGATCAATGAAGCAACTGCAGGCCCCGGAATCAATGATCGCGGTAACTGTCACTTCCCTTTCTAGCAGCTGGAAGGAGATGGGAAGGGTTAGGTTGGTAGCATTGGTAGGCAAAAAAAAGTTATTAACTGAAAAAATCATCCGCCGCTTACGTGTCTTGGTTGGACAGGAATGCACATAGTGGCCTGCACCCCCACAGTACAGGCAAAGGTTATTCTGTCGTCGGTGCAGGCGTTCTTCCGGAGACAGAGAGGGGCGTATTAGGCCGATTTGCATAGGCTCTGGAGCGTCGGTAGCAGTAGCAACAGGAGCTGGGATCCGGGGCATCATCCATACTGGACGTAGCTGCTGGGCTGATCTTTCAGATCGTCGCTCACGAAGCCGGCGGTCAATTTGGATGGCCAGTGTGATAAGGCCCTCCAGGTTGTTTGGGACCCCAACACGAGCCAATTCGTCTTTCAGACCCTCCGATAATCCCAAGCGGAACTGGTGTCGCAGGGCTGCGTCATTCCACTGTGTGTCTGCACTCCAGCGTCGAAAGTCTGTGACATAATCTTCAGCTGTTCTGCGGCCTTGCTGGAGTGCATGAAGGGCAGCCTCTGCTGTGGTGGTTCGTTGCGGGTCGTCGTATAATTCGGCCATTGCACCGAAGAAGGCAGACATGGACTGTAGCAATACATCGTTCTTTTCCAACATCCGATGAGCCCAGGACTGGGGCTCACCCTGAAGCAGTGATATGATGAATCCTACTTTAGTGGTTTCGAGGGAGAAAGTTCGAGGTTGCAGGGCGAAGTACAGTTCACATGCGTTACGGAAGGATCTAAATTTTCCTTGGTCGCCTGAAAATCGCTCTGGTGCTGGAACTCTGGGTTCGGGGGGCAGCATCACCACTGAGGGCATTGCAGTGGAAGTCCCTGAGGCAGAAGTTGCAGCAGTGCTTGCGGGCGTAGCTAGCGTCTGTACACGTTGTTTTAATTGTGTGTGACATTCCTGTAGCGATTTGACTGCTTGGGTAAGGACTGCAAGGTGCTGACAGAGGTCATCCATGGCCGACTTCCCACTTGCAGGCTCAGACATGGCTGCCTGATACTGTTACGTACCTGCCAGATGAGCCCGACGTGTAGTGGGAAGGCTTCTCGTACAACCCCGGCTAAAGGGCCACCGATGTTGCGACAGTGGCCACAAGAGCCTGGCGGTGTATGGGTGCCTGGTTCGTCTTGGGTCTTGTCGGTTCAGCAGGTGCAGCAGGAAACAGGAAGCTGGCTGGTGGGTGCACTGGCTGAGGTGACACTGAATGCGTAGTCAGACAAGCCGGGTTTGGTAACAGACGATCAGATGTAGACAGGCAGAGAATGGTCAGTATACAGGCAAGTTCGGCAACGGGAAATCAAGCAGTTGTAGAGCTGAGCGTTGGTCACAAGGCAGGCCGGGATCAGGGTAACAGAGATCAATCGTAGTCAGCAAGCCGGGTCAAACACAGGAAACAGGAAACAGGAAACAGGTCAGATCACAGGAAGTCAGGTAAGAACTGCAGATCAGGCAGCAAAGACACTGTGCTGCTGAGGTGTTTAAATAGGCAGCCTGTTGTCAATCAGTGAAATCAGTCTGCAACATTAACTCTTAGGTGGCAGATCCATGACAATGCCCCTACAGTCGATGGCTCTACCTTAGCCTTAGGACCTTTACGGTTCTGAACTGCCACCCGAACTATGCATGTTGATGCTCTTCATCCTGAGGAAATCTCCTTCCTATGTCTTCTAGTTCCATCATTCTTAGACTTCCATGATCGGAACTAAGGTCAGGTGTTGTAAGGGGGGTCACAATGCCATAAGACTTATCTCTCTAAGGTTCTCCCATGACTCTCATGCACAAGCCTGGAATATTGCTGCACTACTTGGTATCTATATTGAAGTATTAAAATGACATCACCGTTTTGACAGGAACATTAATGCCGCGTACACACGGTCGTTTTTTGCGATGAAAAAAAACAAAGTTTTTTTAAAACGTCATTTAAATTGATCGTGTGTGGGCAAAACGTCGTTTTTTGTCTTAAAAAAAACGACCAAAAAAAAATTCCAACATGCTTGAATTTTTTGTGTCGTTTTTCAAAACGTCGTTTTTTGTTTCACAAAAAGTCACCGTGTGTAGCAAAAACGTCGTTCAAAACGACGTTTTTCAACCCGCGCATGCCCAGAAGCTAGTTATGAAGCAAGCTTCAATGGAAAAGAGTGGTGAACGTAACCTCGCTTTTTGTGAAAAAACTATGGTGTGTATGCAAAATTGTCTTTGAAAAGTGACGTTTCAAAAACGTCGTTTTTTACTTCACAGAAAACGTCGTTTTTTTTCATCGCAAAAAACGACCGTGTGTACGCGGCATAAAAGTTGACCAATTTTGTGCTAAATTCAGCACTTACTCGAAACTCTCTCTGTACCCATGACTGAGGTCACCACCTCTCTGATGTTCCCTTGACATTATCAGCCCCTTAAAGAGGTTTATTGTAAAAAGGGTGCTAACCATCTGACTCCTCACCGTCCCTATGATTATCTATTGATCTCTAACCTGGGACTACTCAACCTCAAGTCTACCCTCTGGAAATATGTTCTAGGGCAGGCTTTATTTGCATGAAAACCGGCCTAAGCATAGCCCACATGTGAAGACCCCATGATTGAAAAAAGTTAAATCCAACGAGAAAAAGAGATGGGATAGGTCCAGTTAGGCTTGGGAGGAAAAATTGGATGATGTTGTGGGTCCTCCAGCTAGGAAATGATTGCGAGAAGCTCACAGTGTGCAGTGAAATGAGAGTAAAGCCCTGTAAACATGGCCGGGAATCCCGTCAGGAAAAAAATCTCAGTTTTCCTGACGGGATTTCTGGCAAGCTTGCCTTTCCAAGCCCTGGGTACAGACAGCCATTCGAAATAACCGCCGTTCTTTTGAATGCCAAGAACGCGGTGACGTCATTGACTACGACGAGCCGGCGCTCGTCACATTTGATGTCGTCACCGGCATCTTGCTACACCCCACACTACGCTTTCTATGCTTCCACGCATGTGTCGAAGGCTTATCGAGCATGCGCGGGTTTATCTTCGGACAAGTAAGCATACAGACGACCGGTTTTCTCGGCAGGAAACACTCTGCGGGTAAACCCGACGGGAAAAGATAGAGCAGGGAGCATACACACGGCCAGGATTCTCGGTCAAATGCTCTCCTGGCAGTATTCCTGCTGGGAAAACCGGTCGTGTGTACGAGGCTTAAGCCATTCTTGTGCAGAAGAGGAGCCGGTAGAACTGTGCAAGACTGAAGGGAAAGCTGGAGTTCAGCTTTAAATAATGTTTGGGAGTTTTGAGTAATTTTCTAGCAAAAAAAAAAGTAGGAGAGAAATGTCAGAACTGGCCAAATGCAATATAATATGTTATAGCTTTTTAGAAAACAAGTACAGACACAAAAAATTGCACGTCTTTATTTTACCGCCTGCCTAGGCAGGAAATATTCACCGTGATAATAATATTACCCTTAATTATCTTTGTTTGAAAATCTACTGCTGAGTTCCATTTAACAAAGTTATTAAGCGTCTGGAATATTAGTATATATGTCTAAGCGTTCCCAGCTCTCTGCCTGCGTGAAATGAAAAAAAAAAATGGAAAGGCCTTTTGGGACTTTCACACACATCCCTAAATTATTCATGTTCAAATATCTGGAATCGGCACGGATATTATTAATAGCATTTAATTATGCTTTGTAATATAATTAATAGTTTGGGCTACATACATGAAGTTCTAAAATGCTTTGATTAGTGTCTTAATGAAATATTTGGACTTCACTTCAACCGAAGCTTGTAAGACAAAATAGCTTGAAATTACATTACCTTCTGGGCATATGGATTAATTATTGAGGAGATTCGGAGCAAGTTTAAGGCTGTTTCTTATTCCTTTTTAGTTTGGATATTATTAGAAAAATTACATTTAATTCCCAGCTGATTTTTTTCCCTTTTTTTTTTTGCCGATGACTAGGATAAGTGCATGATGACTTGACTTGAATAATTTTCAAACTTTTAAATATACTTGGATCTGCATAGGAATGGGTATTCATTTTTTGATTTTTACAGAAATTTTTTTTTTAAGCGCATTTCCTCCTTTGCTTTAAGTAATTTATATTTGACCCTGTTTTTTGATGGCTAAAACTGAACTCTAAGCATGTATAAATGCTATGCATGAATCTATCCATCAGTCATAGAGGAGGGTGGCTGGAGAGAGGGGGTGGTGCCGAGCACCCTTAATGGACGCACCGTCATTGCATAAAAGTATCTTGCAAGCTGCACACAGGGTGGATGTGGATCACCAATTAAGCAGTCAGCCATCACACGGAATGAGAAGACCGTTGTTGGGATAAGCTTAGACCCGCCGTATTGAGGTATATAACTGTCAGCATCTCCAGCTCTAACACCTACTCTTACAGAGCTAGCAAGAGACCAAAACAGGATGGGGGCAGGCCACAATGCGTTTCTGAGATGCTGCCTCCATATTCAGGCAAACCCGCCCCCTCTAGAGGGAAAAATGTATACTTTATGGACGGAATAAAACAAAAAACACCCAATCTGTACAGAGACTGGGCATGGTCAGAACAACAGGGCAATACTGGCCAGCTTTTTTAGCTGCAATCCAATCTCCAACATGTATAGCTTTCATAGCATGGCACAAGTGGAAGGACTTCACTGCCGCCACATTTTAATCTAAGTGCTTGAAAACCTCCCGATAAATGTAAGTTTATCAGCTGTAATAAAAAATGTCTACACTTTTTATATGGAATGATGCGATGTGGGCTTCTTTTTCTTCTCTTATTCCCCTACCAATTTTTACATCATTGCCTTGAGTTTGATACCATACATTGTTGAATTATCCATTCCTGAGGGCTGTGTGGATTGTGTCCCCAACGGATGTCTGGATGCCATATGGTTTAACCGCCAAGGATTTTTAAGCCCTGTCGGTTTTGACAACGCACACCTTTTTTTGACTCACAAAAACATATGTCCCCCTGAGTTCAAAACATCCGGTAAGCCTGCACTTTTATCGGTGGAGGGTCAGTGCACTATATATAACAGTCCCTGTTCACCATTCAGAAGTTTGCACAAAACTTTGGAGTTGTTGGTGTTCCTTCTTTACACTTTCCGTGTTGACACACAGTGGACTCTTTTTATTTTTAATTCATATTTTTTTATCCACCTTTTGCATCACATATGGACTTTTGAAGTTAAAGACATGTGCTATGTGTAGATATCATGTTTGCACTGTATTATTTATATTGTTTTTTTTTTTTTTTTCATAAATTGATATTGTTTTATTGTCACAGGGAGTCTTATCACGTTTGTGGTTTATACCCCTTTACTATTTTTTACAGTTTGGCTTTCACCTTTTTGTCAAAGTTATCTAAGCGCTACACTTTTATTTACCTTTTTTTTCAGCTATTATCTAATTAGCAGCGTTAGCTGCTAGTCGCATACAGGCAGCACAGGGTTATTATACACACAAGTGTAACTGGCCAGTATTGCCGTGTTGTTCAGGTAAGTGGCCACACCCAGTCTTCTGTACCGAACACCTTTATTTGAAACTTTAAAATATCTTTAGATCTGCATAGGAATGATTATTTATTGCTTAAACTATTTTTAAATTTGAAACTGATTTTGATGGTTAAATCTGAACTTTAATGCCCTGTACACACGATCGGTTTGTCTGATGAAAACAGACCGATGGACCGTTTTCATCGGACGAACCGATCGTGTGTGGGTCCCATCAGTTTTTTCCCATCGGTAAAAAAAAATAGAACCTGTTTTAAAAAATGTTTATGGTTAAAAATATTGTAGAAAAAAACTATCGTCTGTGAGGAAATCCATCGGTCAAAAATCCACACATGCTCAGAATCAAGTCGACGCATCATCGGAAGCATTAAAATTCCTTTTTTTTTCTGCACGTCGTTGTGTTTTACGTCACTGCGTTGGGCACGATTGGATTTTTAACTGATGGTGTGTAGGCAAGACTGATGAAAGTCAGCTTCATCAGATATCTGATGAAAAAATCCATTGGTTCGTTTTCATCAGACGAACGATCGTGTGTACAGGGCAATAGGGAATTTTTTGGCAGTGGACATGTCTACAAAATACAAACCATGCCTGGGAGCTAGGGCCTTAAATAGACTCTGCCTGACCAAAGATAGCCACCATGGGGCACCAGCATCCAATTGGCTAGCTCTCCCAGTAACCCAGGAGACCATAGAGGAACCATTTTTCTCTTGACTTCCTCTCCCTTTGCAATGCATATGGCTTCTGTAGAGAGGAATATTATGAAGTAAGACCCAGATTATTTTGTAAAATCTAAAAACTGATTTGCTTAAGTTCAATAGAAAGCCTATGCATCTTAATGGTTCAGAAGGTACCCCTTCATCAGGGGATTTTGATTAGAGAAGAGAAACAAAAGCTGAACTTTGTAAAAATAAGTTTTTCAAGAATTGTGGCCAATACCATCTGGAAGCTCCCAAAACTATTATCTACAGCAGATCGTTATTGCCACAATTCATAGAAATGGCCTTTTGAGCTTACTCCATTGTCGGAAAGTCCAGATTCAATTTCTCTTTGTCAATCAAACACCTGAAGAAGAGGGACTTTCTTAAACTCCCTAAAACACCCTGGAAGGGTTCAACCGCTTCATTAAGGTTTATTTATTATATAATCTCAAAAATGTCTGGAATTAATTAAAGTGCGATGATAGTTGCATGTATATAATAATTTTCTACCACCAGCAGTTTATGCACAGTAGACTCCAATTCTCCGTATTGATGTTTCCAAACCCCATGTTGCGTCACTGCTGTTTTCTTTGCGACCTACTTATTATTGCTGCTCCAAAACTGCTGTCTGTCCCGTGACTTACACATTAATTTTACTCTCTAGTGTTACAATTTATTTCTGCTGCAGTAGAAAAAGACTGCACCCCGCACTGCTTCAATGGAAGGAGATTAAAGGGAATTGTTGGTCCAAGTAGAGGCGGCTGTGATGTCTTCCACTGATGTTTGCTTCTTGCTTTATTAAGATGAAACGCTGTCGACAAGCATCTTCTGTGAATGGATTCTTTTGTCTTATTAAAATCTCTCCAGAAATGAAAAAAAATAAAAAACTGAGCAGCATCAAAAGATTTGAGCAAGATGGTAACATTTGAGGCAAGCAAAAGATGCAGATGGATGTCTACAAGATATCAACTTTCATTTGGAATGAAGTGCTCTTCTCAAGATTAAAGAGGAACTGCGCTGTCACTAAGTATTTCTTTTTTAGGTTTGCAAAAAGGACTATTCTTTCATGTAAATGTATCTCTTACCCCATTGCCGTTGCTTTCTACATTCATTAAATGTATATAGTGTAGGATATTGGCTGCATCTTGCGTTCATTTGAAGCAATAAGTCCTCCTCTGATCTGAATCTCGCAACTGGCCAAAGTTATTTAACATGTTTGTTTGCCTTTAGGTCTCCTTCATTTTCTATAGTCTTATGCCGTGTACACACGATCGTTTTTTTTCCGATGAAAAATGTCTGATGGACATTTTTCATCGGAAAAAAACGATTGTGTGTGGGCCCTATCAGACTTTTTTCCATCGGTGTAAAAAAATAGAAGATGTTTTAAATTTCTCCGATGGAAAAAAAAACAATATGAAATTTCGTCTGTGTGGAATTCCATCAGAGAAAAATCCACACATGCTCGGAAGCATTGAACTTAATTTTTCTCGGCTCGTCATAGTGTTTTACGTCACCAAGTTTTGGATGGTCGGAATTTAGTCCGATAGTGTGTATGCAATAGACATGTGCATTTGTTTTCGTCCGAATGCATTTTCGTCCGAATGTCAGGTATTTTCGTTATCGTTTTTAACCAAACGAAAGCACAGAGTACGAAAACATAAAGATCCGTCATAAACAAATGCTTTATTTTCATTTTTGTCGGTCGATTGTGCCTAACCTTAACTCTATTAGCCCAATATTATTCTACATAGAGAGAAAAGATTTGACATTATAGAGAGAAAAGATTCGACATTATAGAAAGAAAAGATCGCTGCTGGAATTGGGTGGGGGAAGTAAAATAAAAATAATGATGATGATGAATGTTATTGGCTGATTGTAACCAAAGAGGAGAAGCAGTAAAATAGCTAGAACTATCGTGTGCAGGGAGCCAGATGGCGGCGACATCTGGCTCCCTGCACACGATACAAACCTACTAGTGCCTTCTTAACCTTGCCATCCTGCCACACATAGCGCTATCGGTGAGACGTCCTATTGGAGAGCATTGACACGCTACAGTCCCAGTGCCAGGCAGGCACCAGCCAGAGTAAGAGGCCAATCGGCTGTTTGTTGTGCAAATTTTATTTATTTTAATAAACGGTATTGCACCATGATTTTTTCCGTATTTTTCTCTGTTAATATGTGAGTATATCAGTCGCACTTCTGGTCCCATCGAGATCCAGCACGCCCCAAGTGTAAACAGGCACTTATCCTGTCCTGCCCATCTGACCTACTTGTAACAAAGAGGTCTTGCTATCTGGTAAGAATTTAGTATCTCTTCAACACTTTGGGTGGAGCACTGATTACATTGGTGAAGGAATCTCTCACATCCAGAAACCAACTTCCTAAAATTCAGTCACAGATCTGTCCACGGTCTTTATGGGACTTTGCACAACCAAGATTTCACTTTGCACAATGAAGATTTTTGCACTTATTGTTTAACAGTTTTATTCAATTGATTTGTTCATAGCACTGGCCAATTGTATATGCTAATATTGCACATAGACAGAATATCTGTTTAATTTATTATTCCACACGATATCGTACTATCAATTGTTTTCTAATGGTGTTTTATTGCCTATTCTCACCCACCTAGTCCATGTTCCACTCTATGGGGTCAATTCACAAAGCTTTATTTTCAGATTGCGAGTGTTATTTTAACGATTTTGCACGTTATTGAAGCTAGTTCAATTCACTAAACGATTTAACGCTCTGAAAAATCATCAAATAACGTTTCACTACACAGAAACGATATTTTAAGGTGTGGATCCTTATTAAAGAGTCAAATCGTTATTTTAAAGATTCAAATCGTTATTTTAAAGATTCAAATCGTTATTTTAAAGATTCAAATCGTTAAATATGTACAGAAGTGCAATTCACAAAGATTTTTTGGACAGTTATCAATCGTTAAGCAATCGTTAAATTAACACCTCCCTCAGGGTGGCGTTATGACATTTCCCAGGCGATATTTTGTTGTTAGAGGAAGCTTTTGGCGATCTTTGTAGTGTAGTGTAGTGTTGGGCAAGCTAGAACCGTGCTCTATTTGAACTTAAAATTATCCAGAGGCGAAGAAGAACATGTTAGAATGTTGTTCAGATTTATAAACATGTATTCCATTCACATACTATTTTGGATGACTTTTCTGAAACCCAGGTGATAGCTAAATTCCGAATATCATCTCCCATGATTTATTCTCTGTATGAGGAAATACACATGGCTTTAGAAAAGCACACACTAGAAGTTTTGCACATCACATGCTCAATCTCCATGTGTATCTTGCTTGTGTCTCTCTCTCTGTATCTGCTCTTATCCACATGCAGCTGTTCTCCTCCCCTTCTGCTCCCAGAATGCATCTCTCCAGCATTATTTAACGATCTTAAGAGTTATTTTAACGTCCCGAATCTTAATAATAACGTCTGAGTAGTTAGAATAACGTTTGGATAAAGAGTCAGTTGAAAACCATAACGACTGTGTTAAATAACGATTATAGCTTTCGTGAATACCATGTTTGCTAGCGTTAAATAAGGAGTGCTAATTTAACACCTGAAGAAAACCAATAACGTTTCTCTTTGTGAATTGACCCCTATGTCAGCCAGGTGGAACACTTAGTTATACAGCAGCGCCCTCTATCGTTCTTTGTTTCCATTATTTGTAGTTATTCACTACACCACCGAGGAGCAGCTTACTACTATATTATATCACGTTAGGTTACTATATATACACAACTGTACACTAATTAAGGTTTAGTTTACTCTATTCAACATTGGCACAGATTATATTTCTTTCCACAAGCACTACTTTGCTTGGCATGCTAAGTCTATTTCATTCTGTGTCACGGCCTCATTCATTTTCATGGGTGTATCATACTCATGGTGGCATTCAACTATATCTATGAATACAGTTTGAGGTGCTGTTCTGTGCTGGAAGCAAGATAGCTCGGCACCCCAAGCACTGTGACCAAGCTGTCCCTGCCAGCTCCCAGTCACTGTTTACAATTGTTAGGGGTGATGGCCTTCCAGCTAAGGTTGCTTTAATGATAAGAGCAAAAGAGGCAGCTACACAAGTCCAAATGTAAGCGATCCTCCCTTTTGATCTTCTCTGCATGGCCCTGCCAAACTCTGCACAAACTTTGTGAAGAAAATGTCACAGTGGCATCCTCTTTACTACACCATGGCACCAAACATTAATATGGCATGTCATGTTCATGGTGGCCCTCAGCCACATATGCATATAGCCGGTGTCACTCTTCTATGCTGAGGACAAGTTCACTCGGTACCCTGAGCACTGTGAACACCACTGACAATGTCATTGGTTTTGATCAGGAGCAGTAGAATGGGCTCACTAGAATGTAACACTATTGTAGCCAATCAGCCTTTGGTGTTAAGATTCTCAGCTAAGGCTGCTTCAACTATATGAGCAAAAGAGGCAGCTACCCTGGGCTGAAGTTAAAGGAGAAGGAGGGCCAAGCTCTTTTGACCCTACTTTTCCTGTGAGTGACAGGAGTGCACTTTGTTCTGCACCTCTGTGAGCCATATTCAGCTGACAGCGGGCTAAAGTTTGCTGTTGGCTGACTTTGCCAAGCCGATCCAGGTTCTGGAGAGACTGTGGAGACTGTGAGCCAGGTCTTCTAAACCTTGTGGACAGCCTTTTCAGAAGAGCTGAAGCAAGGTTTAGGAGTGTCTATGTGAGTGTTTGACCATTCTTCCAGAAGCGCATTTGTAAGGTGAATAAGAGGGCCTGGCTTGCATTCTCTGCTCAATCTCATCCCAAAAGTGTTCTATAGGGTTGAGGTCAGGACTCTGTGCAGGCCAGTCAAGTTCCTCCACCCCAAACTTGTTCATCCACACTATATTGCCAAAAGTATTGGGCAACCCCTCCAAATCATTTGGTGGAGGGGGGATTATGGTGTGGGGTTGTTTTTCAGGGGTTGGGCTTGACCCCGTAGTTCCAGTGAAGGGAACTCTTAAGGCATCAGCATACCAAGACATTTTAGTCAATTTCATGCTCCCAACTTTTTGGGAACAGTTTGGGGATGGCCCCTTCCTGTTACAACATGACTGCGCACCAGTGCACAAAGCAAGGTCCATAAAGACATGGATGAGCGAGTTTGGGGTGGAGCAACTTGACTGACCTGCACAGAATCCTGACCTCAACCTGATGCCTGACCTCACAAATGCTTTTCCTGGAAGAATAGTCAAACATTACCATAGACACATTCCTAAACCTTGTGGACAGCCTTCCCAGAGGATTACCTGTACATGCTCAAAATATCTCCTAAACCCTCATGGTTTAGGAGAAGTTTGCAAAAGAGACGGGCGCCAAGGTCTATGGTGCATGTGCCGTAGGCCAACGGAACAGGCGCACTTTAGAAACCCTTAGGCCCCTATACCGGTCACCACCGCTTACGACCTTCCATCCAACCACGACAAGCTTATCTGACACACTCCGACAATACTGCATACACGATCCATATCAATTCCCAGAATAAGACGAGACAGAGCTCCGTACTTGCTTCCAAAGATATGACCCCTTTATTGGTATTTTCTCAGCTTCTTATACAGTTTCAAGCATAATACAGTTAATCACAGGACAATGCAATCTCCACCCCCCTTCACACCATGGGGGGCTAATTATCTAATCTGTAGCTAGACATCTGGGCACCGCATCATCAATAGTGTTCAATTAACCTTGAATAATACACAATCACAGATAATCTTCACACATATCAGGAACCTCAATCACATTATCTAGACAGACAATTCGGCCCCGATACTGACAGATACATTCCTTGAGATAATGACATCAAAACCAAATACTATCACACCTGAGCATTAATACATTCCGGTATCAATAGAATTCAATTAACCTTTAGAATAACACAATCGGGTAAACAGAGAGCTTCACACAATGAAAGAGTCTTTCTTGCAATTAACACCTTTTCAACAGAATGTGTCTTTCACATTGAAGAGCCAACCTCACTTAACATTTCAATAGTGGGTTACACAGAGAGATGTGTCACTGTCTTGTTAACCTGGTCTCAAGTCCACATGAACCACTTTTGTAATATTCCAGTCCTGCAATATGAATTATTATTAATGTCCCATCTCATGTAATATATGATATAATGTCTTTGTCACCCTATGGCCCTAGTGGACATAAGGTGACCCTAGACATAGGAGAATCTCAGTTTGTCACAGGTCATTCCGTTACAGCCCCTTTCACACTGGGGCGGGAGGTGCGGTGGCGGTATAGCGCCGCTATACTGTCGGAATTGCAGCGGGATTCGGCTGCTAGCAGTGAGGTATTAACCCCCGCTAGCGGTCGAAAAAGGGTTAATACCGCCAGCAATGCGCATTGCGAGCGGTATTACTGTGGTTTCCCATAGTTTTAAATGGGAAGGAGCGGTGAAGGAGCGTTATACAAGCCGCTCCTCTCACCGATCCAAAGATGCTGCTGACAGGAGATTTTTTTCTCTCCTGCCAGCGCATCGCCTCAATGTGAAAGCTCCCGGGCTTTCACATTGAGAATGCTGGGCAGGAGGTTTTCAGGTGGTATTTAGGTGGTATCTTTAGTGCTAGACCGCCTGAAAAACTCCTCAGTGTGAAAGGGGCCTTAGAAACAGCGATCGTGGTGTTTCTAAAGGAGATTGTGTCATGACTGGTGGCTTGCGCGTGCATGTGCAGAAGTGACGTCATCGCGGCTCCGGCCAATCACAGCGCCGTAGCCGCGTTACCCGGAAGGAAGAGGGTGAAAGGTGGACGCTTTGTGGAGGCCAGGAAATCGGGGACATCGCAGGCTTCGGTTTCAGGTAAGTGACACATAATGGGCTAGTATTATATGCATACTAGCCCATTATGCTTTACCTTTGCAGGGAGACAAAGAGGAAGTAAAACCCATCAGGGTTTACTTCCTCTTAAAGCGGAGGTCCGGGGGAAAAAAAGTTAAAAGCCAGCAGCTACACATACTGCAGCTGCTGGCTTTTAATAAATGGACACTTACCTGTCCTGCAGCCCCTCGATGTCAGCACCGCAGCTGATGTTTCCATCAGCTGTCGGGTGCTTCCGTCGCCATTGCAGGTCATGGAACCCGGCAGTGTAGCCTTTCGGCTTCACACCGGGAACCTTACTGCGCATGTGCAAGGCCCCACTCCTCTCTCTTATTAGCCCGGTGGCCAGGGGAGGAGAAGGAGGTAGCCCCACGGTGACGTCACTCCCGCGTCACGGCCGCGGCCAGACTCCCGGAAGTGGATCCTGTCCCCCATCCCCCCGAAAGGATCCAATTGTGGCACCGGAGGGGGGGGGAATCCAATAAGTGGAAGTTCTACTTTAGGGTGGACCTCCGCTTTAAGTTTTATGTATTTATTTACTCTGAATTTGTGCATTTTTTTTTTTTCAAGTGAAGTTTTCCTTCCAGTGACCAAGAAAATCAGGATGTGAGTGGGGACAGGTCCACTTTACAGACCCCCTTTAAAAATGATTTGTCTCGATACTTGCATGCAGTTGATTATAGAAATATTACCATCCGTAGCTATTAATATACATTTGTATCGCGAGGACGGAACATCACTCAGCGGGAACGAGGATAATAATGTAACCTTATGGTAATCTGTTTATAGATTAACTAGACATCAATCAGAAAACATTTCCTGTTCGGCGGCAAACTCATTTTCTTGACAACACATGCAAATGTCAGCGTCACTGCAATGCAATTAAATTTGTTTTTTGGCTGAGATCTCTCTCTCTCTTTCTCTCCCCTTCTCCCGTGTATCAAACGCCGGCGATAAACACACAGAGCTTCTGTATCCGGCCCTCTCATTAAAATCATCATTTATTTTAAGAGATGGAACAAATCTTTTATAGTCAGCCTGTAAGTCAGTTTCTGGGTTGAGAGCTTCTGTAGCTTTTGCATGGAACATCCGTGACGCTTCTAAGTAGAGATAGGCTGGGCTAAGATCTTAAGAAAATAATTAAGGAAAAAAAAAACACACAAAAAAGTCCCGTCTGCGCAAAATGGGGGTTTTGAATCTGTAAGTTTTTTGTTTTTTTCCCTCCTAATTATCCAATTATTATCAGAGATTGCCACCAGCTAGTTTAGTAATTATCTGGAATGGCGCGTTACGCATTTAAAGCGAGCCGATGTGACAGATGTTTAATCTAGTTATGTACTTATTAAAAAAGCATTGACTTTTTTCTTAATTAAAGTGAATATGTAGCAAAAACTTTTTTTTTTTTTTAAAGTGTTTTAATTGCTGCAACATGAATGAGGCGCTCGTCAATCAAGTTCATAGCAAAACTTCACAAACAGGGTGCCCCTTTATCTAGGGAGTTTGGGATTTACATCTCATGAGGATGCTGAACCACAGAACTAAGGACTCGTTCACAGGAGCGACCAAGGGATGGTTAATACAGGCAGCTGAGCTGCAGTTTTATCGCCCCCCTGGTCGCTCATTTGAACTTTAACCACTTCCCTACGGCCGTACGAGTATATACGGCCGCAGGGTGGCTCTAAATCTCCGGGCTGCCGTGTTTTCACGGCAGCCCCTTTCCTCGTTCCCAGCGCGCGCTCCAGAGCGTGCAGCGGGGAACTTGTGTACTGGCCGTGTCCCTTGGACACAGCCAATCACAGATCGCCGCGAACGGCCAATCAGAGTGGCCGTTTGCGATGCGATCTGATGGGCCAATGAGAGATGATCTCATATGTAAACATATGAGATCATCTCTCATTGCCGGCTCTCACAATGACAGCGTCCTGTCGTAGAGAGAGCATACCGATCTGTGTTCCTAGTACATAGGGACACAGATCGGTCACCCCCCCCTCCCCCTACAGTTAGAACACAATGCAGGAAACACATTAACCCCTTCCTCACCCCCTAGTGTTAACCCCTTCCCTGCCAGTCACATTTATACAGTAATTAGTGCATATTTATAGCACTGATTGCAGTATAAATGTGAATGGTGCCAAAAATGTGTCAAAAGTGTCCGATGTGTCCGCCATAACGTCGCAGTCGCAATAAAAATCGCAGATCGCCGCCATTACTAGTAAAAAAAATAAATAATAAAAAATAACAATTCTGTCCCTTATTTTGTAGGCGCTATAACTTTTGCGCAAACCAGTCGCTTATTGCGATTTTTTTTTTTTTTTTTTTTTTAACCAAAAATATGTAGAAGAATACGTATCGCCCTAAACTGATTTTTTTTTTTTTTTAAATTGGGCTATTTTTTATAGCAACAAGTAAAAAGTATTGTATTTTTTTTCAAAATTGTCGTCCTTTTTTGTTTATAGCGCAAAAAATAAAAATCGCAGAGGTGACCAAATACCACCAAAAGAAAGCTCTACTTGTGGGGAAAAAAGGACGCCAATTTTGTTTGGGAGCCATATCGCACGACCGCGCAATTGTCAGTTAAAGCGACGCAGTGCCGCAAGCTGAAATTTCACCTGGTCAGGAAGGGGGTTTACATGCCCAGTAGGGAAGTGGTTAATGTATCTATTTACTCAGCATAACATCATCTTTCACATTATACATTTTTTTAAATGCATGAAACAGTTGCTGTTTTGTTTAAACGAAAAATTGCTGGACAAACACCACGACCGCCATTGTATTCTCTAGGGTCTCTGCTAAAAAAAACATATATAATGTTTGGGGGTTCTGTGTAATTTTCTAGCATGTAGGAGAGAAATGTCAAGGGGTTAAAGAGGAAGTAAATCCTGATGGGTGTTATTTCCTCTTTGTTTCCCTGTAAGGTCTCGTACACACGATGGAATTTTTCCGCTGGAAATGGTCCGACGGACCATTTCAGCCAAAAAATCCGCTCGTCTGTAGGGCCAAACGGACAGATTCGGACTGTTTTCTCCAGCGGAAAATTTCCAAAGCATGCTTTGAAACCTTTCCGCCGGACACATGTCCGTTGGATATGTCCGCTGGTCAGTACACTCACCAGCGGACATATCCACCCGCGCAAGCGTCGTATGGATGCGACGCATGCGTGGAAGTTGTTTACTTCCTGGTGCGGTGACGTGGCGGCGTCAACTTCACCGCCACGTCACCGCGCTGTCTGCCAGCGGGGATTTTGATCCGATGGTGTGTACACGCCATCGGACCAAAATAGCCCGGCGGACATATCCGATGCAAACGGTCCGAGGACCGTTTGCATCGGATATGTCCGTCCGTGTGTACGAGGCCTAAAGGTAAAGGTAAAGCACAATGGGCTACTATGCATCGCATAGTAGCCCATTAGGTGACACTTACCTGCAGGAGAAGCCTGCAATGTCCCTGTCTTCCTCACTAGTAGCGAGCATCCATCTTCACCCCTCTTCCTTCCGGGGCCGCAAACTCCGGATCTGTGACTGGCTGGAGTCGCGTGACGTCACTTTAATGTCATGACCCGAGATAGAAACAGCACATCATGCCCATACTAACTCCGGCGCATGTGCAGGAGAAATCGTCGTACGGCAATTTGCAAATATCTCCTAGACCGTGCTGGTCTGGGAGATACTTCTAAGGCCGCGTACACACGATCGGTCAAAGCCGATGAAAACGGACTGAAGGTCCGTTTCACCGGTCCAAACCGATCGTGTGTGGGCCCCATCGGTCAGTTATCCTTTGGTCAAAAAAAAGAGAACTTGCTTTAAAATTTAACCGACGCCTGACCGATTGTTAGTATGCAAATGCATCGGTTAAAAAGGACCGTTCTCATCGGATGGACTTATCGTGTGTACGCGGCTTAACACCTACAGGTAAGCCTTAATCTAGGCTTACCTGTAGGTTAAAGTGGTTGTAAAGGGTTTATAAGATTACAGTTGACAGGGCAGTTCACACGCCATGACTACAATGCTTTCTTCACAGGTGAAGCATTTTTAACTCAGGCTGCAGTTTGAGAGGCAGCACCTGCCAGTGGAGCCACCAGTCAATGGACATCTATAGCGACGCACCACAACTGCAAGCCAAATGCTGGGCTCGCATCTGCACTGCGCCCCTGCAATGTAAATCTGTAATTCGGCAATTAAAAAAATGAATAAAAAAAAGTAGGAAAAAAAATTGTCAGCTGCTATACCTCCCTCTACAAAGCAATCCACCATGGACTTCTTTTCAGAGGTGGTAAGCTTACCGCTTGTCTGCAAGGACCAAGGGCTCATTTATACTTGCTTCAACTTTAAAGCGGAGCTCCACCAAAAAGCGGAAGCTCTGCTTGTTCTCACCCCTCTCCCTCCACTGCCACATTTGCCTTTTTTTTTTGGGGGGGGGGGGGGGGGCAGGTATCTGGTTTTGTGAGTTAATTTCCAGGTAAGATCACCACACAAAACTGAGGTTTTCTGCCCCCCCCCCCCCAGGTCCAAGAATACAGCAGGACCATTCACAAAGTGCAGTGTGACTCGTGCATGGGCAGTAGGAAACCAACTGTGAAGCCTGAAGGATTTTATCATTTTCCTTCCACTTCACAATTATGCTACTTTGTGTTGATCTATCAAATAAAAATCCCAATAAAATACATTTGTTTTTGGTTGTAACGTGACAAAATGTGGAAAATTTCAAGGGGTATGAATACATTTTCAAGGCACTGTACCTACAATACTTTCAAAACAAAAAGAAGCCAACTCTGAATAAAAGCCCCTCAAAAGCTGCAGGTGCTGTAAGTGAGCGTTGTCGTAGATTTCTATAGTAGCTTTGGAGACACTTTGAAGAATCAATCAAGCAACATGTGAACATGGCTCTACATAAACTATTTATTAAAGCGGATGTCCGCTCACAAAAAAGTCCAGTGTCCAGTGCCGTCCGCAGCAGAGGACGAGCGTTCGCTCGTCACTCTGCTACTCCCCCCCTCCATTCACGGTGAGGGAACCAGGAAGTGAAGCGTTCCGGCTTCACTGCCCGGTTCCCTATGGCGCATGCGCGAGTAGCGCTGCGCCCGCCCATTGGCTCCAGCTGTGTGCTGGGAGCCGAGTGTTTACAGCATACAACGGGGGAGGGCGACGGGATGTGACGACATGCCCGTATTCTGCACGAGAATGCTGGGCCAGAAGTGGGTGCAAATACCTGTTTTTAGACAGGTATCTGCACCCCCCTCCCCCCTGAAAGGTGTCAAATGTGACACCGGAGGGTTCTGATCAGCGCGAGTTCACTTTAGGGTGGAGCTCCGCTTTAAGAGTGCGTTCACACTCACAGTGCCTGCGAGAAGGCGGTAAAATGGAGGATTTTTTTCAGGCGCTTTACAGGCGCTATTTTTAGTGCTAAAGCATCTGAATAACATCTCCAGTGTAACAGGGGCTTTGATTTTGCATTCAGAGTGCTTTAAAAACGTGTTCCAATGCCACATTTTGAAGAAAGTGTAAATGAGCCCTTAGGGGTATATTGATACAAAATTTGCAGAGCTATTTGGCCTGTGAAACTGCATGTACATTATGTGTGTGTAAATCAAGGCAAAATCCAATGTTATTTGATTCTTTTCTCTCCAGGTCGAATGTGTGATTTAGGAATAGTGGCCGCATTATGGCCACTAGATGGAGCTGATGAGCATAGGAAATACATTTTTCCTATAATTTTCAGCTCCATCTAGTGGCCATAATGCATGCACATCTGATCTAGAGAGAAAACAACCTTATAATTTGCCAACCATTCATACACGAAGGGAGTTTATTCTCACTTCCTGTCTATCTATTGGCGATTTACTCTCACTTTCTGTTAATTCTCTGGGACAGTAAGTGAAAGAAACTCTCCCACCTGCAATCATTTTGTGGCAAATCACTCCATGCATCCCTGTGGCTTTGTATAAGTAAGTTATGCTCACTGGAGAACCACTTTAGATTACTGGACTGTACCAGCTATGCCAGATGATATACTGTATGTATGAAACAAATGGTAGTCACAATAAACGTGCCCTAATGATATACTGTATGTGCTAATAATGCACAAAGGAACTGTTCAAGTAGTTAAGAGGCTTTCTTGTGAGTGGAGTCTTTGCTATGGAGCAAAGGAAATGGACAAATGACCACGCATGCGGCACTCACTAACCAGGAGCATTACAGAGTGCCTATTCAAATCCCTGGACACAGGCCAGATATCCACCACTCTTTCTCAAAAAGATATCAAAATTGAATGCTCATAGGCATGGGCGTCCACATGGGGGGCAAGTGCCCCCCCCCCCCTCCCACAAGAGCAAGGTGTACACACACAAAGCCCTAAAAATTTCCACTCACCTCTTTGCATGTGGCAAGTGGAAATTAGCAGAGGATGGGGCAGACTGGGCTGACAGTTTCCTGGCTTCTGGGTGCGGTGCGGCCATCAGAGCGGCTCAGAGGGGGGCTTCCTCCCCCGGGCCACTCTGATGTCCTGTACAAAAGGCTGCACTGCTTCTGCCAGATGCCATCAGCTAGGAAACTATCGAAAGGATCGGGCAGGCGGGTGACACAGATCTGGGATCTCCCGTGAGAAGTGGCTTGTATATAAATACACACAAAGTCCTGCTTCCTGGACCAGCATTGTACCAATGTGCTGTCTATTAGAGTAGCCAGTCTAGGAAGTGGGACTTCATTTGACAGTGGCGGCTATTCAAATACAAGCTGCGTCTCAGTGGGAGATCCCCACTCTGTGTCATCTGGCCGGCAGATACTCCTGATTTCTCCCTGATGCATTGCTGGGCACTGATGAGGCTGCACGTATGGGCAATTGTAGGCTTCATTGATGGGCAATAATACGCTGCACTGATGGGCAATGATACGCTGCACTGATGTACACTGATACGCTGCACTGGTAAGAAATTATATGCTGCATTGATGGGTAATGAATACATTGCACTGATAAGCACTGATACGCTGCACTGATGGGCAATGATACGCTGTATTGATTGGACAATGGTAGGTTGCACTGATGGGCAATGATACGCTGTATTGATTGGACAATGATATAGTGCACTGATGGCCACTGATAGCCTAAACTTAAGGGTAATGATAGGCTGCACTGATGGGCAATGATAGGCTGCACTGATGGCCATTGACATGCTGCACTGATGACCACTGATGAGGCAGAACTGATAAGCTGCACTGGTGGGCACTGATGAGGCTGCACTGATGGGCACTGGTTGTCTGCACTGATGGGTACTGATATGCATTACAGCTGGTGACCGCGATCTTGTCACTAAACAGGGCTCAACAGCGGCGATATTCGCCGTTGCCGAACCCTGTTGTGGGAGCCAGCGCCGAGCTATGTCGCTCCTCCCGCTCGCCACCCCCAATAGACTCCTATGGATGCGCAGCATCTCATAGGGGAGACGAGCGTGAGAAGCACAGCCTGCATTTCCAGCGATGGGATCGCGCTGGACGTACAATATCGGTGGCAGGTACTGTATGTTAATATTCTTAAAGTTGTCCTTAAATTTTATTTTTGGAACCTAATTCTGCATAAAACATTTAACAGTGTAATTTCATGAGCTAATTTACAAGGGTGTGTTTAGGGGCGGACTTAGAGGTGGGACAGGGTAGGGGTTAAAAACTGATTAGAAATTGCTAATCAGACAATGGTAGCTTTATCCTTCTATTAAGCTTTTGCATCAGGTTTCTCAAACCTTTCCAACATTTATATGATGACTAAGTCCCTCCCCTTCATGACATTGTCAAAAAGGGGTGGAGCACGGGTGACCTTAAAATGTTGCCCCCCCCCCCCCCCCGAAAAAGTTCTGCGGACACCCATGCTTTTAGGCTATATCTACTGCTGGTAGAAAGCTATTATTTGAAAAATAAAACAGTGTGAATGATATGATATTTGATCTGTGTATTCTATAGTATAAGAACATTTGCCCCATTTGCAAAAGATGAATTTACAAATAAATTCACAAACAGATATGCATTTTTTTTATAAATACATGTCTTTTTGTCAAGTGGCAGTTTTGTAGCGGTCCAAAAAAATGGTTAAAAAATACATTAGGCAGAGCTAATGCTACTGAGATATACGCCCAGTCATGAAAGAGTTAAAGGGTCACTAAAGGAAATTTTTTTTTTTTGCTGAAATTACTGTTTACAGGTTCCTTTCTACCCCACGCTGATGAAGTCCCGCCCAGAGGACGTAACGACGTACGAGGGGGGAGTTACACGCGTGACGTCACCCGCGACTGCACACCGTGTGTCCTAACAACTTGTTGGTGGATCCCGGTTTTTTGGCTGTTTACCTAGCACTCAGGAACGAGTGCTTTTTATGTAAGTGTAATTTGTCTATGCAATAATTTTTTTTAGTATGCTTCAGAGAGCACTAGATTCTGTTTAATTTTTTTGCATATCGCAATTGGCGTTGAGTCCACTGATGCCGCAATGAGTGATCCGCTGCTGGATTGATCAGATGATTAAGGAGGTCCTTGTTACTACATGCTGTTTGACCTTTTCGGTCTAGGCAACAAGGTGAGAGGCCATTCTTACCTTTCTCGGTGGAGGTTTCTTCTGTTTTCATCAATCACACTTTGGATTTGGTTCCTCGTACTCACTTTGGATTATTAGTGCACCTATGGAAATGTTGTTTTTTTCCTATATTTACCTTATGTTATTTACTAATTAATTGTTTGCGCTGCACTATCTATTTGTCTATTACAGGGTATAGATACATAAAAGTTAACTGATTCCTTTTAAAAATGATTAAAAATACATAAAAATCAATCATATAATGTGCCTGCAGTTTAGTTTCACTTTTAAACTGGTTTCATGTTTCTGTGAAGTAGAGAGACACAAAGAACAAAAACAAACACATACAGGGCAGTGTTTTGTTTTTAAAATGAATCTGATTGGTTCTGAGGAGTTTTAGACACACAGTAATGACAGCTTGGACCACAGTGAAAAGCTGCCATGAGATTTTTCATAAGGAGCCAGACAAGCAGGAAGTGTGGAGATCAGAGCAGAATTACAGCAACTTCAAAGCAAAAAACGAACAACGAGGACATGAAACCAGGACTGCAGTAAGGTAATGGAAGCTATTTAGCTAAAGAAAAAAAATCCTTTAGTGATCCTTTAAGAATTAATGCACAGAATTGCCATATTTCGTAAAATATAGCTTTCTAGAACAGGAGCAGTTTAGTTTCATACTGTTAGCTCACTCTGTGTTTCTGACGTGGCATTAAAAGTAACATTATACTCAATTTTCTGAAAGATATAGCAAAATATTATCTTTTTCATTTGGATTACAACATGCTCTCCCTCCTCTCTCTCGCTTTATCTTGCTTAGAACAATGTCTTATTTTTGTATTTGTTCAGGATGAAATACAACAGATATTGGTATGTTTAGTTTAATTGTATCATCTTCAATGTAAGGCTTGGCTCCCATCCCAGAACGGTACGGAGCTCACTTGAAGGTAAATTACACACCATTCCATGGCAGAGGTATTGAAACGCAGGCGCCCGAATTTAGTGCCGAGCTGAAATGAGCAAATGATTGAGCTGACATCCAAAAATTCATATGGATGAGCCTGGTTTGTTCACTTGAAGGAACCGCCCGATAAAACAGCGTGCGACTGCTAAATTTTCCATCTGTTCACAATTAGAATCCTTTCATGTGTAGACCTTGCTTATTACGTTTGCACAAATTAGGAATCATTTTAAAACCTCATCTGACATTAGCTAAACCAAGTCAGTTGTGGTCACTGAACTAATCTCAACATTGTTTTTAAGGATGATTTCATTCAAAAATTATATTTTAGTTTTGGGGGTAGTCACATTCTTGCCTCTTGTATTTTTTAAAAACTCCTCATCACCTCCTTTTGTGCTTGTGCTTTTCCAGAGCTTCTTCCTACCCCAAATCATCCAGCTATAGGGATGAGCCAAATGCCCCCCCCCCCCCCCGGTTCTGTTCGCACCAGACCAAAAGTTTGTGTGAACTTTAGAACCCCATTTAAAGTGCTAGTCTTAAAGGCTAATATGCAAGTTATTGTCCTAAAAAGTGTTTGGGGACCGGGTCCTGCCCCAGGGGACATGTATCAATGCAAAAAAAGTTTTAAAAACTGCAGTTTTCTTGGGGAGCAGTGATTTTAATAATGCTTAAAGTGAAACAAAAAAAGTGAAATATTGCTTTAAATTTAGTACATGTGTGTGTGTATAGTATGCCTGTGAAGTAGCAGTTGTTTCCCGTGCTTAGAACTGTCCCTGCACAAAATGTAATTTCTGAAGGAAAAAAAGTCATTTAAAATCACTTGCGGCTATAATGAATTTTCGGCTCCCGGCAATACAGAGGAAAGTCATTGATAAAAAAAAATGCGTGGGGGTTCCGCCAAATTTAATTACCAGGCCCTTCAGGTCTGGTATGGATCCTAAGGGGAACCCCACATACTTTTTATCTTCAAATTTGGGGTGGAGCTCCCCTTAATATCCATACCAGACCTGAAGGGTACCATACCATTTTTTTTTATCTACTCTATTTTTTATCAATGACTATCAATGCCTTTTCTCTGTATTGCCGGGAGCCGACAATTCATTATAGCCGCGAGTGGTTTTAAATGACTTTTTTTCCTTCAGAAATGACAGTTTGTGCATCGACAGTTCTAAGCACGGGAAAAACAAGCATTGCTTTACAGGCATACTATAGACAACCCCAGGTACGAAATTTAAAGGAATATTTTGCTTTTATTGTTTCACTTTAAGCCTTAATAAAATCACTGCTCCCAAAAAAAACTGCAGTTCTTAAAACTTTTTTTTGCATTGATACATATGCCCTGGGGCAGGACCCAGGTCCCCAAACACTTTTTATGACAATAACTTGCATATAAGCCTTTCAAATTAGCACTTTAGATTTCTCCCATAGACTTTTACAGGGTGTTCTGCGGCTTTTCGAATTTGCCGCGAACACCCCAAATTGTTCGTTGTTCGGCGAACAGGCAATGTTCGAATCGAACATGAGTTTGACTCGAACTCAAAGCTCATCCCTATCCAGCTATCTGCTATTCTGTCCACCTTTAGGTGATCCTTGAAAACAAATCTTTCTTAGAGACATCTATCCCACCTCCACCTAAAAACTAGGATATTACTTTCTCCATCAACACATCCTCCACAATTATTGGCTTTTGTATTAGGTTACTGTTCGTTTAGAATAGAAACTCACACAAACAGAACTTTGCTAACCCTCTTCTAATAAATTGTATTGTAACTGTACTTTTTCCTATTTCCCTAAATTTTGTAAAGTCCTGGAAAAACTGAGAAGATGAAAGAAGGTGGAGGAAGAAGAAGAAAAAGAAGAAGGAAGATATAGAACACAGAAGAAGAAGGAAGATGAAGAAAAAGACGACAAAGATGACAAAGAAGAAGAAAAAGAAGAGGGAAAAAAAAGAAGGAAGATGAAGGACACAGAAGAAGAAGGAAGATGAAGAAAAAGAAGATGAAAACGACAAAGTAGAAGAAGGAAGAAGAAGGAAGGAGAAGAAGGAGGAGGAGATAGGTGTCAAAAAAACACTAGAATACCCCCTGCAGGGGTGTGCAAATGTCCAAAAGTTAAATAAGTGCAAAAGAATATTGCACAAATTAGACAAAATCAAATGTATTAAAAATAGGCTAATGTGCCACAACATCCATAAATAATGTAGAAATTCTTCCGATAGGTATCAAAGTAAATGGATGAATTAGAATCCTATGAGGTGTGCTTGGTATCCAATAACTAGTCTCTCAGAACTCTCATCTTAAAAGATGTAATAGCTTGCATTGATTGGATAATCCAACCTTAAGCAGAATGGTCCCCCAGCAACCTCTTCAGATCTCTCCAGCTTTAGTGTGGCTACAGCTGCTAAGTTTCACTAGTCCTGCAAGCCGCTGTTCCTTCCATGAAAGTACCCTGATATACTCCGGTTCACACGAGATATAAGCATAGATTAAACAACCAATCCGGTTTCTCTGAAGAAATCACGAGGTGTGACGCAACGCGCAGGGAGTGGCTATAGGCTGACGCAAACCGGAAGTTATGTAAGAAGGCACTGGAAATGCTGGAATCTTTGTATTTTGCTTGTTTTCATTATTTTTAATATAAGAGTCTACCCTGCGAGTACTTAATAAACACATGTATATTATTTTAACGTACTACACTATTGGAAGCCTCCCTTTCTCTCCTTCCCAACCTTTTTATCCCACATTTTGGAGTATATCAGGGTACATTTGTGCAAGGAACAGCGAATTGCAGGATTTGTGAAAGTTAGCAGCTGTAGCCACACTAGAGCTGGAGAGATCTGAAGAGGTTGCTGGGGGACCATTCTGTTTAAGGTCGAATTATCCAATCAATGCGAGCTATTACAGCTAATAGGGTGAGAGTTCTGAGAGACTAGTTATTGAGTACCAAGCATGCCTCATAGGATTGAAATTCATCCACTTTGATACCTATCGGAAGAATTTCTACATAATTTATATATGTTGTGGGACATTAGCCTATCTCTTATACATTTGATTTAGTCTAATTTGTACACTATTCTTTTGCACTTATTTCATTTTTGGACATTTGCACACCCCTGCAGGGGGTATTCTAGTGTTTTTTGTGATTACACAATATAGCGTGAGATCACTTTGTTCAATTTTGTAGCAATAAAGCCATGATGCCTCGTACACACGACCGGTTTTCCTGTCGGGAAAACTGCCATGACAGCTTTTGGCTGGGAAAACTGGCCGTGTGTATGCTCTATAGCAGTGTTCCCAACAGGAAAACCGCCAGGAATCCCGGCGGGAAAAATTAGAACGTGTTCTCTTTTTTCCCGCTGGGATTCCCAGCGGTTTTTAAGCCGGCAGTTTACCTATGGGGAAACACGGCCGGGTTTCCTGACTAAAGCTCTCATGGCAGTTTTCCTTCCGGGAAACCCGGCCATGTGTAGGGGGAAAAAGCTACCAAACAGGTTCTCAGCTTTCCCCTCGGTTTTCTTGGAGGACTTTTTACTGTCGTGAAAACCGATTGTGTGTACAAGGCATGACAGAGTTTCTTAACCTTTCACCTCGATATCCACAACTCAAATAAAATTAAACCGTTTTTGTAGCTCATTGCCCACTCTCCTCGCCTCAACGTTCGATTTGGCTACCCGTCATTCACCTGGTGACCAGGAATACATTTTGACACCTAAGAAGTTTTAAGGAAATCCTTTTCATGTTTAGTCATTGCAGTCTTAAACCATCCGATGGACAAAACTTCCAGTACCGTCCAGTAAATAAATTAAACTTTAATTTTCGTAGCTTAGACCCAAAGATGCTGCCTTGTTAGACGCAGGTCGATTTGAAGAATCAGATTAATGACAGTGCTCCATCCTTTGGGATAGATGCATCTAAAAAATGGATGAATCTGTAGATATCTTCCAGTAATTTTTCAAGATAAATGATGCAGCGAAGGACAACACAAAGAAATAGACACACTTGCAAGTTCTGCTTTTGATAAATGACAAAATAACGGGACCGCGCAGTGCAGCAAGCTGTGACCTGGCAGGTGTCGGGCAGAGAAAATGGTTTTCACTGCAAGTGAATCATTGTGAATCATTGTTCCAGGTGGTTCGGATTAGCTAATATAATAACGAGGTTGTAAGAAGAGCTGGGAAGAATGCACCTCACTGTGATACCCTTGTGACGTTACAAATTAACCAATTTGCCACCAGAGCAGTATTGGAGATGTACTGCTTGTAAGGCCACTTTATACTGTATTTATTAAACTTATTTACAGTAGCTAATACTCTCCACTTTCCAAACTTCTCTCCAGCACCGTGTGGATTGCAAAGAGGAAATCAAAATGCATGTAAGGTGAACAATATAAAGTTTATTAAAGATAAGTGGTAAATAAGGAAACACCCCAAATACGAATAGTGCTCAACCAACCAACAGAAACCCACAGACAACAGTTAATTATATACAGCCAAAGGGAAGTACTGAAATCATACACATAGCCAGGCCAGAGTCATACACAGAAGATCAGCAAATAACAAAGGGCAATTCCGGAATCACAAACGTTAGCCAGGCCAGGGACATCGACAGGAGAATGAGCAGCTGGGGTGAGGAACAACAGGACAGGGAAAGTATGGATGGATCAGGCTGCAGGGCAGGGATACAAGATAATAGGTGGGATCGGATGGGGATGAGGACAGGGAGACAGGGTCAGGTACACAGGTAACAGGTAATAGAGATCAGGATCAGATAGCAGGTCAGGGCAAAAAGACAATACCAAGGCGATGGGAGCAATCATCAGCTAGGTATTTATGTGAATATCTGTAATTTGTCTCAAGTAACACCTGAGCGTAGAAGGTGCTGTCTGCTCCACACTGCCGGGATATACCCGCTGGTGGACACCGGTACTACGGCCCATGGATTTCTAACAGTGCCACCAGCAGGTGAGTCCTCTCACTACAGGTCCTGAGTGTAGGAAGACACACCTGCTGGTGGACACTGGTATGGCGATCCAAGAGACCGACAGTGCCACCAATGGGTGAACCCTTTCCAGACAAGATCTCCGACATCTACCTCTACAAATTAACAATCTAATGTCTCTACCACATTGGCACATGTGCAGAAAGTAGTAGAATTTTCAGTAGAAGCTAGTTAACATACCAGAGTGTCTCTGTAATGTAGATGGCAACCCACACAAAAATCAAGAATGTACAGACTCTATAAACATGGTGTCATTGGTGATAACGGAACCCAAGATTTTAGTTTTCAAAATTAAAGTGCTATCACTAGAGAACCTATAGAAAACAACATTATCATACATTGACATTACAGTAAAAGGTGGGCTGTGGCTTCCTTCAAGAGTTTAGAATTTCTATCCAGGTTTTCTATCATACCATTGCTGCCTACTCTTGAGTCCCTTCTTCCCATAACATTTATGGTCTTTTTTGGTAATTTTCCACTGAACTTCCTTGCTTGGCTACTGTCATTCAGAAGGATGATGTGATCAACCCACTTCTGCAATTCCATTCTAGGTTGAGATGACACCCCTTGCTCTACCCTTTCCCCTCCAACAGCCTGCTGGAACATGTTACATGCCCTGGGAGGTTGCAGAACCAGAGCACTAACACTCATGTGTTCAAGGTGGCAAAACTGGGGACTAGTTTGAGTCGCAACAGAACATGTAAAAAGTTTGCACCCAAATCGCAAAGTCTATTAAAGTCTATGGGACAGAACTTGAAAATCAAAAGTCCCCATTTTTGAGGCTTATATGCAAGTTATTGGCTGTATAAAGTTAACAAGGGGGCCCTAAATCCCGGCCCCCCTATGTAAATAAATATGAGGAACACATTACCCCTACTCATTCACCAAAAACCTATCAAAAACTAATAAACACACACAAACAGATTTTGACAATTCCTTTAATAAAAAAACAAACTATGTCCCCCAATGTAGATCCATTGTCAATCACGATGGCTGCCACATCGCCAGACACAAAGGAAAAAAAATGCTCCACCCGCGATGAAGGTTAACTGCCATCTACCTGCTCTGACATCTAACAGTTCTTAAATAGGTAAGGGGCAGAGCCACCTAACGGCACCATGCCCCTGTGACGTCACCAATCGTTGCATGCTGGGTTGGTGGTGTCACGTGGGTGTGGTGCTTCAAGGTGACATCGTCAGGTGGTCCCGTCCCTTACTTATTTAAGAACTGTCAAACGGCAGAGCAGGCAGTCAGCGGCTAGCCTTCATCACAAGCTGAGCTTTTTTTTTTCTTTTTTATGGTCTGGCGGTGTGACAATGTACCCCTACTCATTCATATGGGGGGGATCTGATCTGAAAAGCTAGATGAGGCCACGTACACACGACCGGTTTCCTCGGCAGAATTCAGCAAGAAACTCGATGGGAGACGTATTCTGCCGAGGAAACCGGTTGTGTGTACACTTTTTGCCGAGAAACCCATCGAGGAACTCGTCGAGCCAAAAAGAGAGCATGTTCTCTATTTCCCTGATAGGCAATGGGAGAATTTGGCTTGACAAGTTTTTTGACTGCCGAACAAGGAACTTGACGGGGAAAACGATGTGTTTCGCCCGACGAGTTTCTCGGTCATGTGTACGCCGCCTGAGATTCTGATAAACCCCCTATCTGCAGACCACTCACAACCACAGTCCAGGGTTGTGGGGAATAGAGGCTACAACCAACATATATGTATTAATATTTGCATATCATTTATTTTTTCACTTTGTAGTTTGTTTTTGATAGCACAGAGAATTTTTTGATTTTGCTTGTATATTTGGCTTCTGTCTAAATTGGCCCCTGTATGTGTATGTATGAATGTAAATTAGGGACCTTAGGTCCCAAGCTCCTTAGGGCAGGGACTGATGTGAATATACAATATTTATGTAAAGCACTATGTCAATTGACAGTGCTATATAAGTACTTATAATAAATAAATACAAATATTTATGTGTTTAGAGGATTTGGTCATTTTATTTACCTGCTAACATCTTGTACACACATGTCCCCCTCCACTTAGCTGTAACACATTTTGCTTGTTGGTGTTCTTCTCACAAATGGTGTCACCCCACTACTCCTGGCATCTATATTTATTTCTGCACACCCTGCAGCGGGAAATCATAAAACCATCACTCTGGATAAAGCTGGATAAGTTGCCGTCCCCTGGATCTCCCCTCTGGAGTCCTTGAGAATTACGTGAAGACAGAAGTTTATTGAACGTGGCGTTATTCACCCAAAACTAGGATACTGGCTGCGGACAGACATCCCCTTAAACTATTGCCTCTGTGTTGCTCTTGTGATACCTCGCCTGCTGATGTACTGTAGCTGACGGTAAAATAATTACATGCTTCTTTTTTTTTTACACTTTAAATTGTAATTTATGTAGTACATGCAGTACTTATTCAGCCAAACAAGCAATTTCGCAAACTTGCTTGCAATAATGTTGGAGAGTGTTTTAAGCTCTTAACAGATGCCTTATAATTTTGCTGACTGTATTTCCTTGGTGCCTTTTTAAAAACGGATTATTAAAGTTAATAATGAAAGTTATTACTTTACACTGATAAAGTATAAGGGTGTCACAAAGGCGACATGTCCCCCCTTATTAAAGATGACTCAATATGGCAATATTGCTTAAGTGTGCTGATGGGCTTTTTTTTTTTTTTTTTACTTCAAAAAGGTTTTGCATTTACATACAAATCTAAGGTGATGCAAAGCCAGGTTGAAGCAGGTTAGATTCAAGTCATAAGTAGGTCAGTATAAACAAAAAAAGACCGCGCTATAACAGAAACCCCTCCCCCCCAAGAACAGCAGGCTGCAGCAAGCGTGTGATAAACAAAATAGACAATAGGATATAAAAAGCCGCGCCACATAAATGATCAACAGAAATTGTTACACCAGTGTCAGTGGTTATAAACCATTAAACCACTAGAGTCCATTAAAATCCATAGTGATAGTATAATATTTCCCAAAGGAGATCCTCTGTTTACTGTCACCAAACGAACAACTCCAAAGGTGCACCCGCCACCAAGTGAATGAGCAGCTTACCAGAGGTCAAACATAAACCAGCGTCTGACTATAACCCAGTCACGGCCTTTGATATCCCTGTAGTTCCCAGGATCTTCCAGAATTATTGTTGAACAAGACGGAACACCTCTTCAATGGGCAGCAGCTGGGGGCTGAGGAAGGAACAGAACTAGTTACAGCAGTCAGCAGTGCAGTAAAACAGCTGCTGCCCATTGAAGAGGTGTTCCATCTTGTTCAACAATAATTCTGGAAGATCCTGGGAACTACAGGGATATCAAAGGCCGTGACTGGGTTATAGTCAGACGCTGGTTTATGTTTGACCTCTGGTAAGCTGCTCATTCACTTGGTGGCGGGTGCACCTTTGGAGTTGTTCGTTTGGTGACAGTAAACAGAGGATCTCCTTTGGGAAATATTATACTATCACTATGTATTTTAATGGACTCTAGTGGTTTAATGGTTTATAACCACTGACACTGGTGTAACAATTTCTGTTGATCATTTATGTGGCGCGGCTTTTTATATCCTATTGTCCATAAGTAGGTCAACCTGTGCACCTGTCAATGAATTCTGAGTGATCTCATAAAAATCTCAAACCAATATTATTAACAGAAGCCCAAAGTACATCAACACAGGCCATTAAAGTTGACCTTGCATTTCAGTGACAAGATAGACTTTTTCAATGCGCCTCCTTCTCTCTCTTCCTGAAACACTAGGTGCAAAAAAACTTGTATTGGAAAAGCTAGACCTTTCTACGGCTTGCTTCTTTAGCACCTGGTTGAGGTTTATATCATCCCCTTTCCGGGCAGATCTTGGAGAACATTGAGTAGCTCAGATCTCATAAGAAGACCTTCAGCACACAACATCTTCTCTTGAGGTTTGGCCTACTTAATATTCTCAGGGATCCCGCCAGCAGGAGATTGGTATCATCCTCTGTACTATGGAAGTCGGGGAAAAGTGAATATATTATCTACCAATATTTCCATCCAATGGTTGTTTCTGTCTTTTTACACAGTGAAATTACACTTAATAAGAGGACCTTGCTGACATGCATTAGACCCACCATACTTGGGGAAACTTTAATTCACGTATAGCCACATGCGCTCCTCCATTGTTAAAGAGAAGTTCCAGTCTCCTGTATAAAAAATAAAACTGTAGTTGCTAGCTTCTAATAAACAGATACTCACCTGTCCAACGATCCAGCTCTGTGCTCACCCCAGCCGTTTTCACTTCCTGTCTTCTGGCATCTTAACTATGGGCTCCTGGCTTTGACAGCTTGCAGCTTCACAGCCAGGTACCCACTGTGCAAGCCACGCTGCACATTGACAATGGTCCTAAAGTCTTCTGCGACATGTGGCGTGTCCCAGAAGACTACGGGGAAGGAGGGGGTGAAGCTCCACTTTATAGATGACTTAATATAGCAATATTGCTTGGGTGTCTGAGGGCCTGTGTTGACTGGCTTTTTTTTTCTTTGCTTCAAATGTGTTTTGCATTCCCATACAAGTCTATGGGGATGCAAAGCCAGCTTGAAGCAGGTCAAATTCAAGTCAGTAGTACATAAACTGCACCTGTCAATTAATTTTTAACAAATCTCAGGAATAAGCTGAAAGTCCATTGACACACGCCATTAATGTTGACCTTTCACCCCAGTGATGGTGTAGACTTATTCAATGTGCCTCCTACTCCCTCTTCCTCAAATGCCGGATGGAATTGCAAAAAAAAACTGTGTTGGAAAAGCTAGATCATAAAATGTAATTACATTAACTTTCTACGAATACCTCCTGCAGCACCTGGGTAAGGTTGACGTTATCCTCTTTCCAGGCAGATCTTGGAGAATGTTGAGTAGCTCAGACCACATTAGAAGCACCTTCAGCATGCAGCATCTTCTCTTGAGGTTTTGGTTACTCAATACTCTCAAGAATCTTGTTGGCAGGAGGTTGGTGTCATCCACTGCACCAGGCCCGGACTGGCCGTAAGGTACCAGGGATTTTTCTCAGTGGGCCCCAGGCCGCATGTCATAGGCTAGACATGGAGCAGTGTGCTGGCACCGTAGACATATCATAGATACAGTTAAAAAATATTCGCCAGCACACCACGGATTGCAAACAGCATCCAAAAATTGAATACAAATAAGGTGTGACAGACTCACCCGGGACATCCCCAGATCCTCTTATGTTTAAAATCATCCTATGTCCACTAGGGGCATAGGATGACTGAGAAATGATATCTTGGACTACCTGAGATGGGATTATTATGTAATTATTATCCACAATATATTCCAGGATATCTGTAAAGAACTATTTTCTGTTTGTTGATTCTGAACTCAACGGGTCAATTGTAAGAGTGACTCATTCATACTATTGGGACACATACTGTTAGATGCTAATGCCATCACCTCCAGTCATCTGTCTGTTCTCTGTGCTAATTAACCCTGCTATTGTGTGAAGATGTCCTGCGTTTACACTTATGATAATATTTATTGTATAGCAGGAGACGTGACGTCTACTCTCACAGGTCATAGTCTGGGTAAATGATTAGTTAATTAGCTCATGTAAATTTATGTTCTGGTTACATCCTCTAACTATATATAAGGATGTATGCTTGGTTCTATTAAAGACTCCATGTTCAGCAGATAAACAAATATCGTCTTGTTGTATGCTTGAGAGCAGCTGGAATATCGGATATCTATATCCAAACTGTCAGGAAGTGGTATATGACGAAAGCACTCAAGCGGAGTGTGGGACGTTCCATTACAGAAGGCATTACAAAAAAGTGCAACGTTTCTAGGCCACACAGGATCTCTTCGTCAGGCAAGTAATCGAAACGTTGCACTTTTTTGTAATGCCTTATTTGTATTATATTTGTATTACATTTTTGGATGCTGTCTGCGATCCGTGGTGTGCTGGCGAATATTTTTTAACTGTTTGATAGTTCCAGTGCCCAGCTGGGGATCATTTCAGCACCCACTCTCTTTCTACGAGCCATTAATCCAGGTCTGTGTGCGATTGGAATATTGACTATATCATAGATACACACACATGAAGCATCTCCCCGGGATACAACTCCTGGTGCACTGTTGCCTTGGAGCTTCAGCCTATGCGTCAGTGACCTCAATAAAGTTGCACGGAAAGACAACCTTTTGCCATAGAGAGCAGTTCTGGTCTTTGCCTCTATGTTTAGCTGGCTGGTCAATTGCAATGACTGTTTACTGGGTATAGAGACATAAAAGTTAACTGATTCCTTTTAAAAATGATTAAAAATAGATAAAAATCAATCATATAATGTGCCTCTAGTTTCACTTTCGTTTTTAAACTGATTTCATGTTTCTGTGAAGTACAGAAGACACACAGAAAAACAAAAAACAAATCCAGGGCAGTGTTTTGTTTTTAAAATGAATCTGATTGGTTCTCAAGAGTTTTAGACACACAGCTTGGACCTCAGTGAAAAACTGCCATGAGATTTTTCATAAGGAGCCAGACAAGCAGGAAGTGTGGAGATCAGAGCAGAATTACAGCAACTTCAAAGCAAAAACGAACAATGAGAACATGAAAACAGCACTGCATTAAGGTAAAGGAAGCTATTTAGCTAAAAAAAAAAATTCCTTTAGTGACCCTTTAAGTCCAAAAGTTTTTTTTTATTGAAGCATGATCACATCACAAACAAAAAAGTGCAAAATTTCGGAGTCACACAGGATCCCTACATCAGGCATGTGATAAGTGTTAAGTACAGTAACAGTGCAGAATATTTAAATAAACATCCACCAATCAGAAGAGACAAAGAACTACCCACTCTAGACAGGTGTGACTTCAGCAGTCCCACCAAAAAGCCAGTAAATGCAAACAGCCCACCCAAGGGTCTCTGTGTGCCACAACAGTAAAGAAAGCTAAATATAACTAAGGCGGCGTACACACGACCGAGGTTCTCGCTAGAAACCAGCGAGAACCTCGCTGGAAGCTGCATTCCAGCGAGAACCTCGGCCGTGTGTACGCTCTCGGTGAGCATCCCGTCGGGAATGCCGTCGAGCAGAAATAGAGAGCATGTTCTCTATTTGCTCGATGGCCCACCTGGATGAATGGCTGGTTGCCATTCCCGACGGGCGGGTCGCCGAATCTGACGGCCGGCAGAGAACCTCGACGGGCGGAACGATGTGTTCTGCCCGTCGAGGTTCTCTGCCGTGTGTACGCGGCTTAAAAGACATTGAGAAACTGGTAGTTGTCATTATTTGTAATTTTAGAAGAAAAAAAAAAATGGTCTGCTCAGTCTAAAAGGCTCACACCTATTTTTTGTCCCAGTCTGGGCTTGCTCAGCACTATACAAGTCGAGGAAAAGTGAGTTTATTTTCTAACAGTTTTTCCATCCCCAAGTTGTTTCTGAACTTTTATGTAGCATTACAGGAAGAGGGTTACAATGAATAAGTGGACCTTGCTAAAGTGCAAGGTCTGCTTTAGACCAGTCATATGATGGCAGCGTTCATTCATTTATAATCACTTGTGCTCAACCTGGAATCAAAAATAGAATTGCATGTAATCATCAGAAACTCAACAATCTACCACCCACAACTTCAATAGATCACCCAGATTTGGTCATTTGTGAAGAAAAAACTGAGCATATTAAATAGACACAACAATACAGTTTACTGAAAGACCAGATAGACAATGGATCAAAACTATGGCAACAGCTATAAAATCTGATGGGCACATGTTTTTCTTTTTAGTGCATTCAAGGCAATTTTTTATCTAATGTTTTTTATGGACAATAAAAAGATAATTTTATGTCTTTGAATCTACAATTTGATCTACAATTTTGCAAAAAGAAAAAAAATGCAAATGTTTTATCAAAATGCTATGTGTATGGCCAAATTAAGAGATTAGATGTGAAAGACTAACATTAACGATTAACATATCTTGAAAGAGATTGGCAGTATTAAAAGAACCTTTTATCAGTTATTAAGCAGATTTGGTCCAGTAATTTTAGATTTGCCAGACTGCCAAAAATGTAATCCTAGTGAACTTGCTCATCAAAAAAAAAAAGCTATGGACAATGAGACACAGTGATCTGCCCTACTGGTGTACAGGGCACTATGGCTTTTATGGCTTTTGGACTCAGAAGCTAGTGGAACAATGAATGAAGGTAAAGAACAAAAAAAAACATAGGAGTGAGCCCAGGTTCACACTGGGTGAGATTTAGTTCGATTTGAAATGCGATTTCACATTTGAAATCGCATCTCAAATCGGCGGCATTTGCCGGCAATGACACCGCCCTAATCGGTGCGACGCTGCATCTGCGGCGCTGCACCGATTTCAAAAAGTTTTTTGCGATTTCAGGCTGCGATTTACATTGACATCTGTGCAGAAACCCGCACAGATGTCTATTAAATTGCGGCCGAAATCGGGACTGCCAGCGGGAGTAAAATCGTGCGAGTTCAGCTGAACTCGCACGGCTTCACTCCCGCAGCCCAGTGTGAGACCAGGGCAAAAGCACGGTAAAGTGGGGCCTATCAAAGTCATGCGACTGGCCTCTCCTTCAATCACAGCGTTCCCTCTGCTGATTTAAGTGGCATGACACAAGATTGACACCATCGCCTTCATTTGTCAATGGAATGTAAAATACAAGCAGCTGTATGGAGAAACCTCACAGTGTATAACAAGTAGCAGTATCCACTATAAAAAAACAAAACATAATGGCTCCAATTAACCATTTTGTTCCGCCATGTAAATACCGAAAAATTGTACGCTTTTTGATGACAGTGGAAAATCTTGTTTGGAATGTAAACTATTCAGTTAAAGGGGTTGTAAAGGTTTAGTTTTTATTTTCTAAATAGGTTCCTTTAAGTTAGTGCATTGTTGGTTCACTTACCTTTTCCTTTGTTTTCCCTTCTAAATGTTGTTTTTTCTTTGTCTGAATTTCTCACTTCCTGTTCCTCCTCAGTAAGCTTGCCCCCATTTTCTGGCTGGGGGTTAGTCAGCGTGCTCGCCCCCTTACTTGGGACTGTCTCCCCACGGGGATGTAGTCCTAAGGGAGGGAGCGAACAACATGACTAACCCCCAGCCACAACGGCTCAGATGGTGGGGGCAAGCTTACTGAGGAGGAACAGGAAGTGAGAAATTCAGACAAAGAAAAAAACATTTAGAAGGGAAATTTGAAGGAAAGGGTAAGTGAACCAACAATGCACTAGCTTAAAGGAACCTATTTAGAAAAATAAGAAATAAACCTTTACAGCCCATTTATTACACATTGCATTGATCATTGAATGCCATTTAGTAATATGGGAGTTTTCCAGTGATCACAGTACCTTGGGTAGAGCATACTTGGGCAGTTTCATCTGTGAAAATGGTTCCCTTCTGTAGGACACGTAGTAATGTGGGCGCCCCCCAGAGGTCAGCTGTGTAAAACAAAGAACAGAAAGGTATTAATAATCTCATAGATAAAATGTAACTATGGGAAGGTCAAAGCAATGTAAACATCCCTGGGCCAATTAGAGACTTAAAGTAGACCTGTCAGTAGCTTTACAAATCTACACAAATCATTCCTAACATGTCACAATATACAGCAACAGTTTCATTTGTCAGAAAAGTTACATCTTTTATCATTAACCACTTCCCTACTGGGCACTTACACCCCCCTTCCTAACCAGGCCAATTTTCACTTTCACACTTTGAATGACGATTATTCAGTCAGGCAGCACTGTACCCATATGAAATTGGTGTCCTTTTTTCACACTAATAGAGCTTTCTTTTGTTGGTATTTAATCACCACAGTTTTTTTTTCTTTCACTATAAATAAAATAAAAAATGTGTAAAAAATTAATTTTTCGTTGTTTCTGCTATAAAATTTAGCAAATTAGTAATATTTCTTCATAAATCATGGAAAATTGATCACACCTGATGTACGGATCTCATTTCTCAAGACACTAACAAGCCAGGAAAGTACAAATCCCCCCCAAATAGACATTCCAATGTATTTAGTAAGAGGCCTGGTGAGTTTTTGAGGTTGTAATTTTTTCACAGAAAATTACGATTTGTTTTCCCCCACAAAATTGTCACATTAACTGTTTCTTTTCTCTCACATGGCATATGCATACTTGCAACTACACCCCAAACACATTCTGTTACTCCTTCTCTGAGTATGGCAATACCACATGTGTGAGACTTTTTCACAGCCTGGCCACATACAGAGGCCCAACATGCAATGAGCAACGTCAGGCGTTTTAGGGACATACATTACACATCTAATTTCTTGACTACCTATTACACTTTTGAAGGCCCTGGAGCACCAGGACAATGGAAATGCCTACAAAATTACCCCATTTTGGAAAGCAAACACCCCAGCGTACATTCTATGAGGTATAATGAGTCTTTTGAACGTGTCATTTGTTCCTTCAAGTTTTTGGAAAATGTGGAAAGAACATGAAAAAGCCCCTTATTTATGAATCATTTTACACATTTTTATGGCACTTATGGGTGCTGATGAGGATCCACTAATAGGGTGGCACTGGTGAGCACTGATGGGCACTAATGTGATCTATTGGGCACTGGTGAGCACTAATAGGGCACTGTAGTTTCACTGATGAGCACTAATAGGGCACTGTAGTGGCACTAATGAGAACTGTAGTGGCACTAATGAGCACTCACTGATGACACTGTAGGGCACTAATGTGCACTGTAGGGCACTGTAGGTCACTGACAAGCACTGATACACACTCACTGACATGCACTGATGAGCACTGTAGTGGCACTGATTAGCACTGTAGTGGCATTTTAGGGCACTGATGAGCACTGTAGTGGTACCATAGGGCACTAATGAGCACTGTAGTGGTACCATAGGGCACTGATGAGCACTGCAGTGGTACCATAGGGCACTGATGAGCACTGTAGTGGCACTGATAAACAGTGTAGTGGTGCCAAAGGGCACTGTAGTGGCACTGATGGGAACTGTAGTGGAACTGAGGGGCACTGTAATGGAACTGTAGGGCACTGATGAGCAATGTTGTGGCACTGATGGCTCGGTAGGGGCACTGATGGCACTTTAGTGGCACTAATGAACACTGTAGGGCACTCAGGATCATGCCAACTCACGCTGCTGCTCTGTTTGCACACTAATACAGCATGTGAGGAGTGGAGAGAGAAAAACTGCAGCAGTGTGAGCTGAACAGGGCATGATCCCGGTTTGTTGACAAAATGATTGCTCCATTAATGGAAGGAGCGATCAAATGGAAAAGGGTCACTGTGATTGACCCTTCACCCCGATCCATGATGTGCTGGGTCCTGCAGACCCAGCAATCATGAACAGATGCATATCCCAGTCATATGACCGTGTCCTAGTACTAGCCGGCCACGCTGTGGCCGTTATTTGGCTATAGTGCAGTCAGCAAGTGGTTATAAGGCCATTTTGGATTACATTTAGTGACATTGCTTAGGCTTGGGTGATGTAATCATTCTGCTGCATTAATAATATTATGGGGGTTTTATGTAATCTTCAGGCCTATAATGATTTTTTTTAAACTTAAGTAAGCAAAAACCACTCTGGCAGTGAAAAGGTTAGTGTGTATAGAAGTCAACCACCATGTGATGTATGCCTAGGCTTTGCATGAAATGCGGGAGCTTGGAAGCAGATATTTATTTCTGGTAGGGGCATTTTGTTTTATTTACTCCAATTAGAAATGCTGTCTGGGAATGCTTGCATGAGACCTGTTAACGTCCGTGAAGCAGGGCCGGATTAACAGAGGGGCTGATGGAGCTGCAGCTCCAGGCCCCTTTCTCAAGATAGGCCAATTTGCTACAAAAAAAAAAAAAAGTTTTTTTTTTTTTTTTTAGATTGACTTCGGGGGTTGTAGCTCGATGACCAGAGGTCACAGAAACCCCACATTTGGGGGGTAGTCAGTTGAAGACCTAACCCACAACCGGTCAAAATATGGGATGGCTATCATTTATGGTTCCGGAGATACGGGTTTGCTTGCACAGCCTGTCAGAAGATACATACAGAGCGGCCATTATAAATACAAGCTGACACACTGCAGCACACTGAGAAAAAAATCATCATTTGTTTTTTGCTAAAAAATTACTCTATAGTGGTCTTTGCAACTTTTTATGTTGCACGGTATAGAGCTGCACGATTCTGGCTAAAACGACAACTGCAATTTTTTTGCTTAGAAGATAGATCACGATTCTCTCACGATTCGTACGGCATAACATCATCTTTCACATTAAAATGAAAAAAAAAAAAAATGGGCTAACTTTACTGTTTTGTTTTTATGGTTTTTATTATTCAATGAAGTGGGCAAATGCAGTGTGACTTAAAATATTGCAGCAATTGCCATTTTTGTCTCCGCTAAAATATATATAATGTTTGGCGGTTCCAAGTAATTTTCTAGAAAAAAATATTGGTTTTTAACGTAAACAAGTGTTGGACTTTAAGTGGTTACATTTCTTGCATTTACACACATAAGTTTGATCTAAAAAGGAAGTTGGTTACAATGTTTCATGTTGTTTACAAACTTGGCAGACAGTCGGATATTTTCTTTACACACAGAAGTTTATCATTTTGATATAAGAAGAAAGCGTTAGTTACAATGTTTCCTGCTAAGAACTTTCTTTTGACAGCTGAAAGTCTCTCCACTTGTTATATGAAAGAATCAGCAAACTCTGCATTGGAGATGTCAGGGGGGTTGAATCAAGATCACAATTTTAACGATTAATTGTGCACCTCTAGCACGGTATTGTATTTGCACAGCAATTTTTCAAACATGTTTTTTTGGAAATAAACTGTTTCATACATTAAAAAAAAACACTAAAGTTAGCACAATTTTATTTTATTTTTTTTGGTAGATTAATAGATTGACTTGTGTAAAACCAGCTAGCCCATACATAGATCGACTATGGCTGGTCTCTGCATAATTGGTGTAATTTCAATTCATGTATTACCCGCTTAACCACTACGCAGTCCCTAAACATCCTTCCACTCCTATACGTCATACCCTCCACACTCCTCCCCTGTACATAGTGCCCACTGTCATACCCTCCACACTCCTCTCCTGTACACAGTGACCACTATCATACTCTCCACACCCCTCTCCTGTACATAGTGACCACTGTCATACTCTCCACACTCCTCTCCTGTACATAGTGCCCACTATTATACCCTCCACACTCCTCTCCTGTACATAGTGCCTGCTGTCATAGACTCCTCTTCTGTACATACTTCCCACTGTCGCACCCTTCACACTCCTCTCCTATACATAGTGCCCACTATCATACCATCCCCATTCCTCTCTTGTACATACTGCCCACTGTCATACCCTCCACACTTCTCTCCTGTACATACTGCCCCATTATACCCTCCACACTTCTCACTGGTACATACTACCCTCTGTCATACCCCCACACTCCTCCTGTACATACTGCCCACTGTCATACTCTTCACACTCCTCTCCTGTACAAACTGCCCACTGTCATACCCTTCACACTCCTGTCCTGTACATAGTACCTGCTGTCATACACTTCTCTCCTGTACATACTGCCCACTGTCATACCCTCCACATTCCTCTCCTGTACATACTGCCCACTGTTATACCCTCCACACTCCTCTCCTGTACACAGTGACCACTATCATACTCTCCACACTCATCTCCTGTACATAGTGACCACTGTCATACTCTCCACACTCCTCTCCTGTACATAGTGACCACTGTCATACTCTCCACACTCCTCTCCTGTACATACTGCCCACTGTCATACTCTCCACACTCCTCTCCTGTACATAGTGCCCACTATTATACCCTCCACACTCCTCTCCTATACATAGTGCCCACTATCATACCGTCCACACTCCTCTCCTGTACATACTGCCCACTGTCATACCCTCCACACTCCTCTCCTATACATAGTGCCCACTATCATACCATCCACACTCCTCTCCTATACATAGTGCCCACTGTCATACCCTCCACACTCCTCTCCTGTACATGGTGCCTGCTGTCATACACTTCTCTCCTGTACATACTGCCCACTGTCGTACCCTCCATGCTTCTCTCCTGTACATGATGCCCACTGTCATACCCTCCACACTTCTCTCCTGTACATTGTGCCTTTTGCCGTGCCCTTTGCACTCTTCTCCTGTACATAGTGCCCAATGTTAGACCCTCCACATTCCTCTCACTCACCTGCACATACTTCCCACTTATATACCGTCCGTACTCCTCCCCTATGTCGCTTACCCACAAAAACAGTTCTTTAAAATGATACTGAATACCCTCAATGTTACCAGCTCTAGAATGGACACACTTTTGTTAGTTCAACTAAAGGAAATCTCAGTTCTCATATTTGTTCTGTCCCATTATTAGAACTTATTTAATTTTGTGATTACTACTGTGATGTACAGAGGAACATAGGGGATCTCAGCTACTCTAAATATAGCACTTGTGAAAAAGTGTTCCTGAAAATATTTTTTAAATGTTGGCAACTATGCACTTATGCACTGCCCAAGGGCCACTGGGTCAGTAGGGGGCCCCATGAGAGGTTTCTGGGATCCTGTGATATTAAAGCGGTAGTAAACTTTCCTGACATTACTACTTTTTAGAGGCCCTGGGGTAGGTTATGCCACAATGTACAAGTATGCACAGCATATTAGCACATTAGGGTACACTTAAATTTTCAGACTGGGCCCTCCATTGCTGCGCTGTGATTCTCACGCATTTATTTATTATTTATAAAAGGCCCCACCAAAATCCTCAGCACCAGGCCCATGATGTTCTTAATCTGGCCCTGCCGTGAAGCATATATTATTCTGATAGGTCCATTCTAAAGCCTTTGCCGGTATTGGCCATGAAAGAGTTATTATGACAGATCGCAGCCAGCGTAAAAACCAGGTCAGCGCTATTGCTGTATATGCAAAATCCTAGATGACTTGTAATCACTGTGCATTAGCAATCAGTACAAGACGGAGATCTATGGAACGGGTAGATTAGAAGGCAATATATGTGCACAAATCTCTAAATGAGGGGATTATGGGATTTTTTACATCTGGTAATTATTTTTTTTAAATAAATTCTGCAAAAATTCAGGTTGTAAAATGTTCAGCAATAGAGTTTTCTTGAGGATTTAAAAGAACTGTACAGACTGTGAACGTAGTAAAAAATCGCTCCACACAAAACTAGAGTGTCCGTCATGATTAGGGACTGTTGGGGTTAACCACTTAAGACCCGGACCTTTAGGCAGGTAAAGGACCTGGCCAGTTTTTGCGATTCGGCACTGCGTCACTTTAACTGACAATTGCGCGGTTGTGCAGCGTGGCTCCCAAACAAAATTGGAGTACTTTTTTTCTCACAAATAGAGCTTTCTTTTGGTGGTATTTGATCACCTCTGCGTTTTTTATTTGTTGCGCTATAAACAAAAATAGAGCGACAATTTTGAAAAAAAAATGCTATATTTTTTACTTTTTGCTATAATAAATATCCCAAAAATATATAAAAAAAACATATTTTTTCCTCAGTTTAGGCCGATACGTATTCTTCTACCTATTTTAGGTAAAAAAATCAGAATAAGCGTTTATCGGTTGGTTTGTGCAAAATTTATAGCGTTTACAAAAAAGGGGATCTTTTTTTGCTTTTCAATTAATTTTTATTTTTTTACTACTAATGGCGGCGATCAGCGATTTTTTTCATGACTGCGACATTATGGCGGACACTTCGGCCAATTTTTACACATTTTTGGGACCATTGTCATTTTCACAGCAAAAAATGCATTTAAAATGCATTGTTTATTGTGAAAATGACAATTGCAAATTGGGAGTTAACCACAAGGGGGCGCTGAAGGGGTTATGTGTGACCTAATATGTGTTTACAACTGTAGGGGGGTGTGGCTGTAGGTGTGACGTCATCGATTGCGTATCCCTATAAAAGGGATCACACGATCGATCACAGTGAAGAACGGGGAAGCTGTGTTTACACACAGTTCTCCCCGTTCTTCAGCTCCGGGGACCAATCACAGGACTCCAGCGGCTATCGGGTCCGCGAGTCCCGCGGTCCCGGTCACAGAGTTTCGGACCGGTCCGCGGGCGCGCGCCCGCGACCCACTACTGGGCACTAACAGAGGACGTACCTGTATGTGCATGTGCCCAGCCGTGCCATTCTGCCGACGTAAATGTGCAGGAGGCAGTCCTTAAGCAGTTAATGTTTCATTTTGTGGTTTTATTACAATAAAACCTTAATACTTTTGACCTGAACCATTGGGGCTCTGTTTTTTCTTTTCTCCCCACATGTTTTTTGTAGCTTTTCAGTTCCGTTGTGCCTTATCCCCCTAACTTTCGAATGGGGACACTAGTCCTTAGGGCCTGGGGGAGCAATAGATTCCCTTAATTTGCATAGATTTCCTCTCACTTCATGTTTAGCTATGGGGCAGGAAGTGAAGGGAAATCTCTGCAATGGGTTAGGGGTGGTAAAAAATAAACTGACTGGGGCTATAACCCTCCCTTACTCTATCCAAAATGAAAAAAAAAAGTGTTACCTATACAGTGAAACCTTGGATTACGAGCATAATCCATTCCAGGAGAATGCATGTAATCCAAAGTACTCACATATCAAAGCAAGTTTCCCCATAGAAGTCAATGGAAACAAAGATAATTTGTTCCGCATTGACTTCTATTGCATGCAATACCGCATGTGGCCAGAGCCGGAGAGCCTTGGGAACAGCTTGGCTGATCATGCAAAGGTTCGGAAATTCTCGGGAACGGAGTATTTCCGTGCGATTATGAATATTTCTGAACCATTCCAAGTGTCATCGGTGCCCCCGCACCTCTGGTCAAATGCGGTACTGCACACCCTATTACCTTGAAGCCAGCGGGGGCTCTTAACGTGCCGCCCCCCTGCAAAGTGCTGCCCTAGGCCTGGGCCTTGTTGGCCTTGGCCAGAATACAGCATTGGTCTGCTGTCTATGTCCCTATTGCAAAAATTGCTTTTGGTTCCTGTCTCAGTGACATCACAGGAAGTTGTCCTAAACTTTCCAAAAGGATACAGACAGGAATTAAAACATAATTCATTTGTACAGGGTCGGAATTTCCAATGAAAAAAAGACAGACGGAATTTTTTTTATCGTATATTCTGATCGGGTGTATGCCCCATCGGACTTTTTCTGTTGGAAATTCTGACGGACTTAGAAAGAGAACATGTTCTCTTTTTTTCCAACGAAAAAAAAATTCTGTCATAAATTCAGTTTGTCTGTATGCGATTACGATGGACTAAAAACCATGCATTCTCAGAATCAAGTCCACGCATGCTCTGAAGCATTTAACTTAATTTTTCTCGGCTCGTCATAGTGTTGTACGTCACCACGTTTTTGACGGTCGGAATTTGGTGTGTCCGTGTGTATGCAAGACAGCTTAAGCGGATTTCCGTCTGAAAAAACAGTCAGAGTTTATTCCGACAGAAAAAACGGTCGTGTGTACGCCGCATAAGGGAAGTTTTATCCCTCCATCACCTCCATTGCAAAATCTATAAGTACACAAACTCTGAGATACAATATATTGTCTTTATGGACCTTGCTTTGTGCATTGGTCTAAATCATTTGGTGGAGGTTGATTATGGTGTGGGGCTGTTTTTCAGGGATTGGACTTGGCCCCTTAGTGGTCATGCTTACTAACGATCGGTTTTGACCTATCGGTTAGGAATCCATCGGTTAATTTTAAAGCAAGTTGGCTTTTTTTTAACCTAAGTTTAAATAACCTATGGGGCCTACACACAATCGATTTTGACCAATGAAAACGGTCCATCAGACCGTTATCCTCTGGCTATCCTATCGTGTGTATGAGGCCTTAAGGTGTCAGCATACCAAGACATTTTGGACAATTGGATGCTCCCAATTTTGTGGGAACAGTTTGGGGACGGCCCCTTCTTGTTCCAACATGACTGCACACCAGAACACAAAGCAAGGTCCATAAAGACTTGGATAAGCAAGTTTGGGGTGGAGGAACTTGACTGGTCTCAACCCGATAGAACACCTTTGTGATGAATTAGAATGGAGACATCAGTCCAAAATCAGTGTCTGACCTCACAAATGCACTTCTGGAAGAATGGTCAAACATTCCCATAGACACATTTCTAAACCTTGTGGACAGCCTTCCCAGTAGAGTTAGAGTGAGTGAGTGAGTGAGTGAGTAACTTGTATAGCGCTACAAATGAGAACAAAATCGCCTCAAGGTGCTTATTCCATCTGGTGTCGTACTGATCCTTTAGAAGAGGTGGGTCTTACAATTTTTCCTGAAGGCCCGATGGTGTTCTTCCATGCGGATGTTTGTGGGAAGAGTGTTCCATAGCAGTGGTCCTTGTACTGCGAATCTTCGTTCTCCCTCTGTTTTGTAGTGGGACTTGGGTTTGTGGATAAGGTTTTGGTTAGTTGATCGGAGAGTGCGATTGGGGGAGTTGAAGCTGTTATAGCTGCAAAGGGTGGGCCAACTCAGGACTGAACCCTACGGACTAAGTCTGGGATGCCATTAAAGTACATGTGTGTGTAAAGGCAGGTGTCCCAATACTTTTGACAAAATAGTGTATTTCCAAGGACAAAACTGACCAGATGAAGCTGTCCAGGACCCCGGAAATCAGTGATGGTTGACTTTAAGCAGATAGTCAGGTAGATGTCTGCTTTGCAGTAGAGAGAAGTCACAATGACTTACAAATCTCTGCTTCCCATATCTGTTTCCTGACTAGCAGAGGAGTGCAGAAACTCTATGAGGTTCCTTATCAGTGTTAATGTGCTCATACATATGTATTGTGCTTGTTTTCTGCAGGACAGGGGGAAGGAGGAGGAGAGGGTGGATTGTGCACTGAGCTGTAAGGGCAGATGCTTGAGCAATATCTCTGTGCCAACGACAAGCTGTAATCACATTGCTTCTGTTTATTTATTAATTTCTCTGCTGCTGGTGCATGGTGGGGTGCAGCTACGCCTGGCACTCCAAGGGAGCCGCGTTTCAGATAACCCGCTCTGACTGTTACACTGTATCTGGGCTAAAGAGTCAGTTCAACTAGAAAACTGATTGTTTTTAAAGTTTCTGATAAACTGCAGATCGGAGATAAGCGACTCGTTAAAATGTTGCCGCACCAACAGGACTCCACATTTTGTACATTTTTTTTTTTTTAATTAAGAAACAAAGGCAGGAAACAGAGAAGAGAATATTGACATTGATTGCATCTGCTGTAAGGCCTTGTAGACAATGATGATTGGCCAAGCATGTACGAACGATCAAGCGATCGTTCTTATGTCGTGCAGAATCGCCGGCTGAAGAAGAGGATATCTGGATGATGCCTCTGGCTGCAGGCATCATTCAGATATCCACCCGCAAAGCCCAGGCCGTCAATTGACGGCCACTTAGGAGGGGAGATCCCATCTCTGGCCGTCAATTGTATATGGGTGGGTATTGAAGTGGTTAAGAGAGAGAAGACAGAGAGAGAGAGAAAGAGACAGAGAGTGTGTAATTTTTTGTAGGTAGATCAGGCAGGCAGGCAGGCAGGCTAGTCAGTTAAAGTTACAGTGTGTAGAGGATATATATGCATCCCAGGTGTTGTATATATATGTATATAATGAAGAGTTTAGCTAGATCAGCTCTTCCTAATTTACTAACAGGCAGGCAGGTGATTGTGATAGGTGCAGTATTTTCACGTGGTTTACTGCCTGTGTACTCTGCAGTGTGCACCTAAAGCTACGTGGTGTTTGTACTGCCCGTGTCTTCTGCAGTGTACACCTAAAGCTATGTGGTGTGTGTAATGCCATTGTCCTCTGCAGTGTGCACCTAAAGCTAGGTGGTGTGTACTGCTCGTGTCCTCTGCAGTGTGCACCTAAAGCTATGTGGTGTGTGTAATGCCTTTGTCCTCTGCAGTGTGTACCAAAAGCTATGTGGTGTGTGTACTACCTGTGTCCTCTGCAGTGTGCACCTAAAGCTAGGTGGTGTGTACTGCTCGTGTCCTCTGCAGTGTGCACCTAAAGCTATGTGGTGTGTGTACTGCCTGTGTCCTCTGCAGTGTGCACCTAAAGCTACGTGGTGTGTACTGCCCGTGTCCTCTGCAGTGTGCACCTAAAGCTATGTGGTGTGTGTACTGCCCGTGTCCTCTGCAGTGTGCACCTAAAGCTACATGGTGTGTGTACTGTCTGTGTCTGTGCTATTTTTCTCATTGATTTTCATCCATATTGCAGGGACCAGACATTGCATTAAAGCCGCAAGCAGTTTTAAATTACTTTTTTCTTATAGTAATCTCATTTTGTGCAGGGACAGTTCTAAACACGTGCCACTTTGCAGGCATACTATAGACACCCAGCAGGTACGATATTTAGCCACTTAGCAACCACCTGCCGAAAAATAACGGCGGCAAGGTGGTTGCTTAACTCTGGGATCACGTTATATAACGTGATTCCAGAGTCGCGCTCCCGCGCGCCCCCTGGGGCGCGCACACGGGAATGTCCGTGACCGCCGGGTCCAGAGGACCCGGCGGGTCACGGATCACGGTAAATCGCCGCTGATAGCGGCGGTTTACCACGTGATCGCGCCGTCCAATGACGGCGTGATCAGATGTAAACAGACCGGCGTCATTTGATGACGCCGGTTCCTCCCTCCTCTCTCTGTACCGATCGGTACAGTGTGAGAGGAGAGGGGAGGGAGCGGATGGCAGCGCCAGTGCTGCGGGCTGGATCTGTGACAAATGTAGTCACAGATCCATCCATCCATCCCTCCCTGCTCAGCCATCCCTGCTGCACATACTCTGCAATACTCCGGGGGGGCAACACTCTGGGGGGCAACACTCTGCAATACTCTGGGCATACTCTGGGGGGCAATACTGGGCATACTCTGGGCATACTCTGGGGGGCAATACTGGGCATACTCTGGGCATACTCTGGGGGGCAATACTGGGCATACTCTGGGCATACTCTGGGGGGCAATACTGGGCATACTCTGGGGGGCATACTCTGGGGGGCAATACTGGGCATACTCTGGGGGGCATACTCTGGGGGGCATACTCTGGGCATACTCTGGGCATACTCCGCAATACTCTGGGCATACTCCGCACTCCGCAATACTCTGGGCATACTCCGCACTCCGCAATACTCTGGGCATACTCTGGGCATACTCTGGGCATACTCCGCACTCCGCAATACTCTGGGCATACTCTGCACTCCGCAATACTCTGGGCATACTCCGCAATACTCTGGGCATACTCCGCAATACTCTGGGCATACTCCGCAATACTCTGGGCATACTCCGCAATACTCTGGGCATACTCTGCAATACTCTGGGCATACTCCGCAATACTCTGGGCATACTCTGCAATACTCTAGGCATACTCCGCAATACTCTGGGCATACTCTGCAATACTCTGGGCATACTCCGCAATACTCTGGGCATACTCCGCAATACTCTGGGCATACTCTGCAATACTCTGGGCATACTCCGCAATACTCTGGGCATACTCCGCAATACTCTGGGCATACTCCGCAATACTCTGGGCATACTCTGCAATACTCTGGGCATACTCCGCAATACTCTGGGCATACAGCGCCCCAGAAGCGAACGCATACGCAAGTCCCGCCCACATATGAAAACGGTGTTCAAACCACACATGTGAGGTATCGCTGCGAACGTTAGAGCGAGAGCAATCATTTTGGTCCTAGACCTCTTCTCCAACTAAAATGATGTAACCAGTAAAAATATTTAAAGCGTCACCTATGGGGATTTTTAAGTCGCAAAGTTTGGCGCCATTCCATGTGGCCACGCTGTGTCAAAAAGTCCCACACATGGGGTATCGCCATACTCAGGAGGAATAGCAGAATGTGTTTTGGGGTGTAATGTGTGGTATGCATATGCTGTGTGTGAGAAATAACCCGCTAATATGAAAATTTTGTGGAAAGAAAATAAAAATGAAAACAATCTTGATTTTGCAAAGAATTGTGGGAAAAATTACAACTTCAAAAAACTCACAATGCCTCTTTCTAAATACCTTGGAATGTCTTCTTTCCAAAAAGGGGTCATTTGGGGGGTATTTGTACTTTTCTGGCATGTTAGGGTCTCAAGAAATGAGAGAGGATGTCAGTACATCAGATGTGATCAAATTGATCAATTTTCAGTAATTGGTACCATAGCTTTTAGACCCTATAACTTTCACCCAGACTAAATAATATCTAAATTTTTTTTGTTTTGTTACCAAAGATATGTAGCAGTATACATTTTAGGCCAAGTTTATGAAGAAAAATTACTTTTTTGCAAAATGTTATAATAGAAATGAAGAAAAATTCATTTTTTTACAAAATTTTCGTTCTTTTTTCATTTATAGTGAAAAAAATAAAAACCGCAGAGGTGATAAAATACCACCAAAAGAAAGCTCTATTTGTGGGAAAAAAAGGACAAAAATTTCATTTGGTTATAGTGTTGTATGACTGAGTTATTGTCATTCAAAATGTGAGAGCACCGAAAGCTGAAAATTGGTCTGGTTATTAAGTGGGTTTAAGTGCCCAGTAGTCAAGTGGTTAAAGGATTTTTTTTTTCACTTTAAGCATCATTAAAATCACTGCTCCAGAAAAAAACTACCGTTTTTAAAACTTTTTTTTCCATTGATACCTGGGGCAAGACCCGGGTTCTCAAAGACGTTTTACAACAATAACTTGCATATTAGGCTTTAAAATTAGCACTTTTATATTTAAACATTCGAGTCTCATAGACGTCAATGGGGTTCTAAATGGTCACGCGAACGGTTGGTCCATTCAAAGGTTCTGGTGCGAACCGACCAGGGAGGTGTTCGGGTCATCCCTATATAGAAGCAGCGTGTACAGAGAGCTTTTACTGAGGCTTAGCAAAAGCGGTGGGCCGGGCGGCCTTGTTGGAGCTTTTGCCACAATGTAAATTAATGAGTGTACAGCTTTAATAACAGTGTAAATTTGCCTTCCCCTCAATATAACTCAAAACACAGCCATTCATGTCTAAACCGTTGGCAACAAAAGTGAGTACACCCCTAAGTGAAAATGTACAAAAATTGGGCTAGAAGTGTCAATATTTTGTGAGGCCACCATTATTTTCCAGCACTGCCTTAACCCTCTAGGGCATGGAGTTCACCAGAGCTTCACAGGCTGCCACTCGAGTTCTTTTCCACTTCTCCATGATGACATCACAGAGCTGGTGGATGTTAGAGACCTTGCGCTCCTCCATCTTCCAATTGAGGATGCCCCACAGATGCTCAATAGGGTTTATGTCTGGAGACATGCTTAGCCAGTCCATCACCTTTACCCTCAGCTACTTCAGCAAGGCATTGGTCATCTAGGAGGTGTGTTTGGGGTCGTTATCATGTTGGAATACTGCCCTGCGGCCCAGTCTCTGAAGGGAGGGGATGATGCTCTGCTTCAATATGTCACAGTACATGTTGGCATTCATGGTTCCCTCAATAAAATGTAGCTCCCCAGTGCCGGCAGCACTCATGTAGCCCAAGACTGCTCTGCAGGTAAGGGCCACCTGTAGATAAAGACAACATATGCATCTTTGACTAAGATTGAATAATGCCCTAGCTATAGATTTAGTCCATCTACGTACCTCCCAGATATAGCATTATCCCACCCTGCCTTGCTAGGATATTGCTAAGAATCTTCCAGCTGTTACTGGTCACTTCCACCATCACAGGAGCAAGCTCTCAAATCCCCGCACATGTGTGGTCCACTATCTCCTTTGTCACAGCCACACTGATCTCAGAGCAACTACGACAGGGGGAGAGAGCACATGCAAGAGGGTTTGATTCAGCTGGGAATGTCTTAACAATGTCCTAACAACATGACAGGATAGTATGGTGCCATCTCTGGGAGTTTTTCGGCCAGGCTTCAGGAAGTATGCAAATGGCCTACACTTATTACTTACTTTCTTAACTTTGGTCAAAGATGCACATTTTGTTTTTATACAAAGCTGTCCATACCTGCATAGGCAGTTTAGGTCAACTAACCCTTGAAGCCCTTAAAGCGTAAACAACCTCGGCACTCCAGTCGTTTTGAAACTACAAGTCCCATGAGACATTGCAAGACCCTAACAATCACAGGCATGATTATTAGAGGCATGATGGGATTTGTAGTTTCACCACAGCTGGAGGGCCGAGGTTGCCTACCCCTGGCTAAGATATACAGTATATTACCAAAAGTATTGGGACACCTGCCTTTACACACACATGAACTTTAATGGCATCTCATTCTTATTCTGTAGGGTTCAAAATTTAGTTGGCCCACCCTTTACAGCTATAACAGCTTCAACTCTTTTAGGAAGACTGTCCACAAAGTTCAGGAGTGTGTCTATGGGAATGTTTGACCATTCTAACAGAAGTGCATTTGTGAGGTCAAGCACTGATGTTGGAGGAGAAGGCCTGGCCTGCCATCTCCACTCTAATTCACGTTCTATCGGGTTGCGGTCATGACTTTGTGCAGGCCAGTCAAGTTCCTCCACCCCAAAATTGCTCATCCATGTCTTTATGAACCTTGCTTTGTGTGCTGGTCCAAATAATTTGGAGGAGGGGGGGTTATGGTGTGGGGTTTGTTTTTCAGGGGTTGGGCTTGGCCCATTAGTTCCAATAAAGGGAACTCTTAAGGCATCAACATACCAGGACATTTTGGTCAATTTCATGCTCCCAACTTTGTGGGAACAGTTTGGGGATGACCCCTTCCTGTTCCACCATGACTGCACAAAGTGCACAAAGCAAGGTCCATAAAGACATGGCTAAGCGAGTTTGGGGACCTTAACTGGCCCCTAAGAACTAAGACTGGTCTGCCATTAAAGTTCATGTGCCTGTAAAGGCAGGTGTCCCAATACTTTTGATAATATAGTGTATATAAAAGTTTATCAGGTCACCCAATCTTCACCTATACGGAAAATATCAGTTTTAGAAGGGCTGATTCCTTAAAGGAGTTGTAAAGGAAAACATTTTTTCACCTTAATGCAATAAATGCATTAAGGGGTAAAAACATCTGATGATGCAGCCTCTGTGTTACTTACCTGACCCCTCGAAAGTCCCGCGCTTGGCCCCGAGATCCTCTTCGCCGCTCAGCCTGGCCGCTGATTGGCTAGAGGGGATGAACTGAGAGCAGTGCAGCCATTAGCTGGCACTGCTGTCAATCAGATCCAGTGATGCCGCGCCGAGGGGTGGGGCCGAGTGATAAAGTGAGCGGCTATGGCTGCTCGCTGTATCACGGGAGCGCGCCCGCAAGAACTCATCACCATGCGAGCTCTCTCGCATAATTGTGATGAGTTCTTGCGGGGAGGACCAGAGACAGCCACCGAGGGACCCCAGAAGACGTAGATCGGGGCCACTCTGTGCAAAACGAACTGCACAATGGAGGTAAGTATAACATGTTTTTCCTTTATTGACCCTTTAAAGCGGAGTTCCACCCAAAAATGGAACTTCCGCTAATCCCACTCCTCACCCCCTTACATGCCACATTTGGCATGTAATTTTTTTTGGGGGGGGGAGTGGGGGCTTCAGGAGGAGTGGGACTTCCTGTCCCACTTCCTGCTTCCGCCGAGGGGCTGGTTAGGCGATTAAGCTTAATCGCCTACAGCAGCCCCTCCCTGTAGGCGATCGCATGGGACACATGACAGGTCCCATGCGATCGCCTGTCCAAAGCCGAAGGCTGTCAGGGCCGGGTGCCCACAGTTGTGATGAGGACGCCGGCCGGGGAGGGGGGAGAGGAGCGGAGCCCCGGTCGGCACGTCGCTGGAACGCTGGAGCAGGTAAGTGTCTGTTTATTAAAAGCCAGCAGCTACACATTGTGTAGCTGCTGACTTTTAATAAACACAAATATTGTCTGGAACACCCCTTTAAGGGAAACATGTAACATATGACAGAAGATTACAGTGTAGCACACATGAAAAGGGGACAACACAGGATCACAATTTGAAAACAGTTGTCACCCATAACAGGAAGTACCTGAACAAGGACCTTCATGAAAGGATCACACGAAATTATTTTCCTGAAAACTGCACATTTCAAAAACATGTAAAGCAACACACGACTGGTTTTCCACTCGGAATAAACTCTGACGTTTTTTTCCGAGAGAATTCCCCTCAAGCTGTCTTGCATACACACGGTCACACCAAATTTTGACCGTCAAGAACGCGATGACGTACAACACTACGTCAAGCCGAGAAAAATTAAGTTCAATGCTTCCGAGCATGCGTCGACTTGATTCTGAGCATGCATGGTTTTTAGTCCGTCGGAATTGCATCCAGACGAACAGAAATTCAGCAATTTTTTTTTTTCATTTGAAAAATTTAGAACATATCTAATTCAGTCAGAAAAAGTCCGATGGGGCATACACACGGATGGAATATCAGATTAAAAGCTTATGTCTGACTTTTTCCGTCGGAAATTCCGCTCGGCATTAAGATTTACACTTTAGATTTACTTAATGAACCAAAGTTTCATGGCAATATCTGACCTACTAGTTTTTTTTTTTTTTGTCATAGGAGGACTATTTTCTTGCTGTCCAATTTGTGATATATTTTAGTTCTTCTTTACATAATCACTGCAAGTAGCGGGGTTCCTCTGTTGCCAGGTAAACTTAAGCTAAGTCATCGGCTTGAGAGGGATTGGCTTTTTTGGAGTGGAGAAGTAACCAGGAGTCTTAAATGCATATTGAGATTCCAAAATAAACAGAGCTGCTATTAAATCCCAGATGGGAGAGAGTGGTGTAAGAGGAATTTATGTAATCCAGGAGTTGCTCTTTTTTCCTGCATGTTGATCCTTGCTGGAAATACACACCATGCAGACAGCAGGATTAACGATGCTTGAGGCTTACAACCATTCTTCAGCCAAAAAGCTTTGTCCAAAACATTCAACGGCAAGAAGCAAAAGGATTAAGCTCAGGGGATACAATTAGCCGAGTTGAGATAAGCATATTTCTTGTTTGCTTCGAGAAGACTTAATTACCCTATGTTGGTGATATTGAGCAACTAATGGACAGGACAGGCCTTCAGGAACCCTACAATGAATTATCTAGCGGCACAGCACCGGCTCTGCCTGTGAACAGGAGGTAGTCACATTGTGCATATTCCAGCTGTTAACACAAAGCAAAAATGCACAGTGTCTACTTTTGTGAAGCCTCTTTTTTTATTTCATAAAGCTTTGAATCTATAGCTGCAAAAGCAACTTATTTCTGAAAATATCCCATGTATATGCGCTTCTAACAATGCATCAAATATGATACAAGAAGTAAAAGAGTAGCTCAACTCTTAAGAATCCAAGTAGAGTTTAATAAAGTTACTCGGTACTGGGAGGTAAATTGATAAACTTATCTTGGACTCTAAAGGCCCATACACACAATCAGACTTTTTAACATCAAATGTCCGACGGACCTGTTTAATCGGCCAAATATTTTTGTTTTTTCATCGGACAAATGTTCGGTGTGAATGCTCTCAAACATTTTGCCAACAAATGTCTGATGGAGGATAATCAGGTTGTGTGTACACAAGTCCATCGGACTTAAAGAAACACTAAAGTCAATATTTTTTTTTTTAAATAACAAACATGTTATACTTACTGTGCAGCTCGTTTTGAACAGAGTGTCCTCTAACCCTGTCTTCTGGGGTCCCTCGGCGGCTGTCTCAGGTCCTGCTCGCAAAAGCATTCCACCTTAATGCGAGCGAGCTCGCACGGTGGAAAGCTTTTGCGAGCACGCTCCCGTGATACAGCGGCGGCCATATCGTCCGACTGTATCACTCGGCCCCGCCCCCCGGCGCGCTGCGTCATCCACTGTGATTGACAGCAGCGCCAGCCAATGGCTGCGCTGCTATCAATCCGCCCAGCCTAGCCAATCAATGGCCAGGCTGGGAACCGAAGAGGATGACGTGGACACGCCCGGGAATTTCGAACGGTCAGGTAAGTAAAATGGGGGCTCGGGGGGGCCGGTACCAGCGGATGTTTTTTCACCTTAATTCTTACAATGCATTAAGGTGAAAAAACATTTACCTTTACAACCCCTTTAAGTCCAAAGTACAAACACACATGCTCAGAACCAATGCTAAAGATCAGACAACAATAGCAGAAGTTGCCCACAGGGTGGCGTTAAAAAGCTGAAAAACCATGTAAATGTTGGCTGAAAAAGTATGCATACCAAATTCAAGGCCAACACCCATTCAGAGCAAAATCCACAGAAAAGTCTGATGGAATTCCGATCATGTGTATGAGGCTTAAGTAGTTGAGCGACTCCATTTCTACTTCTTATATTGTGTTTTTTAGCTGATCCCAAAATGTTTGGAGCTGTCATCATTGGTCAGTGGAGCGGGGGTGAGAAGCCTAGAGCAGAGCATTTAAGATTGTTTGCAACATGCAACCATGATACCATGACACATTATGCAGATTCATCCAGTCATGGTCCTTCCGAATATTTACCATTACATTTTTATCCTTGTTCTCTTACCTATGTGCAGTCTATATGTAATTTTCAGTGTGTGCAAAGGCAATGCTCCTGAGATTGCTTCAAAGCCTCCTAAGATAGATGACCGAATTATCTCAGGAGGCTTTTGGGAGATGCATATGTCATTCTCACCTAGGCGAGAAAAGAGGAAGAGACAGTCTAGGAGTCGGACCACCGAAAGAGGGTAGGAAGAATATTTAAAACATGTAAGGTGGGTGAAGGTCCATGTTAATCTGGCTATATTAGGCCAATGATGTCACCAGTGCTGTTGAAGTAGTGCCTATGCAAAAGGTTAAAGGTCAGTTCCCAAATGCAAATGTCACATTTCTAAAGCATAGATGGTTAGATTTTTATTTGTATGGAAGTTCTGAAAATTGTTTATGAGAACATTCTTTCTTGCCATTATTGAAACAACTTATTTCATTCAAAAGCCCTACAAATGTCATCCAAACATGCTACTTTAATGGGATTTTAGACCATTTATGCATGTTTTATTATATTATACATTATTTTCCCTGAATGAAAACTGCATTCACAGTTAAAATTCTGTTCCTTCGAGAAGAATTTTCCAACCTGGTTCTTACAATTTTCTCATCCCTATGGTTGAAAATGAACATCGATTTGACCCCACTAACAAAATCCTATCCTATTTGTACCTCACGCACTTGTTCTGGCTCTATTACAGTATGGACTTTTTCTTCTGGGTAAGCTTTATTCCCTTTATCTTAAAAGTGCATCTCTCTCTGTCTCTCTATCTCCTCCCCCTTTTTTTCATCTAGCTCAGGGATCTCCAAACTATGGCCCTCCAGTTGTTCAGGAACTACAATTCCCATCATGCTTAGTCATGTCTGTGAATGTCAGAATTTTACAATGCCTCATGGGAAATGTAGTTCCGAAACAGCTGGAGGGCCGTAGTTTGGAGACCCTTGATCTAGCTAATCTCCTTCTTCCGATCAATATTCTTCTCCCCTCTCTAGGGTGGACATCCCATTTTGCTCAACCAAGGCTCCCACAGTTTTTTTAAATTTGCTCAAATTTCCGCGCCTAGTTAAGGCTACTTTTTCCTTCCATATTGTCGAATTTATCACATTAACCCATTCCGCTGATGTGGGCGCTTTCTGTGATTGCCAATTTTGTGCTATCAATTTTCTAGCCTGGAACAGGCACCTTATAACCGCTACTATATATGAATTTTGTGCCGTGTGGGTGTGCTCGTGCCCCTGCCGCGAGCTCCGTGATCGTACCGCGGGACCCGCGGACTCAATGTCTGCCGCTGTCCCGCAATCATATCATGGAGCTGCAGAATGGAGAGATGCTTGTGTAAACAAGGCATCTCCCTGTTCTGCCTTGTGACAGAACACTGATCTTCTGCTCCTTGTCATTGGGAGCAGTGATCAGTGTTGTGTCACATGTAGCGCAGCCCCCCACAGTTACAATCTTTACCTAGGACACACTTAACCCCTTCCTCGCCCCCTAGTGGTTAACCCCTTCCCTGTCAGTGTCATTTACACAGTAATCAGTGAATTTTTATAGCACTGATCGCTGTATAAATGACTATGTTCTTAAAATAGCGTTAAAAGTGTCTGATATGTCCGCCATAATGTTGAAGTCACAATAAAAAATCGCTGATCGCCGCCATTACTAGTAAAAAATGCCATAAATCTATCCCCTATTTTGTGGACACTATAACTTTTGCGCAAACCAATCAATTAACGCTTATTGAGAATTGTTTTACCAAAAATATGTAGAAGAATACGTATCGGCCTAAACTGAGGAAAATTTTATATATTTTTGGGGGATATTTCTTATAGCAAAAAGTAAAAAAAATATTGCTTTTTTTTCAAAATTGTCGCTCTATTTTTGTTTATAGCACAAAAAAGAAATACTGCAGAGGTCATCAAATACCACAAAAAAAAAAGCTCTATTTGTGGGAAGAAAAGGACTCCAATTTTGTTTCGGAGCCACGTCGCACGACCGCGCAATTGTCAGTTAAAGTTACGCAGGGCCGAATCGTCATTTGGCAACCAAATCCTTCGGGGGTGAAGTGGTTAAAATACATACATAAATAAATAAAGGGACAGTAACTCTAAACTGGTAATCTGTAAAAAAAAAAAATCGCTTTTGGAGATTTTTAAGTACTGTAGTTTGCTGCCATTCCATGAACGTGCACAATTTTAAAGCATGACATGTTAGGTATCTATTTACCCGGCGTAACATCATCTTTCACATTATATATAAAAAAATCTGGTAACTACTGTGTTTTTTTTTTTATTGATTGAAAATATATATTTTTTCTAAAGTTGCATTTTAAGACTGCTGCTCAAATACTGTGTGAAATAAAATATTGCAACGATCGCCATTTTATTCTCTAGGGTTTCTGCTAAAATATAATGTTTGGGAGGGTTTTAAGTAATTTTCTTGCAAAAAATACTAATTTAAACTATAACAAAAAAAAAAGTTCCAGAAAAGGCCTGGTCTGCAAGAGGACCAATTTTAAAAATAAACAAAGCAAAAAAAAAAATGCACAGGGATGGAGTTGGGCTTTTGATTTTCCCAACTATATTTAAAAAAAAATGCCAGAATTAGGCTTTATGTAGAACTTATGTAGACCTTCGTATGACAAGGATATGTCATAAATTGGAAAGCATCTTTGATTGTAATGGGGTGGACAAGAAATGAGGGAGGGAATATCTACTCATAACTCTGATTCAGCTTTAAAAGCCTAGGCTTGGCTTTGATGTATTCTTCCTGCTTTATAAAAATGCATCCTCAATACATGCCAATTCAGAAACCAGAAACACCATAATGACCAAGGTTTTTTTCATAGAAAAAAAATAATAGGAGAACTTCAAAAACAGGGCCCAGGAAATGTATCTCATAATGAAGCTCAGAGATAGGAGGACAATTCCACACTGGGGTCAAAGTTAGAGGCTAAGCCCTGGCTTGTTCCACCATTCTAAACATATCGTAATCATTATACAAATACATTTGTGTCCAGGAATATCAGCTTTCACTCACCTGAACAAAGACATATTCATCTTGGACTATGAGGGAGTTGGTGTCGATGTATCCCGGAAAGGGTTTTGTCCTCACATTCTCTGAACAATTGTTCATCTTACAGACAATGTACTGTGCATCTGAAATGCAAGAAAATTTGCAGATGGTCAAATTACAGACAATTCTCCATGGACTACATCAAAGATTTGAGATGACATATACTTTAAAGTGTATGTAAACCTAAAAAATAAATAAAAAAATTGACGTCACAATATAGGGTATACAATTTCCTATCATCTGTGCCCAGTCTTGCCACACAGAGTTAATCCAGCTCTGAGCAATCCTCTGGTATTGTTCAGTGAAATAAAACAGACTTACAGAGAAAAACCTTAGTCTGTTCCGCCCCCTTGCTGTGAGTGACAGGTTATTTACATATCTCATGCACTAGCCTAAAACAGAGGCACATCCTGTGTAAAAAGTTCCCTCTCCTCTCCCTTCCAGCTCTCTCAGGATTGACTGCATTTACTGTGTTTTGACTGGATGTTTCTCATCATGGGGTGTGATCCACAGTTCAGTGTGATGAGGAAATGCATGTATAGTGCAGTGAAAACACAGAACAGGAAGCAGAATATACACAGACAAGTGATCTGATTTAGGTTAGATGTATCTAGAGAGAACTGGGCAGAGAAGAAGCTTGAGTGATCTGATTGTTATATTGCAGTGCGTGTGTCTGAGGTCACCTGATCACAGTTGCAACATCAGGTGATTTACATATCTCATGCACTACCCTGGAGACAGGCATTATTTTTTAATTCACACCCCCACTCCTTTTCTGAAGTCATGTGGTTACTTTTCTGGATATTTAACGGGATGTTAGGGATCATAGCAGAATTTAGTGTAAGGAATACACAGGAGAAAATGCATTTTGAAAAGGGGAGTGTAGAGGAGGGCGGGAAGTCTACTGACATCGCAAGTCCACCTACCGAGCTCCAGACAACAGATCCACCCACAGAATCTGCAGTTTTTCAGGTCTCATAACAGACAGAGGGGAGACATTTGACAGGTAAGGATACAGGCAGGAGGCATGTATATCCTTAGATCAGCACTTAGGCAGTAGTTTAGAAAGGATGAGAGTGGGTTTACATCCACTTTAATCCATTTTTCTTCTATCCTGACAAGTGTTCTAGTCCCTGCTGCAGAGAAACACCCTATAACAATATGTCCCATTTTTTATTGTCTTGTTTTGTAGATATGCATTGTTTAGATGAACTATGGTGAAAACCCTGACTAGAGAAAATCTTTGTATTACTTCTGTAACCTATTTCATTTTCAACTGGATGGTTTTGTGCAACCTTGATGACATGTGGCAATTGCCCGTTTTGTCATCTTCGGTGACACCTATACCGCCCAATTGTTTGAATTCCTTTGAATATGTATTGTATTTCTCTTAAGTGTTCCAGTGCAACCTGACATTGACCCAGCAGTGGCTTGAGGAGTTCATTCTGACGGCGGACATGTGTTCCTCAAGCAGGAGGAGGACTCCCTATCCGAGATCATTCCTCCTTCTTTCGTTGATGCTTAGCGTCGTATATTTGAGAGTCACACGCAGATTTCGACCTGTGTGCGCTGTGGGAGTAACTGACCTGGTGATGTCAGTGCCTGGCATTGCCCGCCACACTTGACAAACTTCTGGGTTGGATGCCTTAATGGTGGCCCAATGGCCACCTACAACCAGACGGCAGACAGCCAGGAAGGATCGTCTATGGATTAGTCAGGTAAGCCCTCGCTCTCCACGCTCTCACGCTCCACCAACCTGGAAACCAGCTAGTGGCTCCTGTCTGTCCATGACAGGTGGCCACTGCCTCCAGGTTTACCCTATTTAGCCCCAGTTGCCTCTTAGGTTTATCTCTCAGCCATGGACTTACTGTCCATGTCTCTCCCCTTCTTTTTTCTATAGATCGGGCTCAACAGCTACAAGCATCTGGACACCGGCGATTCTGAGGCCACATGGAAAAAGGTGTTCTGGTCAGATTAGACTAAAATGTAAGTATTTGGCCTCAACACCAAACAATATATTTGGCCAAAACTTCTCGTTCACATAAAGTTTGTTAGCCACAAGGATATTACATAAGTGCCAACAGGTTTCAGAAGATTACAGACTCCTTCATCAGGGCTTTAAAGGAAAAAAAATTAAATCTCAATTTGACATTAGTATACAGAAATGATTTCAGTTGTTTAGCCCCTTCCTGCCCAACCTGAGGTGCCTTTAAAAGGTTAATTATACCCGGGGCAAGAAGAATCAGTAATCACTGAGACTACTGTGATTGGCTGTCAGTGGTTATATGATCAGGAACCAGTCCGCTGGCTACCAATCATTGGTGGGGTGCAAGAGCTTTCTTTGATATTTGTTTTCATTTTCTTCTCTTCTAGCTTCCTACAGCCACTTTCTTTCTTTATTCACTCGCTCCAGCTTTAGATAAACATCTGGCCTGGCTTCCTGCCTGCATAATCTGTGTTGGCACATGGGGCGAACACAGAAGCAAATCTACCCTTGCAGAGCACTCATTTTCCCTATGACTAAGGGTGCTGGAATAAGGAGAAACACTGGCACATTTTAGCTATCAAATCCAATAAAAAAGAATAGGTTTCCAAGTAGAGAGGAGGTGGAATATTTTTAACTGGACTGCAGGAAAATTGAAATATGCATTTGAAATGCACATATGTATAATGTAATTTGTAATTCTGTTCAGTCAGTCTTGTGATTTATACCCATCTGCTACACTGCACAGCCAAGTAGGTGACATGTCCAGCTTTCTCATTGGACAGTAAATCAGAAACATCAACTCTGTCCAACTAGTAGGTAAGTGATCCTGGATGCAGTAGAGTGCTACAGTGCTCTTCCTCACTGAACATAATTGCAGTTAAAGCAGACCTTCCTCCCAAAAAAACATATTCTTTGCTCCGCACTCCAGCTCCTCCCTCTCTACACACAATGAGGGGGGAAAGTATTTTATCCCTTGCTGATTTTATATGTTTGCCCACTGACAAAGAAATGATTAGTCTATAAAAATATCCAGAAAAACGCATTTAAAAAAAGTTATAAATTGATTTTAATTTTAACGAGTTAGATAAGTATTTGACCTCTTTTGCAAAACATGATTTAGTACTTGGTGGCAAAACCCTTGTTGGCAGTCACAAAGGTCAGACATTTCTTGTAGTTGACCACCAGGTTTGTACACATCTCCTCTTTGCCAAGTAAGGTTTCTAGGTTGACGTTTAATAACTTGAACCTTCAGCTCCCGCCACATATTTTCTATAGGATTAAAATCTGGAGACTGGCTAGGCCACTCAAGGACCTTAATGTGCTTCATCTTGAGCCACTCCTTTGTTGCCTTGGCCGTATGTTTTGGGTCATTGTCATGCTGGAATATCCATCCACGACCCTTTTTTAATGCCCTGACTGAGGGAAGAAGGATCTCACCCAAAATGTGATGGTACATGGCCCCGCCCATTGTCCCTTTGATGCAGTGAAGTGGTTATGTCCTCTTAGCAGCAGAAAAACACCCCCAAAGCATAATATTTCATCCTCCATGTTTGATGGTGGGGATGGTGTTCTTGGGGTCATAGTCAGCATTCCTCCTTCTCCAAACACGGAAAGTTGAGTTGATGCCAAAGAGCTTGATTTTGGTCTCATCTGGCCACAACACTTTCACCCATTTCCACTCTGAATCGTTCAGATGTTAATTAGAAAACTTCAGACAGGCTGTACATGTGCTTTCCTGAGCAGGGGGCCCTTGCAGGCGCTGCAGGATTTCAGTCCTTCATGGTGTAGTGTGTTACCAATTGTTTTCTTGGTTATTATTAGTGTTGAGCAGAATATGCCATATTCGATTTCGCGATATATCTCGAATATATAGTCGAATATTCGAGATATATTCGCTAAATGCGAATATTCGCAATATTTTTTGGAAATGAAATGATTGCGAAATTTCGCTATTGCGAATGCGAATGCGAAATTTTGAGAAATGCGGAAGGAGCACTCTGATTGGCTCAGAATATTCGTGATATTTTATAATACAAAATAATTGCGAAATTTCGAGAAATGCGGAATGGAGCACTCTGATTGGCTCAGAATATTCGTGATATATTACAATACAAAATAATTGCGAATATTCGGCAAATGCGGAAGGAGCACTCTGATTGGCTCAGAATATTCGTGATATTTTATAATACAAAATAATTGCGAAATTTCGAGAAATGCGAAATGGAGCACTCTGATTGGCTCAGAATATTCGTGATATTTCACAATACAAAATAATTGCGAAATTTCGAGAAATGCGGAAGGAGCACTCTGATTGGCTTAGAATATTCGTGATATTTTATAATACAAAATAATTGCGAAATTTCGAGAAATGCGGAATGGAGCACTCTGATTGGCTCAGAATATTCGTGATATTTCACAATACAAAATAATTGCGAAATTTCGAGAAATGCGGAATGGAGCACTCTGATTGGCTCAGAATATTCGTGATATATTACAATACAAAATAATTGCGAATATTCGGCAATATAAAACGATCGCTTCAGCTACTCGGACCAAGGTCTCTAATCATAACAGCAATGCTTTTAGACGTCGAAGGAGATCACTAGGATGTGATCTGTTTTAAAAATGAAACTGAAATAATCGCTCTGAGGCGGAAGATAGGGCGGAGAAAATAATCGCGCGATATCGCTATTGGATGTGATCTGTTCTAAAAAAAAAATTGAAAAAATACGAATATTCGAAATAGCGAATATTCACCGCGAAATTCGGAATATATCGCGAATACTCGAATATGCCATATTCGAGCCGAATATTCGCAATACGAATATTCGTGAGCAACACTAGTTATTATGGTCTCGGCTGCCTTGAGATCATTGACAAGAGTAGTTCTGGGCTGATTCCTCACCATTCTCATTATCATTGAAACTCCACGAGGTGAGATCTTGCATTGAGCCCCAGACCGAGGAAGATTGACAGTTATTTTGCATTTCTTCCATTTGAAAATAGTCACACTTAAGGCCCATACACACGGTAGGACATCCAACAAAATTTCCCTTGGATTTTTGTCCTAATTGATTTGTCCGGTCACACCCATAGCATACACACAGTCAGACTTTTCTGCAAACTTTTCTAAAACTTTCCCATTGTCACGTGGTTTTTCTGCTCTTTTCTGCTCTTTACCGCCACCCTTTGGTTAACTTCTGCTATTGTTGGTTGATTTTAACATTGGTTCTGAGCATGCATATTTGCACTTTGCACAAAAGTTGGTTGGATTGCTGTACACACGGTCACACAAAGCACCATCAGACTTTTGTTGCCGAAAAGTTGGTCCGTTCGCAGACCCAACTTTTTGTTGGATGAAACCTGAAAAAGTTGGTCTGATGGAGCATACACACGATCAGACAAATTTAAAAAGTTGCAGATTTTGAAGTTGGTTGGCCAAAAGTCTGACCGTGTGTATGGGGCTTAACTGTTGTCACTTTCTCACCAAGCTGCTTGGTGATGGTCTTGTAGTACATTCCAGCCTTGTGTAGGTCTACAATCTTGTCCCTGACATCATTGGACAGCTCTTTGGTCTTGGTCATGGTGGAGAGATTGGAATTTGATTGATTGATTGCTTCTGTGGACATGTGTGTTTTATACAGGTAACAAGCTGAGATTAGGAGCACTCCCTTTAAGAGAGTGCTCCTAATCTCAGCTTGTTACCTGTATAAAAGACACCTGGGAGCCAGAAATATTACTGATTGATAGGGGATCAACTATTTATTTCACTCATTGAAATGCAAATCAATTTATAGCTTTTTTGAAATATAGTTTTTCTGGATACTTTTGTTGTTAGTCTGTCTCTCACTGGTAAAATAAACCTACCATTAAAATTATAGACGGATCGGTTCTTTGTCAGTGGGCAAACATACAAAATCAGCATTGCTGCATTGGTGGTGTCAATAGAATGGAAAAATGTTGCTTAATTGGTGCTGTCACCAGAAAGAAAAACGTCCCAGAGTTCATGATGTTACTGAAAAGAAATCATTTTCCTGTATTGGTGGTGTCACCGGAAGGAAAAATGTTTCTGAGTTGGTGGAGTCAGTGAAAAGAAAATAAATTCCCTGCATCAGTGGTGAAAGAAACACCATAACAAACCTCCTGCACAGAGCTTATTCTTCATTATGTTGTGTCATGCCTTCAAATATGGAGGCAATGGTGTGGTGGGGCAGGTCCAGCATTAGAGTGTTACTAAACCCACAACAGTAAAAACAGTCTGTATATGCAGTAAAGAAAGTGTAAATATACTAAATTTTCCTCTGCATTGTGTAAAACGGCTGTTTGATCCTGTCTTCTCTAATGCTTCCCTTCTTCCACAGTAACCAATTTATCTCCTGATAGAACAGAGCCCTAGGAGGCACTTTGCACATGCTCAGATTGGTGTGTATTGCTAAAAAGTTTTTGGAAGGGTGCATGTGGTCAGCCCAGAGCCAATCAGCACTGTCCAGACAGAGGGTCAGGGATCCTGCAGCCTCATGGACAGTCAGAGGAGAATGAAAACTCCCCCTACAAGCTTTAACCAGAGCTTGGCCAGACTCTGATAGACTGCTATATACTGCTGATGAAATAGGGTATTTAGCAATTGATATTTACTAAAACAATTGCATTTCCATGTTCTGTGTACTGTGGGAGACCAGATATAGTGAATGCAGAGTCCTGGGTTTAACACTTTAAGGGGAGTGAATTTCCTTTTTTAAACCGGCAAAGCAAAAGTATAAATCAGCCTTGTATCTATCTGTTTGTGTCACACTTTCAGCAATTGAAAATTCACATTAAATCTGTAATAATTGTTCCATGTCCTGTTCTGGGTTAAAATATGTAAAACAGGACAGCGGATGGTGTCAGTTGTTGCTGGAGTGTGTTAGCGGTAATTGCCTGTAGGTAGCTGGGTGATTTGTGCTTTTAGAATCCCTCCATGGTTTGTTCATTTGCTACATGCCGCTGTGGATGGAGACATCATAATCCTCTCATAAGATGCATAGGCACCCGTGATAAATGCAGCTAGACCTCTGTTTTATTCACTGAATTTAAGCCTCGTTAGTGTCAGTTACGGGTTTGTCTGGAGAAGGTATCACCATAGCTGCAATCACAGGATAACACACAACTAAAATAAATGTAAAAACTAAAACTATTATCTTCTGCACATGAAACTTGCTTAAATGCAATGAAACAATGTTCCTTTTTGTTACTGTAACAAGGCAATGGGTCTAGTCATTATAGTAGAAATCCCTCCCTCTACTCCCTATGCCATAAACGGACGCCAAATTTATCCCCTCAATCATTTTATTGTAGCACCCTCTAGTGTGCTAGAATAGATATTTTAACATAGTAGGTACATTTTTGGCTGGGTGTTTTTCTGGGTCAGGGTTTGAGTGACTCAGGGAGAGCTGGGTGACTCACAGGCAGCATCTCTAAGATCCCCCCCTACTTCTGGAACTTGCTGGAAACTTCCAGAAGAATAGGTGTGGAGGTGAGGAGGAGTTGCCTGGAGTATTTTAGGAGCCCTGTTCAATCCCCAACAGATGGGTTGGCAGGGGGCAGGCACCCTCAAATACTCAGGGTCAGCCCAGCTGGTGCAGTGGAGTTCGGGTGGAAGCTAAACAGGTAATGTTAAGCTGTCGGTGGCTCTTAAAGGTAGCCCCCTAGTCTTGGGGGGGGGGGGGGTGGCCTCTGGGCTTATGTGCAAAAGTGATACTCTTCACAACACACAAAGGTGTCCTGACTGGAGGCACGATAGCAGGTAGACAGCAGGAGACTTTTGCCGGCCAAGTCTCTAGGGAGGAAGACATCAAAGTCGGCTGGTGTGTGTTACAGTAGGAGAAGACTAAGGCATGCCTGAGAGGACTGGGAGAGAGTAGTCTGGGATGGATGCAGAGTCAGTCTGGGAGGGCTGTGGAGTAATAGCAAGGAGGGCTGGAGAAAGGGGAAGCTGCAGCCAGGTGGGCTGGCAGTGCCTGAAGAGGTGGTGCTGAAATCAGCCACAGGGGGATGACAGCTGGGCACTAGGGCTTTGCTACACAAACAATAAGGAGACGTGTATATACAGACTGTATATAGTTGTGTCCCTGAAGAGTTCTACTGCTTTGATCAAGTAGGCATCCCATAATATCTCTATGCAAGTTTATTGCCCTCATTAAAACAAAAATCAAAGCACTGGACTGTTCTGACAAGTGTGCTGTGGATATGCAGTGTGTCTGGCTGTGCAAGGTGGGAGTTCCCTGCCTACTTGCGGCTCCTTAGGGGGTGCGCTACATTCTCCTACTTGATATGTTGTGACTGTGTTAGTGAACTTGATGCTTGCCTTTTAATTCTGAGACAGTGATAACCTCTTGCCAGATTGTAGCTTCTTCAGCTCCACTGACACTAATCTGTTTGAACATTGTGTCCATTCCACCCAATTGGCTTAATGTTTGTCTTAATATAGCATGACATGTACTTTTGTTCCATTACACTTTGGGATATGACATTATATGACTGGTGTCAGGACCTGGATCTCCTGCTGGTGGAACTGTGGTTGTAATTCTAGTGTTTGCCAGAAGGTGTCTCCCAGCAGCCAGCAGATCAGGGTAATCAGTTTTCACCTGATGGTGGCTGCTGGGAGGGTATTTGGGTACTGCCTGCTAGTGCTTCTCGTTCCAGTGTTTTGCTTTGCTGCCAGATACTGTGTGCCATTTATGCTGATCATGATTTTGCTCCTGCCCTGCATCCTGTACCCTGCTCCCAGTCCCCAGTCCTAATCCCAGCCATGGTTCCCCATTTCCCATCGTCTCTCTGCATCTTTTAAAACTCAGTCAGGTTGTTAGTTAAGATGCACATTTTCTTTTGCAAAAAGGTGGAGTTGACCTTCAAAATGTTTAGCCATGGAAGTGAAAAAGATGTACATGCTTGATTCACAGACGGTTGTGCTCATAAGTTCACATGCTCTGGCAGAATTTATGATTTCTTGGCCATTTTTTAGAAAATATGAATGATAACACACACAAAAAAAAATTCACTCATGGTTAGTGTTTGCCTGAAGCCAATTGTTATCAATGTGTTTACTGTTTATAAATCATAATGACAACATAAACTACCCAAATGACCCTGATCAAAAGTTTGGCCTGATAACATGCACACAAGTTGACACAAAGGGGGTTTGAATGGCTCTTAAAGGTAACCATCCTCACCTGTGATCTGTTTGCTTGTAATTAGTGTTTGTGTATAAAAGGTCAATGAGTTTCTGGACTCCTGACAGACCCTTGCATCTTTCATCCAGTGCTGCACTGACCTTTGTGGATTCTGAGTCATGGGGAAAGCAAATGAATTGACAAAGGATCTGTGGAAAAAGGTAGTATAAAACCGGAAAGGGATATAAAAAGATATCCAAAGAATTGAGAATGCCAATCAGCAGTAGGGAGGAGCCGAACACCCGCTGATTCGGTCGCACCAGAAAGTGCGAACAGGCAAAAAATGTGTGCGAACACCGTTAAAGTCCAGGGGACACAAACATTAAAAAAGTGCTAATTTAAAGGCTTGTATGCATGGTATTGTAATAAAAAGTGTTTGGGGACCCAGGTCCTGGCCCAGGGGATATCTATAAATGCAAAAAAAGTTTTAAAAACGTCAGTAATGCTTAAAGTGGAACAATAAAAATGAAATATTCCTTTAAATATCGTGGTGGTGTCCTTAGTATGCCTGTAATGTAGCAAATCTTTCCCATGTCTAGAACAGTACCACAGCAAAATTGCATTTCTAAAGTAACATTTTTGATTTAATTTACAGCTCGCAGCTGTAATAAATTGTCGGATCCCGGCAATATAGATAAAAATCATTGAAAAAAACAAAAAACGGCATGGGTCCCCCCTCCCCCAGTCCATTACCAGGCCATTTGGGTCTGGTATGAATATTAAATAGAACCCGCACCAAAATAAAATAACAAAATTGTGTGGGGTCCCCCCGAAATTCATACCAGGCCCTCTTATATGTTCACTTTATGGTTAAAATGTTGTGGATGCCTGACCATCCCACCATAAGTTTGTTGGAGATCCTATTCCACAACCACGGCCATTTATTTGGAGTTTCCTTCCCACATTCGGAAAAACTTTATGTAGATTCACCTTTAATCTATCACCCAAAAAAAGTGGAAGATTTCCCCTCTATTCCTGTTTCAGATATAACTTAAAAATGGGATTTTTTTTTTTTTCAGTCCAATGGTCTCCAGGATGAAATTTACACTTGCTGTCCATGTAATGCATAAGTAACACCTACACTCTGCATAATGTCTGTCCATGGATGGCAAAGGTTTCTGTCCTGAGGGCATGCTCCTAGCATGCAGACAGCTCCCATTCTTTAGTAATGATCAGAGCTGATGGGATGGCCTTCCAATCATGTGACACCTGTGACAGCCACTTACTAGAAACGATATCCACTTAATGGGGCACCGAGGCTGGGTGGGAAGGGGCTAAGATGGTGAATATTCCCTGTAGGGACACAGACAGCAATAAAAACCTCAACAATGTCAAAGGAACTGATCCATAAGCCACATATCATGAAGCAGACCCATCCGCATGTAGTGAGAAGTATGACAGCCTCAGCCTGGTCTCCAGCCAGACCATGCCCCCAATGTTACACTCCGCCCCTTAGAGCTTAATCATGGGGTTCCCTATGATTAAGCTCCAAGGACTGAAGCGTAACGCATTGGGAGCGTGGCCTGGCTGGAGTCTGGGTTGAAGCTGCCATTAATCTCACTTAATGCACATGGGCCTGTTTCATGATGGATCTTTTACTTTGACATTGCTGCAGCTTGGAGCTAGGATGTCCCTGCCTGCACTCACAGTGGTCTAGTTGGACTTTACCTCTCTACCTGAGAAGCAATAAAAACCTGTTAGGGTTTCTAGCCCTTCCATATACCATGCAAACCTAAAAAAAAAAAAAATGGCTTTAAATACATTTTATACTTGCATTGTGTTTAGACTGCATACAAGGGTCAGAAAGCTGCTTAGCCTTTGAGACCCAAAAATAGCCATTGGGAGAATCTCACCGAGAAGAATACCATGAGAGGGGCTTTTCTCAGGTCTCCTTTCTAAGCCTTCATCTGAATAGGAAAAAAAGAGCCCTTTTATTTATTATTATTTTAATTGAATTTAATATCTGGCAATCTATAGATCGAAATAAGCTGCATAAGGCCGAGCGGAGAAAATCCTCAAATCTCTTTCGGAAAAGGGAAAAAGCTTTTCAGGGAGACATTTAAAAAGGTTCATCTCAGCAATTCAAATGCTTTGATTAGCATGAGAACGATAAGAACTAATTTGCATTGAAACTTTTCATTGCACTTGGCCAGAGTTCCATTACAGAAGAGAATCATTTTAATAACATTCTCCCGTGAGAAAAAAGGAGGCACGGTCCAGAGGGGAGGCACAGAGATGGCAATAGAAAAACAAGCAGATAAGAGAAGGCAGCGGGCAGAACTGAGAAATGTTTGCCATTACACAAGATCAAGAGAGCCTGCTGGGAAGAAAGTTAGTAAATATACTTAGTGCTTGCGATGACCGCCTTTTGTTTACATCGGATGGGTTTTGAATTCATATGCAAGTCAATAGGAGAACAAAACCCACGTGAAGCAGGTCAGATGAGGTCTCCTAACTGTGGGGCGAGGGCGAGATGTGACCCCTTGCTTGCCTTTATCTGGCCCTTGGGGCAGTTTTCCTTCCGCTGATACAAGGCACTATTCTTCCAACTGACATCAATTATGGGGCACTATTCCTCCCACTGACACCAATGATTGGGGACTATCCTCCCACTGACACCAACTGTGTAATTCTTGTTTACTCCCACTGATGCCAGGGCAGTTTCTACTCCCACTGGCCACACTCCAGCTCCCCTAAAGTTTGTAAGGGAGTAAACTGGCCTTTTTTTAAAAAAAGTTTGGTGACCCCTGATCTAGCTAAAGGGACATTGGTCCTTTTTTTTTACCTTGTTGTTATTATTAGACAAGAAAAGATAAATTATAATGATTCACTAAATTTCTTAGTCTATAACAGGGGTGTACAACTTTTTGACCTTCCTGGGCCACATTGGAAGAACAGGAATGGTCTTGTGCTACACATAAAATACACTAACAATAAGGATAGCTAATGAGTAGAAAAAGTCAAGCAGGTCACAAGTTTAACGGTCACCAACATGGATAATGGGCGCATCTTTATTCTGGCGTAGCGTATCTTGTTTACGCTACGCCGCCGCAACGTTGATAGGCAAGCCTGGTATTCACTAAGAAAATGCACTCAACGTTGCACCGGCGTAACATCTAGTTGTCGGCGTAAGCTGACGTAAGTCAAAGTAGGTGGAAGTGGGCGTGTAACATTTAAATGAGCCGTGATCCCATGCAAATGATGGGCTGAGCTTCAAAAAACGAACTGCGCTTGCGTCAGCTTTTGGACACATCCCAGTGTGCATGCTCAGTCATGTCGAAATAGCTGCCTAAGATACGTTAATACACTGCCTACAACGTGAACGTAACCTACGCACAGTCCTATTCACGTAGTACTGCGTAAACAACGTAACATTGGTCTGATGGACCGCTTTCATCAGACCAAACCAATCGCGTGTGGGCCCCATCAGTTATTTATCCATAAGTTAAAAAACTAGGAACTTGTTTTAAATTTAACCTATGGATAAAAAACATATAGAAAAAAACGATCGTCTGTAGGCACAGCCATCAGTTAAAAATCCACGCATGCTCAGAATCAGAGTCGACGCATGCTTGGAAGCATTGAACTTCATTTTTTTCAGCACGTCGTTGTGTTTTACATCACCGCGTTCTGACACAATCGTTTTTTTAACTGATGGTGTGTAGGCACGCCTGACCATCATTGAGCTTCATCGGTTAACTGATGGAAAAATCCATCAGACCATTTTTACCTTTCTTTTAAAAGTCCAGACACTGTAAAATTTGTGTTTGCCAACTGTAAACATATTTTTTACAAAAAAATCCACCCCAAAAATTTAAAATTATATTTAAGTAAGTTGGTAATTTTGTGTTGGGCCGCATTCATAGCCGTCATGGGATGCTTGCCACAAGTTAGACACCCCTGGTCTATTATATCTCAATAAGTTTTCTTGTACAGTAACACACACCAAATGGATCAGATGCCACTTGGTGTATACAGACCTAGGATAATCCTTGTAACAGCAAACCGTCCATAGCTGCTGGAGATAACCCTTGGGGGGAGTAGCCACAAAAACACATCTAGAATTCTCTGTAAAGCCCTTGGGACATAGGCTGTGCCTTTCCTGAAACTGTGATTTTGGCTACTGTTGTGACTGCCAGCTGTGGCGCCGATGAGCCACTCCACAACCACCCTCATTCGGCAGGTTCCCCCTTCTGGTTTGACGTCACCTACGGTGGCCCTACCTGGATGCCTACTCCCCAACTAGTGCCCCTTGTGGTTTCTTCTGACATACCTTTACCATGGTGGCCACCACTGTAGCCGAGGGCCATCAGTCATGCAGTATCAGTTTCTGTACTCCAACTCCCTGTAACCTGTCCCCTTATGAATCTTTCAGCAAATCCTTCAGGAGAGTACAAGAAAGGTCCCCTAGTAGCCCAATAAATATTTTTGCAGGTGGATGTCCCAGGGATGCCACAGCCCTCACGCTGGGTCATACTTCCCCAGAAACAAGAGTGCTCTGCTCTGGGTTCCAGCCCCCTTTTGGTCACTTACAGCACTGAGCAGGGATTGGCTGGAGAAGCACTATTATGAAGGGTGGGATCTTTTACCCACTATGTCCCAGCTTCCTAGAATTAAAGGGGATGTAACCACACCAATCAGTTGCTTCCCTCCTGGCTACAGGGAGGCCAAAAACTAAAATGAACTATTAGGAGCCTAATGGGGCGCTATGCAGAGAAAATGTGCTGGATCCATTTTAAAAGCCTAATTTATTTTATTTTATTATTGATATGAATTTCTAGAGGTGTAAAAAGAAAATGTCTGCAATACAAAGTTCTCCCTTTTATCGATCATAATAGGTAGATGTCTTTAGTATTCCTATTTGAATGATGCCTAACGTCAACCTGAAAGACCGAGGACTCTATTGTCAGTACAGGGTGTCACAGTGTCTCAGGAATCTCATGCCAGTATACAGACTGACAAATATGTACTCATGCACAGACTGGGTTGTAGTTTCACATTACAAGTTGCCAAATTAGGAGTTGCAGCGCATATGTGCATGTAAAGCCCCATACACACGATCGGAATTTCTGATGGAAAAAGTCTTACTGACTGCAGGTGAAAGCTGCCACAGAGAGGAGGGACCCCGAGTGAACACTCTTCCAGTCGGTGCCCCTAGGAGCTTGTTACAAACTTGAGGCTTATCCAGAACCATGTCTGACCCATCTTTGTGATTAAGCTAAAGGTGATACACTATATTATATCTAAAATAGAGACAAGCAAGCTTTTAAAAAGTGTAATTGGTTGTGCCAAAAACTGAAATAAATAAATTGTGAACCTCTGAAATTTGAAAGTTCCAAACCCTAAGGGCTTATTTACATTAGCAGCAGCCTTTCCTGCCCCTCTGAAAAATGATCCATGATGGCGGATAGTAGGCAGCTAGGAGGTGATGTCACTGTCTCAAAACCTGTTTTAACACCAAAAAGCCTGCACCACGAGCTGCAATCTTGTGTATTGAAAGCAGTTGCAGGGTAGTTACAGTGCAGTCCCATTTGAACCCTCTTGAATGAGCCACATTCTACAGCGGTGATGCCTACTAAGCACAACAGGGAGTATCATTTTTTGTGTACATTTTTTTTGTGTATTATTTTTACATTTTTTTGCATGTGTGTGAACAAGAACCTCCAGCCACCCGACTACTTATTTTTACTGCCCTCCAGGCATAAGTATGAAAAAGTCTTTGGTCCTGTTCTTAAATCGAGGTACATTCTTAATTACACATGAAAGGGCAACACATGCAAAACAAACCATAGAAATTCCCAGCTCAGATTACTGACCAGCCTGCTAACCAACCGAATTGTCATGCCTAACAGTATGCATTAATAATAAGGGTTTAGTTTGCACACATTTGCAAAGACATGCGTAAGCTACAGAGCCCCGTCAAGGCACCCCAATATTTTCTGTAGTCCTAACTCTAAATATTGAGAGCCTTCACAGTGGAACATGCATTATCATAAACAGGCAGAGGTAAGATGAGCCTGGAGGGAGCCCTCCCCTCCTTATAGGCACAGGGGCAGCACTGTCTGGACACAACGCGTGGGAATGGAGTTCCTGCACTTTTTTCACAGTCCCTTTGCAGGACTAGAGCAGCTGAGATCAGCTGAGTCGCCCGAGCCAATCCTTCACTAAGCGGCGATGCCCAGCTCGAGTCACTTTCAAGGGCAGGCAAACCTTAGTAATCCTTTATGTTACTGGCTGCTTCCTGTATATGGATTCATCGGGTAGTGTGCGAGTATTCCGTCACTTCCTCGATGCCGCAATATCTCCTGGGAGCTTTTGTCATTATTCCTATGAGACATTGCAGAGGTCTGCCGCGAGTTATTGTGGGATTTAGAAAGAACTTGCTTCTTTCTAAATCACGTGATAACTTGCGGCAGACCTCCGCAATGTCTCCTGGGAACAATGACAAAAGCTACCAGGAGACATTGCGGCATCGAGGAAGTGACGGAATACTCGCACACTACCCGATGAATCCATATACACAAAGCGGCCAGTAGCATAAAGGATTACTAAGGTACAGTGGATCGAAAAAAAAAAAACATGCGGTTTAGTACCGTATTTATCGGCGTATACCGCGCACTTTTTTACCCTTAAAATCAGGGGAAATCGTGGGTGCGCGATATACGCCCATCCCCGTTTCCAGCGCTGTGTTTCACTGTAGGTTTAATTCTATTAACTATTTACACTGCAATTCTTCAGAGTAGGTCCCTGAATTGGACCAGGCTGATAGGGGCCTCAGAGCATTACTTTGCCCAGGGGCCCATGATGCAATTTATATGGCCCTGCCCAACAATGATGGTTCTACTTTCTCTCCAATATAACAAAGACTCAAAACAAAAATGCCTTTAAGTACACTTCTAATTTTAGCCTGTTTCAGTGAAGGGAAACAACCCAATTACAGTAAAATGCTGTATAATTAAAACGACTGGAAAGTTGGAACTGAACAGAAGAATAGAACAATTTGTAACTTACGTCCTTCAGCAGTTTTGGTCTCCAGGTGGACCAGCTCAGCGTCTCTGTTCGAAACAGTCACTGTCCTGAGGGCAAAGAATACATTACAGACGAGTTAGACCTTCAGATTTTACATTTCATTTTATTTACTGTATTGATCCATTGTTGTTTTTTTGAGGGACAGCTTGCTAAAGCAATTAGCAAGGTAAGGGAAAGATAAAACTCTAGCCTTCTAATTTGTTAAAAGCTGAACTCCAGACACATAGGTAAATACACAGCTGAAATACACAGAAGGGATCTGTTTTACCGGAAAAAAATTGTATTTTGGACCATCCAATTCTAATGCCGCGTACACACGATCATTTTTTGTGATGAAAAAAAACGACGTTTTCTATGAAGTAAAAAACGAAGTTTTTGAAACGTCACTTTTCAAAGACGATGTTGCCTACACACCATCGTTTTTTTCACAAAAAGCGAGGTTACGTTCACCACTCTTTTCCATTGAAGCTCGCTTCATAACTAGCTTCTGGGCATGCGCGGGTTGAAAAACGTTGTTTTAAACTACGTTTTTGCTACACACAGTGACTTTTTGTGAACCAAAAAAGACGTTTTGAAAAACGACACAAAAAATTCAAGCATGTTGGAATTTTTTTTTGGTCGTTTTTTTGAAGACAAAAAACGACGTTTTGCCCACACACGATCAATTTAAATGACGTTTTAAAAAACAACGTTTTTTTTCATCGCAAAAAATGTCCGTGTGTACGCAGCATAAGAATTTCACAGCTCTGTAACACAGCACAGATATGACTGGCAAAGCAGAATATTTTTATGTATTTATTTATTTATTTTGACACAGTTTAGTGAGCTTATCTCTTTGTCACTCTGCCCCTCCTCCTATCAGCATGGTCTCCTCCTTTATATAAGCATTGGAGTCTTGTTCTAAATCTAAACCCGTGTCTGCTGACATTGAAGTGCTGCTGTATTTGTCAGTTACTTTTGATCAAAGCTCCCCTAAGGCCCCGTACACACGAGCAAATAGATTTGTTCAAATCGGTCGGAGCGACCGATTTGAACAAATCTGTCTGCTGGCCGTTTTGGTTTGATCGCTGTACACACGATCAAACCAAAATCCCCGCCAGCAGATGGCGCGGTGACGTGGCGGTGACGTTGACGTCGCCACGTCACCGCACCGGGAAGTAAATTACTTCCGTGCATGCGTCGAATCCATTCGGGCAGACGGATTCCCAGCCGACAGATTTTAAAGCATGCTTTAAAATCTGTTGGCTGGCCAAATCCATCTGCTCGCCCCTACACACGATCAAATCTGTCTGCTGGGACGGTCGGGCCGACCGTTTCCAGCAGATAGATTTGATCGTGTGTACGCGGCCTTAAAGAACAATTGTGTTGCCTCCCTCTTTTGATAACTCCTATACCAAGGTTGGGATCGCTACATGAGCTCTAATATAAGAAGACTGCAATACATCGAGATTCACCCTCCAAACAAATTTCAGGCATGCCATGGAGCCCACCCACCCGACCGGCAGTATGCCTGTTTTTTTTTATTATTTTTTCTATACATAACTTTTTACGGGCTTGCGTCCCCTCCGGCGATCCCGCGTGACTGGGCATTTCCAATCACAGGCTGTGATTGACGTCCCTCAGCCCGGCGCATACAGCGCATCACAAGATGCCGAAGAAACCCGAACGTCGGTGTGGCCCTATACGGCGCCTGCGCACCGACGTTCGGGTTCCTTGATTGTAAACGCCAAGTCCTGCGGGATCGCCGGAGGGGACGAGAGCTCGTAAAAAGGTATGTATAGAAAAAAAAAAACCCCGGCATACTGCCGGTCGGGTAGGTGGGCTCCATGGCATGCCTGAAATTTGTTTGGAGGGTGAACCTCCCCTTTAAGTCAAATTCAGGTATTTACACTCCTTGTACAAGCATTTAAAATAAGATGTATTGATGAATACAGAGCTGAATTGCGGTGTGTCTAAGGCCGCGTACACACGGACCATTTTCATCAGTTCACAGACTGATGGTCTGATGGTCTGATGTGCGTACACACCATCAGTTCAAAAACCGATCGTGTCAGAACGCGGTGACCTAGAACACAACGGCGTGCTGAAAAAATGAAGTTCAATGCTTCCAAGCATGCGTCGACTTGATTCTGAGCATGCGCGGGTTTTTGAACCGATGCTTTTGCGTACTAACCATCGGTTTGGACCAGTGGTCAGGCGTCCATCAGCAAGTTTTCAAACTTTGGTCCAAAGGACGACGGACCGATGGGCCGTACACACGGTCGGTTTGGACCGATGAAACTGGCCTTCAGTCCATTTTCAACAGTTTGGACTGATTGTGTGTACGCGGCCTTATAGATCTGCCCAGAATTCACCTTTAAAGTGAATTTCTTATGAGAAAAGTAGAGAGCCGGCAATAGCTGATCTTCTTCTGTAACCCCTTGGTGCATGACTGACCCAGAACAAGTAGGAAGACCAGCAGACATGTCTTCTCTTGTAGCCACACTATGTGAGCTTGCTGGCCATCCCATTCCAAAACCCTTAATATGAAAATCCCCTCACCCTCCACCTCCTTTCTCTAATATATGGCAATACCAGCCACCACTTTGCTGGAAAGGATCGGCACAATATTTTGGAGCGTGTCTGTGGGAATAAGTGTCCATTTAACCAACACAGCTTTCTTGATGTCAGCACCAAAAATCACAAATATGTAGAGCTTTTAACATAGGAACAGATCGTTCACATGACTTGGTGATTCAGGAGGACCTGGAAGTGTAGAGAGGAAAGGGGTGGGTCCTTACAACACTATCTGTATTCCTCATATAATGGAATTTTTACATCTCTGAGGCCGCGTACACACGATGAGACATGTCCGCTCAAACATGTCCGACGAACCATTTCCAGCGGACATGTCTCATCAGATTTTGGTCCGATGGCGTATACACACCATCGGACGAAAATCCCCTCGGGCTGAGGACGCGGTGACGTGGCGGTGACGTTGACGCCGCCACGTCACCACTCCAGGAAATAAAATACTTCCACGCATGTGCAGAGATTTCTGTCTGCTGGTTAGTGTATGCAAATGCTTTGAAATTTGTCCGCTGGGAAAACATGTCCACTAGCCCGTACACATGTCCGCTGAAACGGTCCGTCGGACGAACTGTCAATACCACAACAATTTACACCTTAACTGGTTGCCGACCAGCTGCCGCAGTTCTACGGCGGCAGGTCGGCTCCCCTGCGCGAGAGCTCGTAGCTCTACGTCGGCTCTTTAATTGGCCACTAGGGGCATGCGCCCTGACCCCCGAGTCCCGTGTGCGTGCCTGGCTGGTGCGTTCGCCGCTGTGCACTCGCGATTGCTCGGTACAGAGCGCGAGTAAACACACAGCTCCCGGTCCTGTCAGGGGAGAAATGCTGATCTTCTGTTCATACAATGTATGAATGGAAGATCAGTGATTTCCCCTAGTGAGTTCACCCCCCCCCATACAGTTAGAACACACCCAGGAACATACTTAACCCCTTCCCCGCCCCCTAGTGTTAACCCCTTCCCTGCCAGTGGCATTTTTATAGTATTGCAATGCATTTTTATAGCACTGATCGCTATAAAAATGCCAATGGTCCCAAAAATGTGTCAAAATTGTCCGAAGTGTCTGCCATAATGTCGCAGTACTGAAAAAAATCACTGATCACCGCCATTACTAGAAAAACTTTTGCGCAAACCAATTAATAAATGATTATTGCGATTTTTTTTACGAAAAATATGTAGAAGAATACGTATCGGCCTAAACTGAGGGGTTTTATATTTTATATATAAAAATATATTTATATTTTATATATATATTTTTTTGCGATATTTATTATAGCAAAAATTTAAAAATATTGCATTTTGTTCAAAATAGCGCAAAAAATAAAAACCGCAGAGGTGATCAAATACCACCAAGAGAAAGCTCTGTTTGTGGGAAAAAAAAGACGCCAATTTTGTTTGGGAGCCAAGTCGCACGACCGCGCAATTGTCAGTTAACCACTTCAGCCCCGGACCATATTGCTGTCCAAAGACCAGAGCACTTTTTGAGATTCGGCACTGCGTCGCTTTAACTGACAATTGCGCGGTCGTGCGACGTGGCTCCCAAACAAAATTGGCGTCCTTTTTTTCCCACAAATAGAGCTTTCTTTTGGTGGTATTTGATCATCTCTGCGGTTTTTATTTTTTGCGCTATAAACAAAAACAGAGCGACTATTTTGAAAAAAATGCAATATTTTTTACTTTTTTCTATAATAAATATCCCCAAAAATATATAAAAAAAAAATATTTTTCCTCAGTTTAGGCCGATACGTATTCTTCTACATATTTTTCGTAAAAAAAATCGCAATTAGCGTTTATTGATTGGTTTGCGCAAAAGTTATAGCGTTTACAAAATAGGGGGTAGTTTTATGGCATTTTTATTATTATTATTTTTTTACTAGTAATGGCGGCGATCAGCGTTTTTTTTCGGTACTGCGATATTATGGCGGACACTTCGGACACTTTTGACACATTTTTGGGACCATTGGCATTTTTTTAGCGATCAATGCTATAAAAATGCATTGGATTACTATAAAAATGCCATTGGCAGTGAAGGGGTTAACACTAGGGGGCGGGGAAGGGGTTAAGTGTGTTCCTATTTGTGTTCTAACTGTATGGGGGGGTGGACTTACTAGGGGGAATCACTGATCTTCTGTTCATACATTGTATGAACAGAAAATCAGCGTTTCCCCCGCTGACAGGAACGAGCGCTGTGTGTTTTTCACACACAGCTCCCGTTCCCCGCTCTGTAACGAGCGATCGCGTGTGCCCGGCGGCGATCGCGCCCGCCGGGCACACACACGGGACTCGGGGGCGAGCGGGGGGCGCGCGCGCGGGCCGCCGGCGGCGCGCACGCGCCCCCTAGTGGCCGCGAAAGGCGCGACGTAGAGCTACGGGCTCTCGCGCACCCGTGCCGACCTGCCGCCGTATAACTGCGGCGGCTGGTCGGCAAGTGGTTAAAGTGACGCAGTGCCGAATCGCAAAAAGTGCTCTGGTCATTGGGCAGCAATATGGTCCGGGGAATAAGTGGTTAAACAGTGGTAAAGTGAATCTGAAGGCTTGTGTTTTTTTTTGTTTTACTTTAAAGCGTTCTATGTGTTAACTTAAAAAAAAAAAAACCTTCTGGGTGCAACTCCTTCCAAGCCAACCCTTATACTTACCTGGGCCCCATCTCAATCTAGCGATGTGCATGAGAGTAGTGGCTCTTCTTTGTTTCTCTCTCCTCATTGGCTCAAACAGCAGCAGTATCCATTGGCTTATGCAGCTATTACAGCAAGTGAGTCAATGAGGGAAGAGGGGGGGTGGCGCCAAGCCATGGTTCATGTGTGAATGGACACACAGAGCATGGCTCAGGAGTGAGCCTGCTTAAGTGCCACAATAGCAAATGGTATGCTATTTAGCGCACTCGATGGGAAGGAGGAGTCATGACCACTGGAGGAAGAGAATCGGGGCTGTTCTGTGCAAAAATAAACTAAAGCACAAAGTAGGTAAGTATTTTTTTTGTTACTTTAGTATCACTTTAATCAAAGGATTATACCTACACAGGCTTCCAGACACTAAGGTTCAGCTTATTTAACTAGAACACCTTCCATTCTGTTCTTCGACAATCAACAAGGTCTCTCTGCTACTTGTGAGTAGTGTTGGGTGAACAGTTTGGGCCAAGCAAAAGTTTGGCCCGAACATCGCCCATTTGTTTGAATTTTCTGTACTTTCGTCAGGATGTTCCCCCCACAGTTAAGCACAGTTAATATGCTGTTAGGAGCAGTCCAAATACCCTCAACAAGGGACAAAGGCCTATTCCCAGCAACCCAAGGCTGTGAGCAGGAGGAGTCTGTGGGCAGGGAATCTGGAAGGGGGACCCCAGATCCTGACCCCCCGATGTAAATGTAAATTTTTATTGTTTCAATTTAAGCATCATTCAAATCACTGGGAACCCATGCTGTTTTTTTTTTCAATTACTTTTATTTTTATTGCCGAGACCCGACAGTTTGTTATAGCCACGAGTAGTTTTAAATTACTTTTTTCCTTTAGAAATTTTATTTTGCGCAGAGACTCTTCTAAGCACGGGAAACATGCGCTAGTTTACGGGCATACTATAGACACCCTCCAGGTACAAAATGTAAAGGAATATTTCACTTTTATTGTTTCACTAAGCATTATTAAAATGACTCTTCCAGAAAAAACGGCCGTTTAGAAAAAAAAATTGCATTGATACATATCCCCTGGGGCAGGATGCAGGTCCCAATACACTTTTTATGACAATAACTTGCATATTTACCTTTAAAATTAGCACTTTTGATTTCTCCCATAGACTTTTAAAGGGTGTTCCTGCGGCTTTTCAAATTTGCCACAAACACCCCAAATTGTTCACTGTTCGGGCGAATGGGTAAACAGCCAATGCCAATGTTTGAGTCGAACTCATGTTCGACTCGAAGAGATAGCCCATCCCTACAGGATACCAAAATGTCTCCTCTGAACAATCATTATTTCTATTTATCAGTAACCACTCCCTACACTCTAAACTATCTCTAACAAGTGGGGTTCATGTTCCTGACCTACCCCTTGCTCCAGAATGACGCGGGTACCCTATTGTTTAAGGACACAGCAAGAAGACCACTGGAGATCTCAACAGGTTTCCCTAACAGACACTTCTCCATCTTTAAAAATGGCACAGTGCCACCTACAGGACAGAGGGGAGACCTTTACCCGCCAGCATTCTCAATAGACAAAATAAAAGTGTAGTGCTGTCCTAGGTTAGGTTGCTAGTAAGGTTGAGGTACATTTAGTTTTTTTGGCTCCTCTGTAGCCAGTGTGATTATTTCTTTACTGTTATGAGTCTAACAGGTTGCAGGCTCCACTACTTCTCCCTGCCTTCTAGTAAGTTCCTGAATGTAGTGGGCTAAAGTAGGCAGACCTGACCTGGAATATTTATGGGACTCTAGCCAATCCCTGGGAATGTGTGCCCTGAAGGTGGAGAATCTATAAATAGCCTGAGGTCTGGAGCAGTGGGGTCTTATCCTGGAGGAAGAGATCGCAGCCTGCGTTCTAGACAAATCACCTGAGAGCCTTCAGACAATTTACCAAGGCCCCAGCTATGCTAGGCCCGGGGGGCATATATTCCAGGAAGCAGTTTAGTGAGGGTGTGCACTAGGTATCCAGCACGGAGATTCACAATACAGTGTCTAGTCCATATTGGACAGGATCAATTCAAGTATTTTGAGACACAGTGAGTAAAGGCCTGGAAGTGGGATCCTACAAACTGTTTGCTGTTTAACCACTTAAAGGGGTTGTAAAGGTTCGTTTTTTTTTCACCTTAATACACAGGAATGAATGAATAAAAATAAAATTGGCAATGGCGGCCCCCCCCAGCCCCCTGGATTTACTTACCTAAGCCCCGAAACTCTGTGGGCTTGCAACGATTTCCCCCAGCTTGAGTCGGCTCGTCATTGGATAGTGATAGCAGCGCAGCCATTGGCTCACACTGCGGTCAATCATATCAAATGACGCGGTGCACGGGGGGCCGGGCCAAGTGATGCAGTGAGCAGCTATAGCCACCGGCTGTATAACGAGAGCGTGCCCGCAATAACTTTCCACCATGAAAGAGAGCTTGCATGAAGCTGGGAAGTTCTTGTGGGTGCAGCCGAAACAGCCGCCAAGGGACCCCAGATGACCAGGCTCGGGGCCACTCTGTGCAAAACGAGCTTCACAGTAGAGGTAAGTAGAACATATTTGCTATTTTTTTATTCTCTTTAGTGTTCCTTTAAGGTTTGCGCTATAGCAGTTTCACTGCTACAGGGTGGCACTTCTGTGCCAGATCACATATATAAACGTGATGGGGCTCTTTTCCGGGTAAGGGCCGCACATGCTCACCGCTAGCAGCTCACTCTGTCTGTGATCACACACAGCGAGAGTTGAGTGGAGGGTATCATGGACTCGATGTCACCAACTCCTGCTGATCATCGAGCAGAGAGGCAGAACAGCAGTCTGCCTATGTAAACAAGGCAGATTGTCATTCTGACACAAGGGAAGGCATGGATCCCGTGTTTCTGCAAAACAGAGAATACATTTAATTTCTTCCCCTAGTAAAAGCACCTCCCACAAAAAACACTGGTTAGGCACACAGATAACCCTTTGATTGCCCCAGATGTTGACCCCTTCCCAGCCAGTGTCATACAGTACAGTGACAGTGCATATTTTTTAGCACTGATCACTGTATTAGTGTCATTGGTTACCAAAAAGTGTCAGTTAAGGACTTTGATTCTCTGTCTTGAGAATACCTATTCTACGTATTGTCTCACTATAGCTTTGGCCCAAAATTCTTGCCAGCTGGAGTCTTTCCCCTCCTTTCCCCTACACTTCTCTTATACATCCTTTATTCTTTTCCTTTTTTCACTTAGTTCTTTTACTCCTGTGTTAAACAAACTCAGAACGCACACTTTTACAACAGCAAAGACGGTGCGTCTCTCTCTACATAGAGGAACGAGCCCTCAATTTTGAGAATGTAGAACGTATCTTGAACTCAACTGAATAACTAAGCCTCCTGGAGACAGAGAGACACAATGCACTGATTATACGGTAGCGCCTCTAGATAGGCAACAATCCCTAGACTGCAGAAGCTCAGGAATATACTTAGGGCCAGATTCTCATAGAATTCCGGCGGCGTAGCGTAAGCCAGTTACACTACGCCGCCGCTGCTTGCTGGAGCAAGTGCTTGATTCTCTAAGCACTTGCTCCCGAGGTTTCGCTTACGTCGCGTAAATCGCGCAGCGTAAACCCGCGCAATTCAAATGGGGCGGCTTGTATTTAAATTAAGCGCGCCCCCGCGTCGAACGAACTGCGCATGCGCCGGCCGGGGGAAAAGCCCAGTGCGCATGCTCCAAAGGACGTCACATTTTCTCAATGTAAACGACGTAATCGCAGCGTACGCCAGCCCCATTGAGAATCGACGTACGCAAACGACGTAAACGACGCACAACACGACGCGGTCCTGAGGCCATACTTAACATGGCATCCGACGGGACACGACGGCATCCGACGGGACCTCGTAAGGTTACTCCACATAGAAGCTGGGGTAACCTTACGCGGACGAAAACGACGTAGGCGACGACGGGGCGGCGTAAAAGCGATCGAGAATCGGCGTACTACTTCATTTGCATATGCAAATGAAAAAACAACGTAAAGGCCACCTAGTGGCCGGAGTTGTCATTACATCTACGATCCGAAAGTGTAATTGTATTACGCTTGTCGGATGTAGAAGCGTATCTATGCAAAAGTGATGCTCAGCATCACACGCATAGATACGAGCCAAAAAAAAAGGCGATACGACGGGGTATCTGAGATACTCCGTCGTAACGCCTCTGAGAATCTGGCCCTTAAAGTCTATCAACAAGGGTTTAGGTCATAGTTTTACTTGGCGACAAAACACGTTAAAGCTGGAGCTCAGAGGCACATACCTCATAACATTCTTTTTTCTTTGATTTTTTTTCTCTCTCTCCTTTGTTTGGATTACTATGCCATCTTAATATGTAGCTCATATTGTGGGTATTTTATAATGTTTGTACCAATGCTGGAATCAATACAGTCTCTGTGGATAACTCCAAAAAAACATTGAAACATAAACGTGTCAGAATGTCTCCTGCTATATTGCAGTCCTTCTTTAAAGGGTCACTAAAGGAAAAAAAAAATGGGCTGAAATTACTGTTTACAGGGTATAAAGACATAAAAGTTAACTGATTCCTTTTTAAAAATGATTAAAAATAGATAAAAATCAATCATATAATCAACCTACAGTTCTAGTTTAGTTTTTGCTGTTATTTCCTGTCTCTCTGATGTACAGAGCCAGAGAGCCAATAGAGGGCAGTGATGGTTTGTCTAAAACCTCTCAGCACCAACCCAGTTTCAGTTTACACACAGTAATCACACCTCCTTGATTAGTGACCACAGTGAGAAAGCCCCCAGCACTGTGGTTATAAGGAAACAGACCAAAAGGAAGTGTCCAGAATAGAGCAGGATTACAGCAACATCAAAGCAAAAACGAACATTGAGGACATGAAAACAGCACTGCAGTAAGGTAAAGGAAGCTATTTAGCTAAAAAAAAAAAAAAAATCCTTTAGTGACACTTTAAGTCACCGATCGCTGCCATTACTAGCTCAAGCCAATCAATATATGGTTATTGTGATTTTTTTTTTTACCAAAAATATGTAGCAGAATACATACTGGCCTCAAATTATTAAAAACAGTTGTTTTATATATATATATATATATATATATATATATAGGATTTGTTTTATAGCAAAAAGTAAAAAAAAAATATTTTTTTTTTTTTTCTAAATTGTTGTTCCTTTTTGTTTATAGAACATGCAGAGGTGATCAAATACCACCAAAAGAAAGCTCTATTTGTGGGAAAAGAATTACATACATTTGGGTACAGCCTTGCATTTATGCACAATTGTCAGTTAAAGTAATGCAGTGCCGTATCGCACACAAATTTCCTGGTCATGAAGGGGGGTCAATCTTCCAATGGCCAAGTGGTTAACCCTTTGTGTGACTGTGCTTGTGCTGCCAAAGTAGGATTCACCCTGCTGGGAGTCCCAGAAGAGTCTCTGCAAAGAGGAAGGATATGTGCCTTTGAAGAGGTAGGCAAAATAGAGAGAGTCTTCTGAATATGGTGTGCACCAAATTCTGGGGTATCTCAAAGCACCCCTACACCCCATCCAAGTTCAACAAGCATTAAACATAAAGATACTTGCTTGGTCATTGTGTTGCAAGACTATAAAAGCTGCTGTGTGCCTGGCTGTAGTGCAGGGGTCTCCAAACATTCCAAACAAAGGGCCGGTTTATTGTCCTTCAGACTCTAGGAGGGCTGGACTTTGGCCAGTGGGAGAGGATATTTTCTTGGCATCAGTGGGAGTAAACACCTGGCACTAATGGGAAGAATAGTGCCCCATCATTGGTATCATAGGGAGGAATAGTGCTCCATTAGTGGTGTCAGTGGTAGAAATGGTGCTCCATTGTTGGTATAAGTTGGCAGAATAGTGGAAGGGATAGTGCCCCAATGGCCAGATAAAGGGCAAGCAAAGGGTCGCATCCGGCCCTCGGGCCACAGTTTGAAGACCTCTGCTGTAGTGCACTCACCAGGGACAGGGCTGCGGGGTCAGTTTTTTACTCTACTCATCCTTAAAGTGGCTTTAGAGGCTGAAGGTTTTCTTACCTTCATGTATGAAGGTAAAAAAAATCTTCTGTGTGTAGCACCCCCCCTCCAATCCTTACCTGAGCCCCCACTAATCCAGTGATGTTCACAATAGCCTTGGCTGGATGAGTTCTCTCCCTCCTCATTGGCTAAGACAGCAGAAGGAGCCCATTGGTTCCCACTGCTGTCAATCACAGCCAGTGAGCCAATGAGGAGAGGGGGGGGGGGGCTGCAGTATTATTTTAACAATAGTTTCCTTATCCTTCTAAAAGCAATTTCCCATTTTTAACTAGTACCCAAGTGCGGGAGTTTTTACATTTTATTTGTGAGCATTATAAGTAGCTTTTTTATATACTAGTTTGATAGTTGTGCTGAACTCTCCAGGCAAATAAAATTCATTCCCAGCCCGTAGTTGCGGGAAACTCGACCAGTCTGACATAGATCTGAATTAAATTTCCCTACCTACGTTAGTTTTAGATTTAGCTCTAGCAACACCGTTTTTTATTGTAATATAATTCACAGATATTGCTCAATAATATAACGAGAATCAATCTACAAACCTCTTTGGTGCCGTTAATACGTTCCATATTTGAATAATTTTGTTGGCTGCTGGTCTGCGGCGTAGCGCTCTCCACAAAGGGGAAGGGAAATCGGTTAAATTACAAAAGTCTGATTCACACCTCTTTTACGTTTTTTTTTTTTTAGATTTCATAAGACTTTTAAAAGGCAGTTTTAGCCAAAAAGATAACTGCACCATTGAAATCCAATTATTTGGAAGGACTTACTTGCAAAAAGATTTGTAACGCTAGCGCATTTTTCCTCTATTAACAAGCATTGCATTAACCACTTCAGCCCCGGACCATTTTGCTGGTCAATGACTGGGCCACTTTTTGCGATTCGACACTGCGTCGCTTTTACTGACAATTGCGCGGCCGTGCGACGTGGCTCCCAAACAAAATTGGCGTCCTTTTTTCCCCACAAATAGTGCTTACTTTTGGTGGTATTTAATTACCTCTGCGGGTTATAAACAAAAATAGAGAGACAATTTTGAAAAAAAATTATATTTTTTACTATTTGCTACAATAAATATCCCCCAAAAATATATAACAAAAATATTTTTTTCCTCAGTTTAGGCCGATACGTATTCTTATATCTATTTTTCGTTAAAAAAAATCGCAATAAGCGTTTATTGATTGGTTTGCGCAAAAGTTATAGCGTTTACAAAATAGGGGGTAGTTTTATGGCATTTTTATTAATATTTTTTTTTTTTTTTTTTTTTTCCAAACAATTTTTATTGAGTATAAGAGGATCAAATACAGTACAATGTAGCATTGAGTATATCACAATGGGAGGTACGTGTACAGGGTAACAGTAATCAAAATGTGTGCAACAGCAACTATATGATAAAGACTGTATAACAGGCATATATAGCAACAGTCTTCATCAGTAAGGCATGCGGACCGTTCAAAGTGGTGTATCGATTGTTAATCCTGGGGTCCAACAAACTGGGCAGGGTGGTCTGAGGGGGGGCCGCACCAGAGAGAAGATACAACAGGATGTGGGGATGGAACCTCCTGTCCATCTGGAAGTGACCCCCCCCGTGACCGTGATTGTGGGGTGAGAGGATTTCATCGTCATTGGTAGTAGTAAGATGGAGGTCCCGTCCGAACCCGTCCACCCCATTGGGGTCAGACTGTGGACGGGTAGGGGACACAGCTCCGAAAACTCGGAGCGGGGGGGGGGGAAGTAGAGGAGAGAGAAAGAAAAGAGAGAAAAAAAAAAATGGAGTGGGAGCGGTATATAGAGGGGGGAGTAGCACGATTTATGGGGGTGTTGGTGGGCCAGTTTTGAGGGCGTGGTCCATTGCGACAGTGGGCATGGGTTGGGTGGGGGGGGGGGGGGGCGGGTGGTCAAGTGATTCTCTGTAGTGAGTCCAACAGGCCCATGTAAATCTGTATTTGTCATGTGTATCCTTGGATTGGTGGATGAGTCGTTCTAGTTCTTCAATCTTTGTAACTCTGGTATGCCAGTCACTAATCGTAGGGGGGGTCTTAGATTTCCATCGTAAGGGAATGCATTGGGTGGCTGCGTTTATAAGGTGCAAGGGAAGAGATCGACGATATTGCGAACGTGGTAGAACCGAGTGGTGCAGCAGGTATTGTGCTGGTGAGAATTCGATTTGGTGGGTGGTGATGCGTACAATTTGTTCATGTATCTCCTTCCAGAACGGTTGTAGAGTGGGACATTCCCACCAAATGTGGAGGAGGGAGCCTGGACCCCCACCACACCTCCAACAATCTGGTGGGACCGAAGGGAAGATTTTATGCAGCTTGTCAGGTGTCTTGTACCAACGTGTACCTAGTTTGTATCTGTTCTCTTGAGCTGAGACATTGATTGACCCCTTGTGTGTGTGTTCCCAGATTAGTTCCCAGTCTGCGTCTGTCAGATCGAGGGATAAGTCGGTCTGCCAGGCGGTGCGGGTATTGGTAACTGGGGTTGCTGTTGAGATCAGCTGTGAGTACAGGGAGGAGATCAGGTGTCGCGGAGGGTCCTCGGCTGCACAAAGTTGCTCCAAAGGCGTAAGGTCCCTACACCAGGAAGAGGGTGACCGTGTACTGTCAAAGAAGTGTTTCAGTTGTATGAATTTGAAAATGGATATTTTCAAGTGTGGGAGGGCAGCTATCATCTCCGGATAAGTGAGGAGGGCGCCATTACGGAAGAATCGTGCGGCGCGTGTTTTCAGTGTTTCAGATTTGGGTGTCTGTGGTGTTGTAAGGATGCCCGGTTCGAAAGCCGGATTGCGTAGTAGTGGAGTCATGGGGCCCGGAGAGGGGGTTAGAGTGAGTGAACGGCAGGCCGCTTTAAACTTGATGAGGGTGGGGCCAATGAGAGGGTGGTTCAGGCATGATTTTGGAACCGCATGCGGTGGTATCCACGGGAGGTGTGAAATGGGGAAATCTAGGAAAGCATTTTCCAAGTTAACCCAGCCTTTGTCGTGCGCATGATGATGCCAGTCAATCAGTCGAACAAGGTGGCAGGCCGTATGATAACGTGTTATGTCCGGCAACCCTAAGCCACCCTTCAGTTTTGGGAGGATAAGTTTAGCCCAGCTCAACCTGGGAGGGCGGCCCGCCCACAGGAAGGTTCTGCAGCATTTTTTGTAGAGGGCGAAGAATGACGGTGGCAGATCAATCGGGATGGCCTGTAGGAGGTATAGGAGTCGGGGGAGGACATTCATTTTGAGGGTCGCGGCCCTACCAAACCACGATAGCCGACCCCTGTCCCAGCTCTCCAAGTCATGTTTGATGGCCTGGAGAGCAGGGACGAAGTTGAGACTGTATAAGTCTTTCAGGTCAGGTGGTATCTCTATGCCCAAGTAGGTAATGGATTTAGTGGCCCACTTGAAAGGGAAGTTTTGCTTGCAAAGAGATATTGTCGAGTCAGGCAAGGAGACATTCAGGGCCGTCGATTTTTCAAAATTTATTTGGAGGTTGGATAGGGAGTTAAAAAGTCGGAAGTCAGCTAGGAGGTTGGGTAACGTAGTCAGAGGGTCTGAGAGAAACAGCAAAACGTCATCTGCGTAGGCGGCCAGCTTACAGTGGTTCCCGGGAACCTCGATGCCCCTGATTGCAGGGTTTGAGGACAGTCGACGCAGGAAGGGTTCCAGTGACAGGACAAACAGAATGGGGGACAGGGGGCAACCCTGTCTAGTACCGTTGGCTACGGAGAAGGCGCTCGACAGGTGACCGTTCACCCTAAGTCTGGCGGTAGGAACAGAGTACAATGCCATGATCAGTTGAATGGTTCTAGACGGCAATCCCAATTTGTACAGGACCGCCGACATATAGTCCCATGCCACCCTGTCAAACGCCTTCTCCGCATCCAAGGATAGAAGAAAACCTGGCCTGCGGGACGATGAGAGCCAATGGTGGATGTTGAGGGCCTTGGTGGTGTTGTCCCTGGCCTCCCGTCCTGGGACAAAACCAACCTGGTCCGAGGATATAAGTTCAGGGAGAAGGGGCAGGAGCCTGTTGGCCAGTATCTTTGCATATAGCTTCAGGTCGACATTCAGGAGGGATATGGGGCGGTAGTTTGAAACAATAGTGACATCTTTACCAGGTTTGGGAATTAGGGTAATATGGGCTTCCAGTAAGTCTTTGGTGCGTGCCGACGAGTCAGGGAGGGTGTTGTAGGCCGCCATGAAGCGTGGTAGCAAAGAGCGGGCGAATGTTCTGTAGTATCCGGTCGGAAGACCGTCTGGGCCGGGGCTTTTGCCCGCCTTAAGCTGTTTCAGGGCGAGAAGAGTTTCCTCAGACGAGATCGGAGAGTCCAGGCATGATAAGTCTTTGGATGCATCAATAGTGGGGCAGTAGTCTGTAAGAAACGAGTCAATGAGGGAGGTCCTGTCCGTAGTCGTAGGGGCGTCTGCAGGTTTGGGCAAATTATAGAGGCTAGAAAAATAGCGTACAAATTGGTCTGCGATTTCGTCCGATTTAGCCAATTTGTCTCCCGACGGGGACGTTATTGTGTGGATAGTGTGCGACGCTTTTTTTTTCTGAAGGGCCGCCGCCAGAAGCTTGCCCGACTTGTTCCCGAACTCATAAAAGAGCTTGTTTGTGAGTGCGTATTTTCGATTTAGTTGTGTCTGGAGTTCCTCCAGGAGTTCCCTCCGAGCCACTAACAGTTCGTCATGCGTGCTCTTCGCTAGGGAGAGTTTGTGTGTGCGTTCTAGAGTTTTGACCCTGTCCATCAGTTCAGTTTGTCGGGCTCGCCGGAGTTTCGCGCGTTTCGCCGCCAGGGACATGAACTCCCCCCTCACCACACATTTGTGGGCGGCCCAGATTAGAGTAGGGGAATGGGTGTCTGTCGCGTTTTCGGCGAAGTAGTTAGCAAGAGTTTCGGAGACGTGACTTACGTTTGCGTCGTCTAGAAGGAGCGAGTCGTCTAGCCTCCAGATTTGCGATTTGGGACGGAGCGAGGGAAGAAGTAGCGTCATGGTGATCGGGTGGTGATCTGAGAACCACATGGGTTCGATGGTGGCATCTACCAGAGAGGTAAGGCTATTTTGCGCGAGGAAGAAGTGATCTATCCGTGAATATTTGGAGTGTAGGGGGGAGAAATATGTAAAGTCTTTCGTGGATGGGTGGAGGGTGCGCCATGCGTCGTGTAGGGTCAGTGTAGTTAGTTGGGTTTTAATAGTTCTCAGGGCCCTGTACGTCAGGCATGAGGAACCATTGGATGTGTCCAGGTAAGGTGTCAATGGTACGTTAAAGTCCCCTCCCAGCACCAACACTCCGGCCTGAAAGGCGGTCAGTTGGAACAGAACCTCACGAAAAAAGGAGACTTGTTTTGTATTGGGGGCGTATATGTTGGCAAATGTGTATACCACGTCGTGCAGTGTGCCCTTAAGGAAGAGAAACCTGCCTTGGGGATCTTTCTGAACGTCTGTTATTTGGAAGGGGCAAGTCCTGGAAAACAGGACGGACACCCTTTGGACTTAGCGTCTGCGTTTGGTGCATGAAAGACCGTCGGGAAGTTTCGATCGTACAGTTTAGGGACATTGTCGGACCGGAAGTGAGTCTCTTGGATCATTACGACGTGTGGTTTGTCTTTCCAAAGCAAGTGTAAGAGACTGGAGCGTTTTTCAGGGGTATTTAAGCCCCTTGCATTCAGGGAGTAGAGTTTGAGGCGCTGCTGGGAAGGGCCTTGGGCCTCGGTGTGCCAAGGTCTGTGATTTGGGGAGGGCCCCATGAGGCGGGGGGAGGGGGAGCTAGGAAGGGGGAAGAGAAGAGAAAGAGAAAAAAAAAAAAAAAAAGGAAAAAAAAAAAAAAAAAAACAATTCAAGTCAAAGATAACCGATTAGACGAGAGGACGTAGTCCCGTCGCCTAGTGTCACTAGATCAGATCGGTGATGTACGGTGTGTGGAAGGTCACCCCGCCCCCAGAAGGGGTGCAAGGTAACGGTCCAACACCGTGTGGGGGTTGACCGGGGTCAGAGCAGGAGGCCTAGTGTCAGTGCGGTAGTACCGGTCTTGACATAAAAAATCCAATACTAAAACTAGGTAGGTAAAACAACAGGGGACCACCCCAGGGTAAACATTAAGATTAGCTATAACCAGAATGAGAAAGCTATCTCCCTCCCTAACTTGTATAAAAACTGTCGGGAATAGGGAGTCTCCGTGTCACGGGAGTATAATCCCGGCAGTATAGATCTGGGAATCATGGTGGTACGGAATCTGTATGACCTGGGCTGGCGGGGGAGACCCCCCAGTGGTGACGGTGGTCCCAATGCCTCAGGGGACCTAAAGCAGCAGAGTGCAGCCAAGACCAGGGAGGCAGGAGGAGCAAAGGGGCGTGTAGGCCGAGGGGGTCTCCGGGGCTAATACCGGGGAGGGTAGCAACCCGGGTCCCCAAAACTTGGCACGGCAAACATAGGCGGAGACACTAGAAGGGGCTACAACAGTAAGGGGGTAGTGAAGCCCAGGTAAGGCAACCTATTCGGGTTATAACCAGTATCAACATAAACATAAACAGTGCAACCAGGCCGTCAAGTTAAGACAGTAGCAGGGCCTTGGCGTAGTATGGATTGTCCTGCAACATTCAGTTCAGACTTGAGACCTGTGCAGAGCAGAACTTTGAGTAAACACATACCACATTAGATGAAACGGGTCAGTCTCTGAGCGGTGGGTCGCGATGAGGTTCCACCTGGCTCGTAGGTGGGTACGTAGACTGATGGACGGACTATTAGGCAGTCTTAGCTTAGCGCAGACCCTCGGCCCGGCAGTACCGTCTACATCGAGTGGGATGTCAGCGGAGCGATGTCCAGGCCTTATCGTGAGCAGGCGGCAGTGATGGAAAGCGGAGAGAGTGTGGGTCCGAGCGAACGAGTGTGGGTCTTCAGCAGGACCACGGTTGTGGAGCATCAGCAATGGTTGGGTGAGAAGAAGCTCCTTCCCGGGCATGTAGGCGGTGTCCGACGTAAGAAGAGGAGCGTGCCGCGTCATACGCCACGGTGAAAGTCGATTTCCGGCGGAGGTCCGCGCTGTGCAATGTGGGAGATGTAGTTCCGGGTGGGGCCGTCCCAACGGTAGGCGGAGGTACCGGTAACGTGTCCACTAGTTGTGACATCTTGCAGTGTGGGATGGGGCAAGGAGCCTGGCGCCTACCAAACAGTGCAGTCTCCAACAGGATCACAGGCAGTAGTATCTCACCGCAATCCCGGGCAAGGTAGCGTAGGCGGATTCCACGAAGTAAAAAAAGAAAAAAAAATAAGTAAAAAGTAAAACAAACAGAACATGTTCCAAGGCACAATATACTTAGTTTGTATGACCTGGAGGAACTTCTCCCATTGTGTGGTCTGCCCGCGGGACTAGTAGTCCCTCCTAGCTCTCCTGGGGCCGTGGGCAAGTGGTGAGCCCCGGTGTCCGCGAGAGTCACGCGCCTCTGACGAGCGTCCTTGGTCGGACGGGGACCTTCTCCTGCGGCGGCGTGAAGCTTGTGTGTCCATCGGGACCTCTTGGGGTTTGGGTGGCCATCTACCCACGGACCTACGGTACGGCGCGTACCAATCAGGGACTGAGATCAGCGGCAGGCCTAGGGATTCGCAGAAGTGAGGGAGGTCCTCAGGGACCTTCAGCTTGGCGGTGCGGCCCTGGTGAGAGGCTTCCAGGCAAAAAGGAAACTTCCACTTGTATCGGATCTCCCGGTCACGGAGAGCATCCAGTAGCGGCCTGAGGTCCCGACGGTTCTGGAGGGTGATTCCCGAGAGATCCTGATAGATTTGGATGGGGGACCCATTATACGACGGTTTCTGGGTCCTTGCCCGCCTGAGGATGTCCTCCTTAAGCTGAAAGTCTAAGAGACAGCATATCACATCTCTGGGGGGGTCGGCATCCCTCCCCTTGGGGCGCAGAGCACGGTGGATTCTTTCGATCTCCACAACCGTTTGCGGTGGTGTGTCCATGATATTATTGAAGATGGCGGTTACCTCACGTTGAACATTTTCCCCTTCCACCGATTCCGGTAGGCCCCTCACGCGTAGGTTCCGGCGTCGGCCCCGGTTATCAAGGTCCTCCAGGTGTCTGTTCACATCCCTCAGTTGGAGGGTGTGATCGTCTATTTTGCAGGTGGATCTGACTAGGGTTTGTCTATGATCCTCCAGGGTTTTTTCAGTGTTAGTAACCCTGTCCGTGAGGGAGCAGAGTTCAAGCTTCAGGTCCGCAATGGCGGCTGCGAGCGCTTCCTTGATGTCAGTTGCCACTGCCTTCAGGTCCAGGATGTTAAGATGTGGGAGCGGGGGGGTCCCTGTATTCCCCGCGGCCATCCCCAGCAGTTGTGGATGAGGCGGTGGTTGCGCCGTCAGGATTACGTCCGCAGCATTGTTGGGTGGTGGAGGAGATAGAGCAGGGCCTAGTACGATGGCCTGGCGGGAGGGCGCCATGTTGCTTCTGGCGGAGCGGAACATGTCCGGAATATTTTGCCCCTGTGAGGCGGCCGGCTCCCTCGGAGAGCGGGATCTAGAGGTCGAGTTGGTCCTGGAAGCAGTTCCCATGTTGAGGGGTTAGTGAGGGAGAGATGTCTCGGCTTAAATGCGTTAGTTCACCCCGGGGTGGCTGGAGCTGAGGATTTAAGCGTCCATCTTCCTGCTCGGTCCGGCCACGCCCCCTAAAGTGTATATTTTTTTTAACTAGTAACACTTTTGACACATTTTTGTGACTATTGCCATTTTTATAGCGATCAGTGCTTTAAAAATGCATTGATTACTATAACAATGTCACTGGCAGGGAAGGGGTTAACACTAGGGGGCGAGGAAGGGGTTAATTATGTTCCCTAGGTGTGTTCTAACTGAAGAGGGGTGGGACTGACTAGGGGAAATGACAGATCGCTGTTCATACATTGTATGAACGGACGAACAGTAATTTCTCACCCTGACAAAGGTGGTTTAGAGGTGGCCACATACATTCAGGATGCAATACTGGCATCTATGAATGCCATTTTTTTTTTATGAGAATTTTACATTTACTGTACAGCTGCCACATCGCAAATGCCATAGATGAATTTGCCACATGGTTGACTTCAATGAGCAGCCAGTGCCACTAGTTAAAGTTGTTGTAAACTTCAGACATTAAGAACAAAGCATACCTCTCTACAGTTTGTACTTATCTCAATTAAGAGCACTAAGTATCATTTCTGTTTACTTTATTCCTCTGCTATCTGCTTAAATCACTTCTGATAAGTTTTCCTGACACCAAGAGGAAAAAAAGGCGAGAGGGGAGGAGCTCCGGCACACAACCTGTGTTTGACAGCCTCAGCTCTGTTCCTGTGTGAAGGGGGTGTGTCCCATCCTTCCAATAAGCTATCATAGCTCTTCACATTGAGCTCTTCAGGGAAAAATTTGAGCTCTCTGCCCCCTTTTAACTGACAGCTCAAACAAGCTTTATAAGTTCTGGCCTTTGAAGGAATGTAGAGAAGAGAAGGTTGTGGATAAATATGCCGACTGAGGCAAGGAGCTACAGGGACCAGGTCTAATCAACACCGAGGCCAGAGCAGCGCTAACCAACATCATCTGTACCCAGGACCAGTATGGAAACACCTGTACAGATAAGCTGTGCCATATAGCTTGAGTGAGTGTAATTCCTTATATGGTTTTAAATATGCTTTCAATAAATGTACTTGTGGAAGGCGGGGCCGCAGGCGTGCCTGAGTTTGTAGGAGGAGTCGGAGGGCTATTTATCCCTCCTCCCCTCTAATGTCCGGCGTCGGTGGGGTTTCTGGGTATCGCACGTCACTTCCGGTCGCGGGTGGAGGACTTCCGGTCGCGTGTGGAGCAGCGGCAGGTGTCTCGTGGGGGTTCGGCTCCCCCACGGGAGAGGTGGTATTACTGGGGGGGCTTTCCTAAGGACTGTCACCGGTTCAGGCATCGCGGGGGCCGCCCGCTTCTCGTTCCGAGCTGACACTATGGGGGACCCCTCCGTCCTTCCTCCCGCTCCGTCCTTCCTCCCGCTCCTTCGGGCATGCACCGCTTCTTCCAGTGCTCGCGCCGGGGGGGGGGGGCTGCTTGCGTTCTTTTCCGGTGCTCACTCCAGGCTACATTGAGGGGGGCCGCCCTCCTACTTGTCCCTGCGTTCCTCCCGGCGCCACCCGGGAAGGGTCCTTACGCTGGACATCGTGGGGGAGGGAGCCCCGCTCTCCTCGCCCTATGCTGCCTCCTGTCCGCCCCCTGTTACCGATGCTCACGCCAAGCTGGAGGGGGGGGGGGGGTTCGCCCGATCACTCGAGGAGGCCGCTCGCTGCTCCACGGGGTGTTGGTGCCGGGGGAAGGGGGGGCGCGCATCCGCCCGCCACCCACGCGGCCATTGCTCCGTCTGGTTGAGGGAGGCCGCCCGGTGCTCACGCCGGGGTAGGGGGGCCGCACATCCACCTACGCTGCCGCTGCTCCTAGCGAGGAGGCTGCCCGCCCGCCTCTCCCGGTGGCCGCGCCGGGGGGGGGGGGGGTGGGGGGCGTCCGTCCAGCACCTATCCTGTTGGCTACTGCTAGGGCTATGTCCTGCGTCGGCTAGGCTCCTCCCCCCGCCCGTTCTCCCGGAGCTCTGAGTGGCAGCACGCTCGGCCAGGAATCTGATACTGGGATGGTCACCTCTGGTTCCCAGTGCGCTGGATGGTGGGGGGAGACGCATCGGGTGCCTTGCCAGGCAGGGGGGGGTCGGCGCTCTAATTGTCTGACCTTCCTAGGGGAAGGGGACACCCTGGTGGGGGGGGGGAGATTGTGTAGCCAGGTATGCATCGGCTCATCCCTGCTCACTGCAGGGATGGCTGACGGCACTCATCCGTGTATCCACATAGGGGAGAAGGGTTGCCCGCTCTCCACGTCTCTTCGGTGCGCAGTCGGCAGGTTGGGTGGGGGAGCTTCTGCCGGTGCGTCCGATGGAGGGCACCCGTCCCCCCTGTTTCCTCCCAGGCTTATGCTGCTGGGGCTCCTAACATGGGGGAAGCTGCCCGGTGCTTGTGTCAGGGAGAGGGGGGCATACATCCACTTTCTCCTACCATGCTATCGCTGGCGTCTGCAGCGGTGCATCCTTCCGGGGGCATGGAGTAAGGGGACACCCTTGGTCCAGGTTCATCCTGTGACCAGATTCCCAAGGAATTCCAGGGAGCTCATGTTTGGGCCGGAGGGGGGGGGGCAGCATCTTGCAGGACAGTCAGGCTCCTTGGTGGTCACGGTTCAAGGGGAGGGGGGGGGTGCAGCACAGCAGTGGCAGTGTCAGTGTTTTTCTTGCCTCAAGTTCATGTCATAAGCATTTCGGTCAGTTGTGTGTTCTGTCTTAGCGTTTCTCACGGTAGTAGGTTTCCATCATGGCGGTTCTGTCAGTGGCATGTTTGTCAGTAGTATGTTTTCTGTCATAGCGGTTCTGTCAGTAGTATGTTTTCTGTCGTAGCGGTTCTGTCAGTAGTATGTTATGCTGCCACGGTCTCAGCGGTTCTGTCAGTATGTTTTGTCTCGGCGTTTCTGTCAGTATGTTTTTTGTCTCAGTGGTTCTATCAGTATGTTCTGTCAGTATGATTTGTCACAGTGGTTCTGTCAGTATGTTTTATCTCAGCGTTTCTGTCAGTATGTTTTTTGTCTCAGCGGTTCTGTCAGTATGTTTTGTCTCAGCGTTTCTGTCAGTATGTTTTTTGTCTCAGCGGTTCTGTCAGTATGTTTTTTGTCTCAGCGTTTCTGTCAGTATGTTTTTTGTCTCAGCGGTTCTGTCAGTATGTTTTGGTCTCAGCGGTTCTGTCAGTATGTTTTGGTCTCAGCGGTTCTGTCAGTATGTTTTTTGTCTCAGTGGTTTCTGTCAGTATGTTTTTTGTCTCAGTGGTTTCTGTCAGTATGTTTTTTGTCTCAGCGGTTCTGTCAGTATGTTTTTTGTCTCAGCGGTTCTGTCAGTATGTTTTTTGTCGCAGCGGTTCTGTCAGTATGTTTTGTCTCAGTGGTTCTGTCAGTATGTGTTGTCTCAGTGGTTCTCAGTGGTATGTTTTTGTCTTAGCATGTTCTGTCATAGCGGTTGCAGTCACTGTATGTTTCCTGTGTCATGGCGTGTTTCTGTCATGGCGTGTTTCTGTCATGGCGTGTTTCTGTCATGGCGTGTTTCTGTCATGGCGTGTTTCTGTCATGGCGTGTTTCTGTCATGGCGTGTTTCTGTCATGGCGTGTTTCTGTCATGGCGTGTTTCTGTCATGGCGTGTTTCTGTCATGGCGTGTTTCTGTCGTCACGCAGGTTCAGCTTGCACCAGTGGCCGTTCTAGCTTTGTTCGTTTCCATGTCTCATTATTTTGCATAGGTTGCTTTCCTGGTCCGGTTGGCTAGGGCTCGCATCTCGGGGTCTGTCACGTCTACAGATCCATTCTGGCTGAGGTTTGCGTTTTCCAGACGGTTGTTCACCTCAAACTTCTCGCCTGTCATGTCACGTCTGGCTACGCATTGGGTTTCATTTCACGAGCAGGACTACCCACCACGGTCTGTGGGTGCACGGGTCCTCAGTGTTCTGCTGTGCAGCAGGGCACTCGCACTCACGCACGTTATTCACGGGGGGGGGGTCGTCGGGTTCTTTGACATGCTGGGGTCCCTCCGTCACTGCCAGGTCTTCATACTTGGGTAGGCGCAGAGGGGGTTGTGTTTCTGTTGGGGGTCCTACTCCAGCAGGGTTGGGCACATAGCTTGTTGGTGCCATGCAGTCACAGCACACAAACAGCCTTGTAGCTTTATTTGTTTTCTTTGTCTCGTCATACTGTTCTTTCGGGTATAGTTAGCCAGGGTGCGCATCTCAGGATCTGTCACGTCTACAGATCCATACGGGCTGAGGTTTCGTTTTTAAATGATTGTTGACCACAATCTTCTCGCCTGTATAACATACGTCATACGTGCACGTTCATTCTTACGCCTATACATCTACCCACCACGGTCTGTGGGTACATCGCCTTGAGTGTGTCGTTTTTAATTACCTGTCTGCGCGGCAGGTTACTCAGGCTCGCTTACTGCTTACACTTGTCACATACACTTGGGTAGGATCTGTCGTCAGGTTCATTCACGCGCTGAGGTCTGGTCATTTCTGCTCACATCTTTGGCCCAGGCAGCTACAGTGGGGGGGGGGGTGTCTCATGTTTTGTTGTCTGTTGTCTTTTCTTTCGGTTTTCTAGGGTTGGGCGTTTAGGGGGCGACACATTCGGGTGCATCCCGCCTGCTCCACGTGGGGGGTACAGAGCATGGCAGTACGCCGGCACTCAGGGGTTGGCCCGTACTTGGCTCAGCAGGGGGGTAAGTCTACAAGGAGTTTTCCTTTTTTTTTTTTTTCCGGCCGCAGCAGGGTAGGCGGTACGTTTCAGTTGGGTCCAGTTCCATCCCGGCTGCTTCACATACCAGCATTGAGCGCGTTCTGGCCGTTCCTGCTAGGACAATTTTATTAGTGTTCTCATCCATGAAGTCGTTGCTTCTTATCTTTGGGCCTGTTCTCTGGTTCATAGGTTGCCAGATCGTCGGGGCGGGTCCATCAGGCCAGGCTCTTTTGATAGGGGGGTCCCAGTTTCTCGGGTGGGTCGGGTCATTCCATGTCTGGTTCTGTCTCTGTATCGTTGCATTGCTACTGCGTGGTGGCCTCGTCCATTAACATCAGCGACTCATCGTTCGGGTACCCGGCTCTCATACCCCTTCCCTCCTATCAGTTGTCCATTTTTTGCATCTCTCCTTCTCACGTCCCCTTACCGGGTATGGATAGTTAGGTCAGTGGTTGTGGGGTTTGACATGGGTCACTGGTTGCTTCCTGTTGGATGGTGTTGCTTTCACAGGGCTCCTCAGGGCGGCCCTTGTTCCATTCCCCCATGTATCCTCTCGCCACAGCAGCAGTGGTTCCCATGTCTGTGCTTTTGGAGGAAAGCTTAGTCGGTCAGGCACGGGACAGTCATTTGGTTTCGGGGTTCCTTCCAATCATCGGTTCTTGGGACGCTGGTTTTCTGCTGTAGTAACGGATGGTTATCGGAGCCGTTCTTGAAACTGTCAGGGCGTGCTGCTCTGCCAGACAGATATTCGTGCCCTTCCATTTCTTTTATCACACCTACTTCTGGGTCTTTTTGCCCACTTATAGGCGTACTGTCCAGCGAGGCTAATGGCACACCTCAGGCCTGGGTAGTTAGGGTATCGTATTCCTCGGTGTAGACTCTGACTACAAGTGGAAGGCGGGGCCGCAGGCGTGCCTGAGTTTGTAGGAGGAGTCGGAGGGCTATTTATCCCTCCTCCCCTCTAATGTCCGGCGTCGGTGGGGTTTCTGGGTACCCACCCACCGTTCCCCCTTTTTTTTTTTTTTCAGGTTATCATTTTCTTCATTCATTTCTTCATAATTACTTCAGGGTATGCCCACTTATAGGCGTACTGTCCAGCGAGGCTAATGGCACACCTCAGGCCTGGGTAGTTAGGGTATCGTATTCCTCGGTGTAGACTCTGACTACAAACTACGCTTAGAGGGCGCTGCTTTTTTTCTTTTTTTTGTACAACATATGTAGGAGGATTTGGTTCACTTCACAGGGTATATGTAAGGGTTTGGAAACTTGACATGCCAAGTTAATTTTGCCGCATTGTAAAATGGTACGTCGCCGGCGTGGAAATGTAAGACCCAGAGGGGTTGGAAGGAGGTGATAAACATGACGATCAACTGCCAATGTAAACTTAGCCTTAGCTGAACTGATTGTTATGACTTTAATTTAATCCAGTTTGCACTAATGTAAGTTTGCATATTTCATGCCAAAGGGACTGCTGTGGAAGCTGGAGGTCATTGTAGTAGTCGGTAATCTTCCATGTCCCATGCTTAGAGGCTGCCCACTGCATACTGACCACAAGGGGCTTGCTTGCTCTGTACTCTCACCATTCACAGAACATTGTATTTTTTCTATGATTACAAGATGAGTTCTCTCATTGGACGAAGTGGAGAGGCAGTGGCATCGCTATGGGGCTGTGACCCAAACCTGGGTGACACCCACAGAGAGATGATAACATCTAGGCAAGGGACCTGGGTCCCGGAGGCATGGCTTTTTTCAGCCGGAACATGCCTGCGCCACACTAGCCCTTAGTGAGACTCCCCAGTACTGTGGCTGCCTCCTGTCACTAATACAGAAGCCTGTGGGGGGGGGGTGGGGAGGGTGAGCAATGACATGATCGCTCATTGAGCATTGGTGTCTATTGAGGCACCCGGGTCTATACTGATGTAGGGGGTTCTATACTGAGGGGGGTCTATACATAGTGGAGAGGGGGGCCTGTACTAAAGAAGGGGATCTGTAATGAGGGTGGACTATGCTTGGTGAAGAGGGGTCTGTACTGAGGGGGTGGTTGATACTTACTGGAGAGGGGGCTCTGTACTTAGGGAGGGGGTTTTTTACTTACTGTAGAGGGGTCTGTACTGAGGGAGGGGGTCTGTACTGATGGAGGGGGCTCAATACTTAGTGGAGAGTGGGGTCTATAGTTGGTGAAGGCGGGTGACACCATGTTTTACCGCACTAGGTGAAACCAACCTTAATGACGTCACCTTGCAGGGCGGGGCAGTGACATCAAAATCCCAATGTCCATAGGGGTCAAAGAATTTTGTGAATGATGGTAGTGCTGAGCAAGAACCCTGTAACGGTCACCACCTTTTACGACCTTCCATCCAACCACGACAAGCCTATCCGACACGCTCCGACAATCCTACATACACGATCCATATCAATTCCCCAGAAAATGAGACTGACTGCTCTATCTTCTGGTTTCCAAATGTATGAACACTTTATTGGTTTCTTAGCTTGCTTATATACTGTATCTGGTACAGCATTACAAAGTTAATCACTGGACAATGCAATCTCCACCCCCTTTTTCAAACTGGGGCTAATTATCTAGCAGACATTTCGGCACTGATACTGACAGATCTGTCACATTCCAAACTACAATTACACAATGCCTTGACCTCAATCCACATTATGTAGACAGACGTACTGTCTCTGACACCTAGGCATCAATACATTCCTAAACATAATTGACATGCTAATTCAGTACATCTGAATGGAGACTTTAACACATTGTTTTAAACACAATGAATCACACAATCAAAAGGTCTTTCAGGCCCCGATGCAATTAACACCTTTCCACAGAATGTTTCCACACATTGAAGAGCCAACCTCACTTAACATTTCAATAGCCTATTATACAGAGGGATGAGTCACTGTCTTGCTAACCTGGTCCCAAGTCAAAATGGACCCCTTGCAATACTCCAGTCCTGCAATATGAATTATTATTAATGTCCCATTTCATGTAATACATGAAGTATGATTTACTATTAGCCACCCTACATCCAAAAGGGCACAGGGTGGAATTAGACCCAGGAGTTATTAGTGCAGTTGGCCCAGGAGTATCTCTCATCCTTCCAATGTCTCTGGTTGTCACGGTTCATTTCGTTACAAACCCCTATTGTCAGTTTGCGGTGGGGCACCTGCTCAGCACAGGGCATGATCGAGGCAACCACTGTATGTAGTATTACTATAGTAATTGATATGAGATGCATACTTATATTTTATAAAGCTGGATTAATTAAAAACATAAGGGCAAATCAAGAAGGTGCATCTCCTCTCCAGGGACAAAGACAGCAGCAAGACAACCAAAACTACTACTATTACTACTACAAGTACTAATAATAATGAAATAGCTTGGGTATTGATAAACTTTAAATCTCATCTTGTAAAGGACTAAACAACCGAAGGAATAGGAAATGTTACTCATTTCTTTGGAGTTGTTCTTTAAAGTCTGACCCAATTCCTTTGTATTCCCCATGAATGTCTATAGTACTCACTTTGTGTGCTGTAAGTTCTTTAAATATGCAGTTTCTGCAGTTCTGTTTGGTATGGCTTGGCGCTCGACTTTGTTCTTTCTTGGTCTTGGTCCCAAAAGAGCTTGGAGATACACAATAAATAATAAGCAAAGAGGAACTCGTCAGGCTCCCCGGCCGGCTGTTGTTCACAACAGACAAGTCTGAAGATGTATTTTGGCATCCATGCGTAGCCACTCCTCTTGGCAGCCTTCAGATCCCTGGGGTTGCTCACAAGCCGGCTTATTAATTTGAGCAGTGGTAACCAGTAGATCAGTCCAAAGTTTAAATCCATAGCTGGTATTTATGACTTCTCTCTTCATTCATTATACAGTCCTAGCAGAGCGCTACAATTCCCCATCGTAGACATCTATCATTAAATCGGCCCTCACAGTAAAATGTATGGTTTGCTTACGCTGCCTGGGCCCCTTTCTCAAATCACCTACTAATAGTAGTTGTAAAATGTACCTATTAAGAAAAAAGTTAGATTTAAACCTTACATTACTCCCATCTTCCACCTGCGGCACCTAGGTGAGGATCACGTCACACTTCTTCTGGTTACATCCTGGTGAGTACAGAGGAGCCAAAACCTCACAAGTAGACCATGCTGCCATGAACTGAAGTGTCTTCTCAGAAAATTGGCGCCTGCTCTAGATTTTCCAGAATCTTCCTCGAAGGATGGTAACATTGTGCCCAATAATGCAGAAGACCGATACATTTTATGCCTACTAACAATAGAGGGGCAGGGGGGCTGGGCAATTTAAAGCCTAAGTACAGCCCAAGTCACACAAATCAGCAAAGGGGACATAACCTACAGCCAGTAGGATGTGTCACTTGTGCTGATTCTTCTTTGGTTAGTAAAAATCTTCCTTTGTCCTGCCCACACTAACCCCAGCACTGTAATCTTCAAATGCGACAGGGGTAAATAAAACAAATGGGCTGTCACAGGCTCTCATCAATAGCCCTCTAGGGGTGTATCATCACACAGCCTGGGCTCACAGGAAAATTCTCTAAAGAACAACACTCAAATTTTATATCTTAAACAATGTTACTGGTCGTATTAAAGGGGTTGTAAAGGTACAATTCTTTTTCCTAAAAAGCTTCCTTTACCTTAGTGCAGTCCTCCTTCACTTACCTCATCCTTCCATTTTGCTTTTAAATGTCCTTATTTCTTCAGAGAAATGCTCACTTCCTGTTCTTCTGTCTGTAACTACACACAGTAATGCAAGGCTTTCTCCCTGGTGTGGAGTGTTGTGCTCGCCCCCTCCCTTGGACTACAGGAAAGTCAGGAAGCTCTCTATGTTGCAGATAGAGAAATGAGCTGTGTGTTAGTGGGTGTCCTGACTCTCCTTCTTTAGAATTATATACTGCTGTTTGGTAATATATTTTTTAACCAGTTTTCAGTTGGAAATGCCTTAAAATAACTTTTTGTTACATGACAACCCCTTTCTTTCTTTTACTGCAGTCCTCTATGCTAGCATTAATCACAGCCACACCTCTCATCGCAAACAGCCACACCTCTCATCGCAAACAGCCACACCTCTCATCGCAAACAGCCACACCCATGGGCGTCCGCTCCATAGGGCAAGGTGGGGCAATTCACCCCCCTGGAAAAACGAGAAGGTGTTGAAGCGTCTCGCGGCTGCGGGCTGTCTGAGCGGTCCCGGGCCTGATGTCACACAGACAGAGTGAGCAGAGTGAAGCCACCACCCCCTCCAATGTTTATGTGTACACATGGGGAGGGAACCTGCTGTGCCCGTGCTGGGCTGATGGCTGATCTGAGGTACTGAATGGGATGGGGGGAGGGGGGTCTGTCTGTGCCGAAGGGGGGGTTTGTAATGAATGTGGGTCCATCTGTGCTGAAGGGGGGGTCTGATCTGAATAGAGGGGTCTGTGCGGAATGGGGGGGCTGTGCTGAAGGGGGGTCCATGTGTGCTGAATGGAGGGGTCTGTGCAGAATGGGGGGTTTGTGCTGAAGGGGGGGTCCATCTGTCCTGAATGGAGGGGTCTGTACTGAAGGGGGGGAGTCTGTGCTGAAGGGGGGTATGTACATTATCTAGGCTATATTTATATGGGCATGGAGTGAAGCTGAATTATCTCAAGAGCTATTTCACATTGGCAGCTGGCCGCATTATCGGTAAAGCGCTGCTTTACCATCATTTTAGCTGTGCTATTCGGCCGCTAGCGGGGCACTTTTAACCCCTGCTAGCATTTAAAGAAAGAGTTAAATGTGTTAAATGTGTAGGAACGTTGGCTCGGTGCCCCCCCCCCTGAAAAAATTCAGCGTACGCCCATGGCCACACCTCTCTTCACCAACAGCCTCACCTCTGATTGCAAACACCCACACCTCTAATTGTAAACAGCCACACCTCTCATTGCAGAAAAGGTAATTGTAAGAAAATACAGTGGAACCTCGGATTGGGAGTAATGCGGTTAACAAGCGTTTCGCAATACGAGCACTGTATTTTGAAAAATCCTGACACGGTTTGCGAGTGTTTTTTTTTTACATTTTTTTTCTTCCCTCAGTCCTTTCATTGCTTCTAACTACTCACTTCATAGTGATTTTTTTTAGCACACTATACTTTCATCTTAAGCAAGGCTTAGATTTTACTGCTAAAAGAGAGTTTCCAGTGGCACCTAACAAACATCAAATATTTTTACTATTTACATCTGGAAGACGGAAAGACACATCTCCTGTGCTGCCAAAGTGTGAAACTTCTTTGCGCCGCAGTTCAGTGAGCGTACAGAAGGAAGCACAGATGCTTATATCTGGTTTACAAGCCTCCAGCTGGCGCAGCGATCGCACAGCTGGGACATGCGTTCTTTTATCCCCAGGATATAGGAACTGGTGCTGATTCATCTGGATACAAAAAGCTGCTCATTTAATCATTAAAAACGATTACAGGTCAGATGTGAAATTACAGAAAATTAGATTTTTGCACAGTGAAGTTACTTTTCTCTCCCTTAACACATGGGAAGGAGGGAACCTCTGATTGCCTGAACTGCTAACTACACTGTAGAAAACTAAGCACTTGGCACTTGAGGGAATTAAAATGGAACTTCAAGAAGTGGGGACATTCTACAAACTTTCTGTAGGTCCCTCAATAAGCCTGTGAGGGGACATATACTCAGTACGAAGAACGCAAAAGAAAGAAAGGGACTGAGAGAAAAAGTGAAAGGAGGGGAGAGGGAGGGAAGAGCTAAGCAGTGGGGACGAGAGTGAGTGGAGAGGCTAGATCAAAGTGGTGGTCATAATAGAAGAGAAAAGAAAAGAAAAGAAACGAAAAGAAAAGGACAAAAGGGTGTGGTAAGAAGACATTATAAAGTGGCGATAAGAGAAAATGCAAGGCCTAGGGAGTGGAGAGGAAGAAGTCCTAGGAAAGAAGACAAGTATAAGGAAGATATGAGTAATAGGAGGAGAATAGACGTAAGGAGCAGAGGGTCTGGGTCATATGGGCGTCAAGAAAAAAGAAGAAGAATTGAAGAGATAAGGGGAGGGGGGAGAATCTCAGATGGGGGTAGAAGAGAGGATAAGGGAGGGCATGGGAAGGTAAGCGTATAAAAAAAAGGAAAGGAGAGGAGGGGAAAAGGGAAGAGGAAAGGGCAATGAAAGAGGAAAGGGGAGGAAATAAAAAAAGGGAGGAAAGGGGAGGAAAGAGGGTAAGAGGGGAGGAAAGAGGGTGAAATGAGAGAAAAGTGGAACGAGGGGGAAAGATGAAAGAGAAATAGAAAGGAAAGTTGAAAGAAGAAAGGGGAGAAAAGAGGAAAGGAGAGGGGAGTGGAGAGAGTGAAATGAGATAAAGAGAGGAGATATAAGAGAAGAAGAGAGGTAAGAAGAGGATAGCAGGGGACAGAGGAATATCAAAAAATGGGAATAAAAGGAAAGGAGATGTTGGGAGGGTGTGCTGATGAGGGTAGGAGAAAGAAGGAGAAAAGAGAAATGTAAAAAATGAGAGGGAAGGAGATGCCGAGAGATGGGGAGACAAAGAAGAGGGGAGGGGATGGGGGGGGGGGAGAGGAAACAGAAGAAGAGGGGAGAGGGAGGGGAGACTAGAGAAGAGGAAAAAAGAGGAGAAGATCAGCAAGAAGACAGAGGTGGAGGGGACAGAGAAGGGGCAAAAGTGGAGAGGGGTGAGAGAGAAGAGCAGAGGACAGAAAAGGAGGAGAGGGGAGTGGAGAGGAGGAGGCAGTAGTAGGTAGTAGTAGGACACAGTGGGGGTGAGGAGGAGACAGTAGAGGAGAGAGAAAATAACAGAAATGAATAAGAGAGGAAAGGTGTGGGAAAGAAAAGTAGGAGAAGGGAAGGGAGAGGGGAAGAATTATGCCTGCAATTTATAAAACTAAGTGACTAGAATCTGAGCTAGAGGTGAATAAACCAGTAAAAGTTATTTTTAAATAACATTTTAGTAATATAAAATCCAATAATTAGCCTATAGCCGCGTACACACGATCGGAAATTCTGACAAGAAAAGTCTGATGTGAGCTTTTGGTCGGAAATTCCGACCGTGTGTATGCTCCATCACACCTTTACTGTCGGAATTTCCGCCAACAAAAGTTTGAGAGGGGTTCTCTATTTTTCCGATAGAAAAAGTTCCTATCGGAAAATCTGCTCTTCTGTATGCAATTCCGAAGCGCAAAAAAAACACACATGCTCAGAACTAAGCAGAAGAGACAAACTGCCTATTGAACTTCATTGATCTCGGCTTGTCGTATGTGTTGTACGTCACCGCGTTCTTGACGGTCAGAATTTTCTACAAGATTTGTGTGACCGTGTGTATGCAACACAAGTTCGAGCCAACTTTCCGTCAGAAAAAATCCACGGTTTTCTTGTCAGAATTTCCGATCGTGTGTACAGGGCATTACAGTTTTTTTCATGGTTTAAACCTCCTGTCATCCCATTCAGCATGTGATTTATACATTTCATGTAGGACTCTTCTGTCTATTTGGGAGAACTCTGTCAGTGCTGAACCTTGCAAATCCTCCACTACTTGTCAGTTGTACCATGCAGCATTTCCTTGAAACTGCATTTCTCTTTCATTTAGCGTTACTATAGCATGTACCGTCTTGCCTCCTTCAGAGAGGAATTAATGTCAGCTTCCTTGTTTTCCTCTGAGCGACAAGTCCGCCCCCACACTAGTGCTTGGCATCAGGTAGACAAGTACAGAACAGAAAAACATATCAAAGCCATGAAAGCAGGGATACAAAAGTTACGTACCATAAACAGTGTTTTTATTTTGGGTGAATGTCTGACTAATAATTCATCATAAGATTATTGTGGCTCAACTTGCATTATAACCTTTTATTGCACCAGGTCCCCCATCATCTACAAGAATTTTTTTAAACCCTCTTAATGTGTCAGTGGCCCCAGAGATGACATACACCTACAGGTATAATGGCAGCTGCTCTACTGCTCCAGCCAACCTTTATAGCATCAGATAGAAGTCCTGTAGACTATGCAATTTCAGAGATACTGTATGTGAGTTAAAGGGTATGTAAACCTAAGGACACACATTTCATATATCACAGCTTACTGGTCCTTAGATGTGGTGGCTGCCTTGGTTTTCTTTTTGTAGAATTTTTACTTTACATTAACCTGGGGGTTCTGCCCCCACCCACTCACTGTACTTTATCTTTGGGGGAGCAGTGTTGACCCCCTAGAACAGGATGTGTGTTATGACTACAAAACACTATTGTTTTGCAAAAAATAAATAAAAGCAATAGCCTATTGAAAGGTAAATTAACAAAATCAGCTTTTGTTGCAATATTCACCTTCAATCAAGAGTCCCTCACTAGATGTTCTCAGTCTGCATCAGCCAGCATCATTCTCAGCCAGTATCATTCAATCAACTTCTGGGCCCAGGTTATCATGTAATCTGACTGCAGCCTATGATTGGACAGTGAAAAGAGAAGCAGCATAGAGATGCGTACAGTGATGAGTTCCTGGTGCTGCTTCTTCCTGCTGCACAGAGATATATACTGCTTTGATTTAGGAAACATATTTAATGGTGTAATAATGTGTACAGAGCTTGCTTAATTTGGGTCTTTTATATCTGCCTGGAGTTCAACTTTAAAAAGACCAAATAAGAAAATGTCAGAGATTGTGTTAACATACATTTTAAAGTTTAGTATAGATAGAGGAGGTTGAGTCTGAACCAGGCTTTTTATCCTTAGTTTCTGGATTTGTAGCTTTACAGATGACTCTAATGCCCCGTACACACGACCGGTTTTCCTGGCAAAAAAATAAATAAATAGTGGTTTTCCAAACGGAATTCCTCTCAAGATGCCTTGCATACACACAGTCACACAAAAGTCGGGTGAACTTTTGACTGCCAAGAATGCGGTGACGTAAAAGACTACGACAGGCAAAATGAAGTTCTATGCTTCCGAGACACTGTGTCAAATTGTTTCCGAGCATGCATGTTTTTTTTTGCCGTCGAAAAAGCATACAGACGAATGGTTTTCCCCGCTAGAATTTTTCCTGATGGGAAAAAAGGAGATCCTGCTCTCTTTTTTTTCCTGGCAGTTTTCCTGTGGGAAAAAGTCAGATGGAGCATACACACGGACGAGATTCCCGGCAAAAAGCTCTCATCGCAGTTTTTCCGACGGGAAAACTGGTCGTGTGTATGGGGCATAACTTTTACAAGTAATCGGTAAATATTAAATATTACATAATAAAGCCTAGAGGATTCAGTACAGTTTTAATACAGGACCACTGCTGTCCACGGTGCTAAATGAAGGTCTACAGCTGTCCATGCTGATGAATGCAGGTCTGCTGCTGTCCGTGATTAAGAATACAGGTTGCTGCTGTCCATGCTGATGAATGCAGGTCTGCTGCTGTCCGTGATGAAGAATACAGGTTGCTGCTGTCTATGGGGCTGAATACAGGTCTACTACCATCCAAGATGCTGAATACTAGTCTAGTGAATACTATGTTGAAAAACTTAAGAACATCATAATTGTAAAGCTACAAGTTGTAGCATGTCATAATGGCATATAAAGGCAATGAGTTGCACAACTGAACAATTCTATTAACTGCAGGTCAAAAGCTTGTCACTCTATGTGGTGGAGCAAAAAATAAGTATATTTGCCAAATGCATTCAGCACTTTAGGAGCTGTTCCATCCTAAGAAGTTTAATGTGCATCAAAATCCAAGAACAAAACAATAATATATATTGCGAGAAAGCAGTCCTTAGATGTGGTATCTGCATTAATTTTCTTTCTCAGCATTTTTTCCTTTACTTATACTCGATGATTAGTATATGCTTTTAATAGTTGTTACTTGTATATTCACATATCCTATTGTTCTTTTCATGGTCTAATTCTTCTGTACTCCTATGGAGTCCTGAAGAAGCAGGGAACCCCTGAAGCATGTTGAGAGTTTGATTTTTAATGCTCATATGGTGATTGTAGATATTTATCATTCTCAGTGAGACCCCAACATAGGTGGTATGACCATGTAGAATGAAACTAGAATGCAATGCCAATTGTTTTAAAAAAAATGTATGTTAATTGTATGTAAAATAAACTGGTTTACGGATTTTTTAACAATGTTGTTGTAATGTCTTGTGATGGTACTGGGGAAATCCTACTTGCCCCACACATTTTATTATACACCTTTGATGTGGTGTTGAATACTCCCCTGCCAGTTTGTAGCCCTTTATGTCACACATAATGTTATTGATCTACAACTCTTCAGGATTGGAAGGACTTTAGTATTTTAAAATTGAGGGGTCTCAGTCCATTGATGATGAGTGTAGTACTAACTTATGGAGCATAGTATACTTTACATACAATTTGTTCTATACCATTTTGCTTTTAGAATGCAGACATACATGGAGAAGGTTGAGTCTGAACCAGACTTTTTAACCTTAGTTTATAGACTTGTATCCATCACCATGGCCAGCAGTAGAAATGCATTCAGCACCATGGACAGCAGAAGACATGTATTTAGCACCATTGATAGGAGTAGACCCATGTTCAGCACCTTGGACAGCTGCAAACCTGTGTTCAGCACTGTGAATAGCAGCAGACCTGTATTCAGCACCATGGACAGCAGCAGACCTGTATTCAGCACCATGGACAACAGCAGACCTGTATTCAGCACCATGGACAACAGCAGACCTGTATTTAGCACCATTGACAGGAGAAGACCCATGTTCAGCACCTTGGACAGCAGCAGACCTGTATTTAGCACCATTGACAGGAGAAGACCCATGTTCAGCACTTTGGACAGCTGCAGACCTGTGTTAAGCCCCATGAACAGCAGTAAACCTGTATTCAGCACCTAGGACAGCAGAAGACACATGTTCATCATGGTGGACAGTAGCTCTAAATCAGTTGTCTCAAAGTGCCAGATCTCCAGCTACAAGTCGCTTCTTGCCTCTGCCTGTGGGAGTCATGCTGTTAACTGTCAGCCTTGCAATGCCTCATGGGACTTGTAGTTTTGCAACAGCTGGAGAGCCGTCACTTTCAGACCCCTACTCTAAATGATTTACAATACAGCACACAATTCCTCCCACTACTTCTTATTCAGGCATTCTCTTATGAATTACATTTCTTAAGACTCGTATATATCCTCCATGACATGTCTTTAGGATAGGACGTTTCTGGAGTAGGGTCCTGAGTAATTGTATGAGACACAGTGTGTAACATGTGTCATTAATAAGACAGCCACTATTATCTCTGCATCAGAGTACGCACTTTGCTGGGAATGAGAGGCTCCCACAGTGAAAATCACTACAAGGCAAGGAGATTTGTGCTTGATTGCTGCAGTAAGTACGGGAACATTTAAAGAGAGCAACAGGTTCCATGAAAAAAAAAATCTGTACAGAACTACAGAACACAAACACTCACGACCCCTTTGATTTAAAATCAAGAATATTAAAATAAACATTTTTGGAAAGTGGTTTGTGCTAGCAACATACGCTGCAATGATTACCCCCCCCCCCCCCCCCCCAAGTCAAGTAAAAAAAATAAGGCAAACGGGTGCTTTCTGTGTTTACATCCCATCATCATAGCTCCCAATTGTCCCTGATTTCGAGGGACTGTTCCTGATTCAGAGCAATGTCCCTCTGACCCTCATTTGTCCCTCATTTTAGTCTGATCTATATAGTTGTATATAAAATGCACTTTTTATCCATCAAAAAGTGTTTCCCAGCCCTAAAACCTTTCATCTGATTTCTAAATTGCTGTGTTTGTAAATCCCAAAGGCCAATATAAAGGAATAGTAGTGATTAAAAAAAGCACTTGTGGGGTTAACCAATCTTGTTTTTGTATAATTCTCCTTTTATGGGGCGTGGCAAGGGGTGTGTCCTGTGCCTGCATAAGTTTGCTGACAGGCGTCCCTCATTCCCATCTCAAAAAGTTGGGAGGTATGCATCATGTCTAGCCATTCAAATGCCTCAATGTTTCCAAGTCATTGACCCACAAAAATGATGTGGATCATAAGTTCTGACTTCAGTCAGATTTTACTTGCCCCATACTTGGCCAGCAACTCAAAGAACTAATGATGGAGATAACCAAACAATTACTACAAAAAAATGCCTACTACCGTGTTTCCCCGAAAATAAGACATACTCCTAAAATAAGCCGTAGCAGGATTTCTAAGCAAAAAATATTCCAAAATATAAGCCATACCCCCCGAAAATAAGACGTAGTGATGGGCGTGACTATGCGTAGCAGAGCGGAGCGGGAAACTAGACGTAATAGGCGTATGTACCATAGTGTACTGGTGCAGAGCTGTAAAGAAGTCGTGCAGCTCTTCTTATCTGCTCCATCGTGACAGCTGCTACGGTGACTGGTGAGATGTCGGCAGCACCATCAATAAGGTCAGCTCCCCCTGTCAGGTCCCGGTCAGTGAAAGTGAAAGTAAAAAGTCTCCTCAGTGAAGTGAGGAGCTGGACGCTCTGTCCTCAGGGGCAGAAGTAAAGCTGCTCCCCAGCACTGACCAGCAACAGTCTCTCACCCCACACAAACACCAGGGGATAGGGGGAAAAGCTTCAGCAAACAGTCTGCTACTGAGCCCAAAGAGATCACCCCAGCTCCACTGTGCCCCACATCAGAAGAAGTAAAGCTGCTCCCCAGCACTGACCAGCAACAGCCTCTCACCTCACACAAACAAATGTAGATTGTTGTACCATACATGCCGGTAATACAAATAAGACATCCCCTGAAAATAAGCCAGAGCCGCCGTACACACGGCCGAGGTTCTCGCTGAAAACCAGCGAGAACCTCGCTGGAATGCACATTCCAGCGAGGACCTCGGCCGTGTGTACGGTCTCGGCGAGCTTCCCGTCGGGAAGCCCGTCGAGCCGAAATAGAGAGCACGCTCTCTATTTCCTCGACGGCCCGCCCGGAAGAATGGCTGGTTGCCATTCCCGACGGGCGGGTCGCCGATTTCGACGGCCGGCAGGGAACCTCGACGGGCGGAACGATGTGTTCTGCCCGTCGAGATTCCCTGCCGTGTGTACGCGGCCATAGTGGGTTTTCTTGAGGAAAAATAAATATAAGGCGGTGTCTTATTTTCGGGGAAACACGGTATAATGTGCAAACTTTTCTAAACTGGAAAGTAATTGTACTGAAAAAAATAGAAATGGGGGTGTGCATGCCCACACACTAATGGGCAATAATAAAGAAAAAAAATCAACCTTTGTTGATTATGAAATGCTGTAGAAGAAAAAGAAAAAGCAAATGAGTGTACATGTATATACTTATATGATGGAAAGCATACTAATTTTGTAGGAGAGTTAGGCCCCTTTCACATTGAGGAGTTTTTCAGGCGGTACAGCGCTAAAAATAGCACTGCTATACCGCCTGAAAAACTCCTTCACTGCATCCTCAATGTGAAAGCCTGAGGCGATGCGCTGGCGGGAGATAAAAAAATGTCGTGTCAGCAGCATCTTTGGAGCGGTGAGAGGAGCGGCAAGTATACCCCTCCTTCAGCGCTCCTTCCCATTGAAAACAATGGGAGACCATGGCAATACCGCCCGCAATGAGCTTCTATAGAGGCGCATTGCGGGTGGTATTAAGCCTTTCACGGCCGCTAGCAGGGGCTAAAATTGCACCGCTAGCGGCCGCAACTCGCGGCAAATCCGAGGGTATAGCGCTGCTATTTTTAGCGGCGCTATACCGCCAGCGCGGCTCCTGCCGCAATGTGAAAGGGGCCTAAAATGTGGAAGGATATGCCAATAGTACTAATCTGATCTGGCTCCAGGGTGTGTGTGTAATACAGAGCAAACTGTTTTTTCAGTTTCCTTATTGCATCAAAAAGTCTGTTTTTGGACCCGAAGCCTGGATATTTCTCAGGCCCCGTACACGCGGCAGAGAACCTCGACGGGCGGAACACATCGTTCCGCCCGTCAAGGTTCTCTGCCGGCCGTCAGAATCAGCGACCCGCCCATCGGGAAAGGCAACCAGCCATTCATCCCGACGGTCCGTCGAGCAAATAGAGAACCTGTATACACGTATACACTGTACACTGTATACCTGTATTTCATGACGAGAAAAATGCAATTTTTTAAATTGGTCGTGAAAAACGGTCGTGTGTAGGCTCCAGAGCATTTTTCTTGATGAGAAAAACGGTCGTTAACATTTTTGAACCTGCTCTTTTTTTTCTCATAGTTTTTCACGTCGTGGAAAATGGTCATGTGTACTCTTTAACGAGGGGGGAAAAAAACGTGCATACTCAGAAGCAAGTTATTAGATGGGAAAATTAGCATAAGCAGCCCAAAGGGTGGCACCATTTGAATGGAACTTCTGCTTTATAGTGCCGTCGTACGTGTTGTTAAGTCACCACACTTTGTTTAAGCATTTTTTTTCACAATCATGTGTATGCAAGGCAGGCTTGAGAGGAATCACATAGAGAAAAACGTTGTTTTTTTTCCATTACATGAATAACGGTCGTGTGTACGTGGCATAAGGCTCAAAGTACTGAGTGGTATTGCGTAATGGTCTGTGGGACCAGAGTAAGGCCCAGGAGGCTGAAGGTTTGTTCTTTGGATGGAGAATAAATGCTGAATACCACTGCCAGGGAAACTTATGTTATGGCGTTTTTCTGAACTTCTTTTTAATAAAATTGGGCAAGAAAAACCCTAAAAAGAAGAAGAAAGTGAGTGGCAGATTCCTCAAAGCGCTACCATTTTAATGCTAGTTCCCACAAAACTTACATTTGTCCAAGTTGCAAAAATTGCCATACCTGTACATCAGCTTTAACCACCTAAGGACCCCTGACCGACGATATACGTCTGCAAAATGGCACGGCTGGGCACAAGCACGTACCTGTACGTGTCTCTTTAAGGCCCAGCTGTGGGGTCACGCACACGACCCGGTCCGAAGCTCCGTGACCACACCCACGGGACCCGCAGACCCAATCGCCGCCGGTGTCCCGTGATCGGTCACCGGAGTTGAAGAACGTTCTTCATTGTGGCATGGTCAGTGATCGTCTCTTCCCTGATATAGGGAAAGATGATCACTGATGTCACACGTCCAGCCCTGCCCCCCTACTGTTAGAAACACATATGAGGTCACACTTAACCCCTACAGCGCCCCCTAGTGGTTTACTCCTAAACTGCAATTGCCATTTTCACAGTAATCAGTGCATTGTTATAGCACTTTTTGCTGTGAAAATGACAATGGTCCCAAAAATGTGTCAAAATTGTCCGATGTGTCCGCCATAATGTCGCAGTCATGAAAAAAACACACTAATCGCTGCCATTAGTAGTAAAAAAAAAAAAATATATTAATAAAAATGCAATAAGACTATCCCCTATTTGTAAACGCTATAAATTTTGCGTGAACCAATCGATAAACACTTATTGCAATTTTTTTTACCATAAATAGGTAGAAGAATATGTATCGGCCTAAACTGAGGGGAAAAAAATGTTTTTATAGATTTTTGGGGGATATTTATTTTAATCAAAGTAAAAATATTGCATTTTTTTCAAAATTGTTGCTCTATTTTTGTTTATAGCGCAAAAAATAAAAACCGCAGAGGTGATCAAATACCACCAAAAGAAAGCTCTATTTGTGGGGAAAAAAGGAAGCCAATTTTGTTTGAGAGCCACTTTGCACGACAGCGCAATTGTCAGTTAAAGCGACGCAGTGCCGAATCTCAAAAGGGGGCAAGGTCCTTAACCTGCATAATGGTCCGGGTCTTAAGTAGTTAAAACCAACTTTTTTTTATATGATCCTCAACAAGCCACAGTAGGCAATGCAATGTGCCAGAGGTGGGTGAAGTGTTCTTTTTTCCCTACTGGATCAATAAAGTTTGTTTTAAGTCATTTAGAAATAATGGTGTGCTTCTTCAGGTGTACACTGCACTGAAAATGTAGGACAGGAAACTTAAAAGTCACATCAAAAATTGCTGTAAGGTAAACACTGTGATAATAACTCAAAATGTGCACTCGCTCAAACAGATAGCAGTTTTCCATTCAAAGGGAAATACAAACAAAGGGAGACGCAAAGAGAGCGAAACCATAGCACATAGAGTGGGCCATAATTTTTCTGGTCGGTGACACTATCTACGGAGGTAATGCCCCATAAAAATAAGCAGAATGAGAACATGTTTTGGAAAAGACTACAGCAGTATGGCTGGATGAGCAGGAATACTTTAGCAGGCATTATCTTGTCAAAAAAGCACCATAACATCTCTCCATTCCACACATGATAATGGCTTAGTAATTCAATTATAGCTCGTATTTGTATTGAGGGATTTATCTCCTGAAAATATCTGCGTCGGCACTGGAGCGGCCGTCATACATCCTGAGCGCCGAATGAGATTATTCCGCCAAAGGTTCCAGTTTAAAGCGGCACTTTTTCTGTTATAATGTATATGTACCTCCTCAGGGTAATCGAACCTTTCCGCGCAGATACAAGGCGCTGACAGAACATTTCTAAGTGAGCTCAGCTCGGGGAATTCAGCTTTTAATTCAAAGCATTCCTGCACTTGGAAAAAGAAAAAAGTTTTTAAACTTTTGCTTTTCCAACTTGAAAAAGAAAAAAAAAGTGCTTGCTCTGTAAAATAGGCACAGAGCTTTCTACAGCATTTCTGAAAGCTTCAACTTTGAGTTCAATTGACTCAAGCCAAAAGAGTAATCTTTGTTTGCCATAGAGAGTCATAGTTCATCAACCAATGACCTAGTGTGTGATCATGAGCTGTGGATAGTTTTATATATCTATCTATATATATATATATATACAGTATCTCACAGAAAGTGAGTACACCCCTTAGAGCCGGTTCACACTGGGGCGACTCGTCAGGCGGCTGAGCGTCCCATTCAATGCAATGGAACCGTTCTAATAGGAGTGACGAAAGTCGCTCCGACTTAGAAAAAGGTTCCTGCACGACTTCAGGGGCGGCTCGGGGCGACCTGCATTGACTTCTATACAGAAGTCGTTTTGCTGTTCGCCTCTAAAGTCGTCCTCAGGACGACTTGCAGAGTCGCCCCCGAAGTCGTGCCGTGAGAGTGTGAACCGGCTCTTACATTTTTGTAAATATTTTATTATATCTTTTCATGTGACAATACTGAAGAAATTACACTTTGCTACACTGTAAATTTGCTGCCCCCTCAAAATAACTCAACACACAGCCATTAATGTCTAAACCGCTGCCAACAAAAGTGAGTACACCCCTAAGTGGAAATGTCCAAATTGGGCCCAAAGTGTCAATATTTTGTGTGGCCTCCATTATTTTCCAGCGCTGCCTTAACACTCTTGGGCATGGAGTTCACCAGAGCTTCACAGGTTGCCAATGGAGTCCTCTATCACTCCTCCATGATGACATCATGGTGGATGTTAGATACCACTTTACGTTTGAGGATGCCCCACAGATGCTCAATAGGGTTTAGGTCTGGAGACATGCTTGGCCAGTCCATCACCTTTACCCTCAGCTTCTTTAGCAAGGCAGTGGTCATCTAGGAGGTGTGTTTGAGGTCGTTATCATGTTGGAATACTGCCCTGCGGCCCAGTCTCCGAAGGGAGGGGATCATGCTCTACTTCAGTATGTCACAGTACATGTTGGCATTCATGGTTCCCTCAATGAACTGTAGCTCCCCAGTGCCAGCAGCACTCATGCAGCCCCAGATCATGACACCACCATGCTTGAAGACACACTTATCTTTGTACTCCTCGCCTGGTTGCCGCCACACACACTTGACACCATCTATACCAAATACATTTATCTTGGTCTCATCAGACCACAGGACATGGTTCCAGTAATCCATGTCCTTACTCTGCTTGTCTTCAGCAAACTGTTTGGGGGCTTTCTTCTGCATCATCTTTAGAAGAAGCTTCCTTCTGGGATGACAGCCATGCAGACCAATGTGATTGAGTGTGCCGCATATGGTCTGAGCACTTCATGCTGACCCCCCACCCCTTCAACCTCTTCAGCAATGCTGGCAGCACTCATAAGTCTAATTTCCAAGGAAAACCTCTGGATATGACGCTGAGCAGTGCACTCAACTCCTGTGGTTGACCATGGTGAGGCCTGTTCTGGGTGGAACCTGTCCTGTTAAACCGCTGTATGGTCCTGGCCACCATGCTGCAGCTCAGTTTTAGGGTCTTGACAATCTTCTTATAGCCTAGGCAATCTTTATGTAGAGCAACAATTCTTTTTTACAGCTCCTCAGAGAGTTCTTTGCCATGAGGTACCATGTTGAACTTCCAGTGACCAGTATGAGAGAGTGAGAGTGATAACACCAAATTTAACACACCTGCTCCCCATTCACACCTGAGACCGTGTAACACTAACGAGTCTCATGACACCGGGGAGGGAAAATGGCTAACTGGGTAAAATTTGGATATTTTCACTTAGGGGTCTACTCACTTTTGTTGACAGCAGTTTAGACATAAATGTGTTGAGTTACAGTATTTTGAGAGGTCAGCAAATGTACACTGTTATACAAGCTGTACACTCACTACTTTACATTGTAGCAAAGTGTAATTTCTTCAGTTTTGTCACATGAAAAGATATAATAAAATATTTACAAAAAATGTGAGGGGTGTACTCACCTTTTTGAGATACTGTAGTTATATATATATAGTGAACTTGGGGTTGAGTTATTCACATTAAGGTCACCACAGAGTTAAAAGGTGCACTCTTTACTAGTATAAAAAATGTGCAGCGCTATAAATAATAGAGTGCATACAAATATAACATGTATGTACGTCCTAGCTCCTCCCTACACATTTCGTCATAGAGGACTCCAAACTTTCTATACAAAGGGCATGTTTGCTGTTCTTCAGACTTTAGGGTGGTTGGAGTGGCCAGTGGAAGTAGAAAATGCCCAGTGAGAGCAAACAAATTACATAAGGCCATGACTGGCAATAGCACTTATATGATGATAAAAACCCCACCTCGAAAATTCAAAACATCTCCAATTCACTACTCGAGCTCTCATATTATAAGCTACTATAACCTCTTCTTTCGGATCTTCACAGAGCACCAATAAATTTCAACAAGGTCTGACAATCCCAGTCCTCTTCAGTTACAGGTGATGATACTTCATGTTGTTCACATTCTAGTAACAGAAAAACTCCTCCATCTTTGGATGTTGAGGATACTCACAGCACTACAGGTGATAATTGAGGCAATGGGTCTAGTTCACAAACCCCATCTGTTGACACAGGCAAATCCAGAAATGTTCCTAGACCTTTCACTTCCCATACAGAAGCATAGCGTCCATTACAGCAGTACATGTGGGCAGTACGTGGACATAACGCCCACATGCTAAAGTGGTGCCTAAATATTCCAGGCTTCGCCTGATTAATGATTTATACAGGGGCAAAATAATCTCTCTCTCTTTCTCTCTCTCTGGAGTCCGAACCTCTCTTAATACTAGAAAGGATTTAGCTAACTTTGGAAGCCACAGCTTGACATTGCATGCTTATATTAAAGCGGAGGTTCACCCAAAAATCAACTTTCTGACATTAGATCCAGCATACTGCTAACATCTGCAGTATGCTGTTTTTTTTTTTTTTTTTTGTTGTACTTATCGTTTTATGAGCCATTGTTATCCAGCTCCGAGCGGGGAATCCTGCGGGGAATGGGCGTTCCTAAGCCAAGAGGAGTTGATTGACGGGCTGCTAAGGTATGTCACGCCTTCCGAAAATACCCGAAGACACTTTCGCAATCACTGCGCAGCAAATGATAGCACCTGTGATGTATTTAAGTTATCTTGCAAACCTGGCCTGTTAGTGGGTCCTGAGGGCAGGAGTTGAAAACCACTGCACTAGGAGCACATTTAAGCCTTTGATCGCCCCTGATGTTAACCCCCTCCCTGCCAGTGTCATTAGTACAGTGAAAGTGCATCTTTTTCAAACTGATTACTGTGTTGGTGTCATTGGTCCCCAAAAGTGTCAGTTAGGTGTCTGATTTTCTGCTGCAATGTTGCAGTCCCACTAAAAATCACTAATTGCGGCCATTACTAGTAAAAAAAAAAATATTAAAGAAATCCATAAATATACCCCCTTGTTTGTAGATGGTATAACTTTTGCGCAAACCAATCAATATACGCTAATTGACATTTAACGAAAAATGTGTAGCAGAATACATATTGGCCTAAATTGATAAATATATTTGATTTTTTACATTGGGTATGTTTTATAGCAGAAAGTACAAAATATAGTTTTATTTTGTTTCTCAAATTTGTCGTTTTTTTTTTTTTTTGTTTATAGCTCAAAAAATTAAAACCGGAGAGATGATCAAATACCACCAAAACAAAGCTCTACTTGGCAGAAAAAAAGAACGTCAACTGTATTTGGGTACATCGTCACACGCTGTACAAGTGTCAGTTAAAGTAACGCAGTGCTGTATCACAAAAAAATGGCCTGGCCATGAAGTGGGGTAAACCTTCCTGGGCCGAAGTGGTTAATTTACATTATCTTTGAGTGCAGGGAATTCTTATATTTAACACCCCTTCCCTCCTATCTGCACAACAAGAAAGGGGAATTATGTAAATCGACAGAGGTGAACTGAGCAAGACAATAAGACTACGTGAGACAATCCTGTAGGCTGCATAGGACAGCGCAACATTTTTGGCAGGATCAACAGGTATTATTTTTTTTTACAATTATTGAATAGATAGATAGATACGAACGATAGATAGATAGATAGATAGATAGATAGATAGATAGATAGATAGATACGACAGACAGACAGACAGGCAGACAGACAGACAGACAGACAGACAGACAGACAGACAGATAGATAGATAGATAGATAGATAGATAGATAGATAGATAGATAGATAGATAGATAGATAGATAGATAGATAGATACGACAGACAGACAGACAGGCAGACAGACAGACAGACAGACAGACAGACAGACAGACAGACAGACAGACAGACAGACAGACAGACAGACAGACAGATAGATAGATAGATAGATAGATAGATAGATAGATAGATAGGTTACTGTTACTTTATCTGGTACTCCACACTTCCATAAATGTGTACATTTATGACAAATATACATAACCACATGAACATTTTTTATAACTTTGTGCAAGTGTATATTTCAACTCCTACTATAAAACATAGTGGGTTTCCAATGTGCAGTCTCTAAAGATTTACCATTTTACAAGAGTAACTACAGAGGAAGAACACGCCATCTGTGCGAGAATATGCTAGTTATCATGGCGTGTAGTTGTCAGGACAAGCCACTAGTCCCTCCTCTCATAAACAATTACAGACTATCTCTATCCAAGATAGATATTGCAGTTTTGCATGGTTGCATTTGCTCATATGTTTAGCCTTATGTTGACTTTCTTCATCTCGGTCTCATGGGTGAGATCTCACTATGAAAATAGCTGTGCACAACAATCCCGGTAGTCTGATGATGTTATTTTACTTCTAGTGGATTTTCCAGAATGCAGAAAAAAAAAGTTTGAAGTACTGTATTTGCCGGCGTATAAGACGACCTTTTATACCTAAAAATTTGGCTCAAAAATCGGGGGTCGTCTTATACGCCAGATGCAGACTGCAGGCGTCCATTTTTTTAAAAGCCGCACCTCTTCCTCGTGCTGTTTGTGATAGGCTCAGTGATCTGCCTATCACGGACGTCGTCTTGTTCTCATCCTCGGGCGAGAGGACGTCCGTGATGGGTGGAACACTGAACACAGGCTCTGCTGGGAAACTGAGTGTTTCGCCTATCACGGAACAGCACGAGGAAGAGGCGCGGCTTTTAAAAAAAGGACATCAAACACTAATATTTTTCGGCAAAAGATACAAGGAAGGCTTTTGCCAAAATATGTTATCATTTTGATGTTGCACTGCTGTTTGTGCTCAATATAGATTTAAGAGGAAGCAATTGAGTTGCCGGCATTCGTTTTGCAATTTTGATGCATGGGACACAATGGCCGTTATTCAGCTCATCATCCTACAAACATGCAGTAGAGCTTAGGTGAGTTTTTGTCTATATTACCATAGTTTTTTTAGACTATAACTTTTACACAGACTGAATAATATACACTGATTTTGGATATTGTTATCAAAGAAATGTAGCAGACTATATGTTTGCTTAAATTTTTGAAAAAAAATATGTTTACAAATTTGATTGACAGATTTTTATAACAGAAATCAGTGTTTTTATTTCTAATGTTTCTGTATTTTTTAATTTATATAGCAAAAAAAAAAAAAAAAACCCAGTAGTGATTAAATACCACCAAAAGAAAGCTCTATATGTGCAAAAAATGATATACATTTAATTTGGTTACAGTGTTCTACATAGTGGGCACAGAGGTCAAGTGGTAAATGCGGTTCACTCTTATGCCCTGTACACAGGATCGTTTTTTTTGTCTGAAAAAGTCTGATGAGAGCTTTTAGTTGGGAATCCCGACTGTGTGTATGCTCCATCAGGCAGAAAAACAGCTGGAAAAAAGATAGAGAGCATGTTCTCTATTATCCCATCTTGAAAAAATCTGATTCAAATTTCCAATCGTGTGTAAAAAATCCTGACGCGCTAAATTACGATGCATGCTCGGAAACAAATCGATGCATGCTAGGAAGCATAGAACTTAATTTTCTTAGCTTATCGTAGTCTTTTTTACACCACCGCATTCTTGGCAGTCAAAAGTTCACAGAACCTTTGTGTGACTGTGTGTATGCAAGGCAGGCTTGAGCGGAATTCCGTCGGAAAAAAAACAACCAAGTTTTCTTTCGATGGGAATTCCGCTTGTGTGTACAGGGCATTATTCCTTCTACACTACTCAAGCTGAAAGCTTTGGCCTAACAAAGTGGTGGTTCAGCAATGAAAAGCACTTGGACAAATGTCAAAGAGCTAAAAATTAGGCCACAAATGTGGTTGTAACTTTGCAATCACTATACTTAATAGAAGCCTTCCCTGTAATATGCTAAGATCAATATGGTTGTACAAGCAAAGCAGATCACATACATCTCCTGTCCTTCATGGCCTCCGAGGGATCAGTAGGTTACAGTTTCTCTCTCATGCTATCCAAGGAATAGCCCAATTAAAAATGATTTGGTGTCACCCACTTTCACAAGATCATTTACATCTCTTTACAGCTCCGGTCATGTTCTGTTTCATTCCTCCCAGAAACATTTCCATAATTACAATCTCACACTCAAAGCGCGTGGGAGAAACCTTTTGTTCCATTCTTGAAACTCTCGCCATTTGAAGTGATTTCTGACTACAATCGAGTTCAAAATGCACCATCTCCTTCGAGCTGCTTTGAATGCTTTAGCGGCCTTTATGTACAGTCAACACAATATGTGCTTTGCCAGTCCAAACTACACGCCATTCATATTTGCGAACAACCATGTTTTTAATTAGAGGATACCTAGACCTCTTTTCCCCTTGATCCTCAAAATCTTGTAAACAATTACATACAACCTAAAAGATTTCAGGTTTTATATTAAATTAAAAAAAAAATTGCAACTGGTACAGCAATGCTTTGAGGTCACATGAAACGAAGGGATCCATGAGATACAAATCTTGGTTAATTAAAGATTATTAAATTATATCTTATGTTTAAAAAACAAAAACAAAGTAGGTTTTCCCTAGTTTTGCAAAATTTTATTTCTCTAAAGGAAAAAACAAAACAAAAAACAATGCAGAACTTTTAATTACACCTATTTTAATTGTTTTTGGTTATTAAAGTCTAAATATTTTATTATTTTTAATTTTCTACTACTTTGGAGAATATGTTGCCTATCAAGTCTCAAGACTAAACTCAGCTCGGGAAAATCTACCATAAGTTTTAGCATGCAAATATGATTTCAAAGGGCATTTTTAATTGTTTTTTTTTTTTTAATTTGAAGCAATAATTAAAATAATCCTTGTAGATCATTACATGGATTGTAAGGAAACGTCCTGTTTTTGAGGTAACAATGCTTTGTAACTTTCTCCCAGAGGTGCCTTTTCTTTTTATTACTATCCTATCACATAGACTTCTGATGGACACTACAAGTTGTTATGTTAACACACATCACCAAGCATGGCCCACTATTGTCACCAATAGGAAACCTGCCCAAGATGCCATACATTTCTCAAAAGAAAGCCCCCCCCCCCCCACCATGACATGCCAGTGTCATGGTGCTATCAGGCTGGTACCCTAGTGTCCAGAAAAACAATGAAGGTCCCTGTCTTCACACATTCTGACACTGGCACTTCAGCCAAGATTTGAAGTTGGCTGTGTAGGACTTTCTGGGAAGAAGCTCACAGTATGCAGTGAAATCAAAGTAAACAATTTATGTGTAGAAAAGGAACTTTTACAACTTTACAACACTGAAGGGAAGATTGGAGGTTGGCTTAAAGTATAGGACCAGAAATATTGTAGACAAAATCTCACCAGTAAAATCGATTTGGTGCCACAGACTCACTCAGAAGCAGCCACCGTCTGCCAAACTCTGATGAACTGAACAACTGGAAGAGAGACAAAGCATATAGTACTCCTGTGTATGACAAACAGTATAATACACTACAGAAAATTTGTAAAAAGACATAAAAAGAAGGAAAACTTGAGATAGATAGATATGTGAGTTCTTTGATGTTCTGTACATTTTTCACCAACCATTCTCAGCCATGGTTCTCTGGAACCCAACAGTTCCTTCAGAATTTGCTAGGAGTTTCTTGAGCTCAGGGCCATCTTAATTCAAGGGCACTCCTGGGCACTGCCCAGGGACCCCAGGTACATGGGGGTCCCACAATAATCTTGCATTATATCAAACTTGACAAGTGTCCAGGATTTGCTGGGGCAGTCATGCTCTTTACTAAACTGTCCTGATATAGTCGTGTCCCGTAACCTATACTGTGCCCTCCTGATACCAGAATTGTGCCCTCCTGAGCCCAATAGTGTGCCCTTTTTTAATAAAATCTATCAGCTATTTAGTATTTATACTTTATTTCTTGAAAGTAGGTGCGTAAATTGGGGCAAACTGGTAGGGGCCCCAGCGCATTACTTTGCCCAAGGGCCCATGATCTTTTTAAGATGGCCCTGCTTGAGCTATGGCTGACCTCCCATTTGAAGGTGCCTGATGTGTTCCTTTTCTTGGCAAAGCCAGCTTTAAGGGATCTTTTTAGCTTTCTGTAAGGGTGGAATCCTGACTATCACTGGAAGAGTTTCATTCTTCCTATGGAATGCTAATGTAAGGCACATTTTTGTCCACTGTCCCCCAAAAGAAATGGTTTTACCAAGGGTTTCCTGTGGCCTGTGAATATTTTTAGGGGTTACTCTGGGGTAAAAAAAAAAGCCTGGGAAAGGCTGTTTACCACTACAGACCTGCATGTCCCAGACTCTACCTTTGTTTCCAAACCTCATCCTGAAGTGAGCAGAGATAGGTGAATGTAGACACATTCTTGCTGTTAAGGGCTGAAGACACTGTGGGGTTGATTAACTAAAAACAGAGGCCCAGATTCAGAGAGAATTGGATTCTCGTAGCGTATCAGAAATACACTACGCCGCCGTTTTTTACCTGGCTCTACGTGGAATCCAGGTAGATTTTGTCCAGTAAACGACGGCGGCGTAGTGTATTTCTCCCGTCGCAATCCATCTAGACGAGTAGGGGGCGTGAAGGATTTAAAATAGGCGCGTTCCCGCGGCGATCGAACTGCGCATGCTCCGTTCGCAAATTTCCCGCCGTGCATTGCGCGAAATCACGTCGTTACGTCATTCATTGTTTGAGTAGCGTCGTTTACGGACATTTCTATTCCCGAACGAGTTACGCAAAAAAAAAAAAAAATTTAAATTCGACGCGGGAACGACGGCCATACTTAACATGGGCTACGCACCGTTAGACCAGCAAAAAGCTGGTCTAACAGTACGTAAAAAAAACCAGACGTAAGCGATTGCGAAGACCGCTCGTATCTTCGTGGATCGCCGTAAAAACACATTTGCATATCCCGACGCATGAAAACGACGCAAACTCCTCCCAGCGGCCGCAAAAATATCGCAGCGTAGATCCGAAGGCTTACGAAGATGTAAGCCTCTCGGATCGAAGCCCGAAGCCGCCGTATCATGGTTTGAGGATTCAAACTAGTGATACGGCGCACAAAATTTGAAATTACTCCTGTCTAACACCAGTTAGACAGGCGTAATTGCTTTATGAATCTGGGCCAGAGAGTGTTAAATCTGGTACAGCTGTGCATGGTAGACAATTGGATTCTAGCTTTAGCTTGTTCAATTAAACTTTGACAAAAAAAATGAAAGCTCATTGGTTTCTTTGTGGAGCTGCACCAGATTTTGCACTCTTCAGCTTTAGTAAATCAGCCCCTGCTGGTTAGCTAGTTAGAAACTGCTGCAGATATCTTGTTGTTTCATTAAAAAAAAAAGCTTATTGCATGACCCTAATATAATGTATGTGAGCTTGGTGGACATCGTATTGCAAAACCAGGTGCATAAAATTAAGACTATAGTTATGCAAGCTCCACTGCCAAACACTGGAATGTGTTTCCAACCTTATGGTAATGGCTCGTTGAAGGTTAATTTTCTGTTCCACAATGATTGTGCCCTTATGTGCAAAGCCAGCTCCAAAAATACGTGGAGAAAACGTGAGTAAGGGCTCTTTCACACGCAACTGGCTTTTTTTCCTGGAAAGTCTGGCCGTGTCTAGCCTCCATCGGACCTTAGCTAGAGAACCTGTTCTCTATCTTTCCGTCGGAATTCTGACAGACTCACAGTGGACTTTTGCATGGAGTTGAGGAGAGAGAAAGGAAAAAGTAAATATTAAATGTAGGTGATGCTAGATATAAGACTGGGGTCTTAAGTTTATTTGTATGTGTGTGCATCTAGGAATGTAAAGCGAGTTTTGTGATCTGCATTATGTGATTTCGACAGGTTAACTACTTCAGCCCCGGACCATATTGCTGGTCAAAGACCAGGCCACTTTTTGCGATTCGGCACTGCGTCGCTTTAACTGACAATTGCGCGGTCGCTCCCAAACAAAATTGGCATCCTTTTTTTCTCACAAAAAGAGCTTTCTTTTGGTGGTATTTGATCACCTCTGCGGTTTTTAGTTTCTGCGCTATTAAACAAAAATAGAGCGACAATTTTGAAAAATATATATATATTTTATACTTTTTGCTGTAATAAATATGCCCCAAAAAAATATATATATATATATATATATTAAAAAAAAAAATCCTCAGTTTAGGCTGATGTGTATTCTTCTACATATTTTTTGTTAAAAAAAAGCGCAATAAGTGTTTATTGATTGGTTTGCGCAAAAGTTATAGGCCCAGATTCACAGAGCGATTACGCCTGCGCAACAGGAGATGCGCGTGCGTAAGTCTAAATTTGTATTACTCCTCCTTACGCCTCTGGAAAAACGTTACGTATGCGCAATTTCCTGCGCAAAAGCTACGAGAATAAGGTGATTACGCGGCAAAATTGCGCAAGTCTAACGTAAAGGCTGTGCTACGCCGGTCCAATAATGCGCAGATGTACGTGAATCTGGGCCATAGCGTTTACAAAATAGGGGATAGTTTTTATGGCATTTTTATAAATATTTTGTTTTACTAGTAATGGCGGTGATCAGCAATTTTTATCAGTACTGCGACATTATGGTGGACACTTTGGCCACATTTGACACATTTTTGGGACCATTGGCATTTTTATAGCGATCGGTGCTATAAAAATGCATTGATTACTATACAAATGCCACTGGCAGGGAAGGGGTTAACACTATGGGGCGAGGAAGGGGTTAAGTATGTTCCCTGGGTGTGTTCTAACTGAAGGGGGGCGGACTGACTTGGAGAAATGACTGATCGCTGTTCATACATTGTATGAACAGACAATCAGGCATTTCTCCCCATTTCACAGGACCGGGAGCTGTGTGTTTACTTTAACGAGCAATCGTGGGTGCCCCGAGGTGATCGCGCCCACCGGGCATGTGCGTCGGCATCAGGGATGAGCGGGGGGCGCACGCGCCCCTATTAGCTGCTCGGCGAGATGACATAGATCTACGTGATCTTGCCCAGCAGAGCCGACCTGCCGTCGTAAAACAGCTGGTCAGCAAGTGGTTAATATGCTTTTAGCTTCCGGCACTGCTTCGCTTTAACTGACAAGTCATGCGACGTGGCTTCCAAATTAATTGACGTCCTTTTTTCCCCACAAATATAACTTTCTTTTGGTGGTGTTTGATCATCATATTTTTTTTTTTGCGCTATAAACAAAAGAAGAGCAACAATTTTGAAAAAAAAAATCAATATTTTTTACTTGTTGCTATAATAAATATCCCAATTTGTTTTAGCTTTTTTTAACTTTTTTTTTCTCAGTTTAGGCCGATAAGTATTCTTCTACATATTTTTGTTTAAAAAAAAATAAAAAATCGCAATGAGCGACTGGTTTGCGCAAAAGTTATAGCGCCTACAAAATAGGGGACAGAATCATTATTTATTTTTATTTTTATTTTTGACTAGTAATGGCGGCGATCTGCGATTTTTATTGGGACTGCAACATTATGGCAGACACATCAGACACTTTGGACACATTTTTGGCACCATTCACATTTATACAGCGATCAGTGCTATAAATATGCACTAAATATGCACTAATTACTGTATAAATGTGATTGACGGGAAAGGGGTTAACACTAGGGGGCAAGGAAGGGGTTAAATGTGTAGCCTAGTGAGTGTTCTAACTGTGGGGGGAGGGGACTGACTGGGGGAGGTGACCGATCTTTGTCTCTATGTACAAGGGACACAGCATTGGTCTCCTCTCTCCCTGACAGGACATGGATCTGTGTGTTTACACACACAGATCCACATCCTTGTCTGTGTAACTGCTGACCGTGGGTGCCTGGTAGACATCGTGGCCACCAGGCATGCACATCAGTAATGCAGAGCTCGCGTGCCCCCCAGTGGCTGGAGGCCGGAGGACGTATATAGACGGCCTCCCGGCAATTGGGATCCACACTGTGGCCGTAGAAAGTCGTCAGGACGGCAGGAAGTGGTTAAGAAGAATTTTAATGTATCCCTGTTTGGCCCGTTTACGGATGGCTGCCATTTTTTTATAGGAAACCCCTAATAGCACATTTGTGTGCTTCCCACTCAGTCAAGGGGTTTGTGTCGGGGGTGTTATTTATTTCAAAGAAGTCCAATTTCAAAGATGTTTTTATTGATTGCGGAGGTGAGAGAAGGGTCAGTGAGTAATGATGCACCTAGTCTCGATGTTTTGGTGAATTGTATGTGTTCTGGAAATGTCGCAGTGATCAGATGATGGTCAGAAATGAACATGGGTCCGATAGTTGCTTCAGAGTGTAAAGGAAGATCTTTTTGTGTGTGTGATGAAGAGTTAGTCTATTGAATAGTGTTTGTGTGGTGAAGAGTAGAAGGTGTAGTCATTTACTCCGGGGTGTAAGGTACACCATGAATCATGTAAGAGTAATTCTTGTATTTGAATCTTAATTTGACGTGAGGCTCTGTAGGGAAGGAAGATGTTCCTGAGGATGTAGCTTTGCGTGGGTTTAAGGCTACATTAAAATCTCCTCAGAGTAATAGAATCCCAGTTTGGAAGGGTGTTAAGATTAATGCTATGTCTCGGAAAAAGCTAACTTGGGCAGAGTTGGGGCTATATATGTTAGCTACTGTTATTGGTCTTCCCCAAACGGAGCCTTTAATAAATATGTATCGCCCTTCTTCGTCTATTAGTGAGTCAGATATTTCTATGGGGGGGGGGGGGGGGCATATAGATATTACCATGGAGACTGCTTTTGTTTTGGCCAACATATTGGTTGTATGATAAACCTTTGAGTAATCTTTGTTTGTCAATTTAGGGATATTATTAAGGGAGAAATTGAGGTTACAGAGGTGATAGTCATTTTGCGGGTAGTGCGGTCAGATAACGTGAGATAACGTGAGTCCATGGGGTGATGGGCAATGCTCAGCCACCTTGAGAGCTTAGTAAGGGAGGATTAAGTCATCACTAAGTCATTTGTTTTCTGCTCAGTGTCCCTGTGAACCTCGACCAGTTCCTAGAGATTTATGTTTGTATTGCTACTCACCCCTTGGTGTATATCTGTGAACCTGTTCCAAGTGTCTATGTTTCCAATCACACCTCTCAGCTTGGGATATACTCCCTACCATCCTGTGATCCCTGAACCTTAGCACTGAAAGGAATATTGTTCTGCTTATCTGCTCTTAGTTCCCAGTAGCTGCCTGCCTGGGTGAGTTTGATAATTGCAACCTGGAGATCACCTACAAAGCAACCCATCTCCACCTTGAGGAGCTCTACAGAAAATTAAGCAATTCCTCAGACTCTCAACCTTGGCCCTTCGTTGGGCTTTCACCTTTGTTGTATGTGTGGTCAGGCTGTGTTCTCCCCTGTCAGTTCCAATAGGTATCCTTCATGTGTACCTACTCCTTGTATACCTATTCTGTATACCTGTATTCCTTGCGACCCCCACGTACTTCCATGTTTCTCATGCATATTGTTACCTCTGTGTTCCTGTAAGCTCAGCTCCATACTGCTGTTAAGATACTTCCACACTCCTGTCTACCTATGAGTCCTGCACCCCAGTGCAGTAATTGTTAATTAGTAAAAAGGAAATCCAGATGGATCACCACTGGAAGCACCTTTATTGGAAATTGTCCATAAAATTAAAAGCAATACATGATACAAACAGCAGAGAGAATAAAAGTGTTTAACACGTGTTTCACTGAACTAGTGCACAACTAGTGCTTTATCATATGAAACAAATGCATATGAAATGCAATAGCTTAATTATACGAGTAACCAGATGTTTAGCAAAAAAATATGTTCCTTTTTATTAATCTACTGGTGAAGCCATTGCTTTGTTGATTTGGATGTATGCCTTGGGTCGTTGTCATGCTGAAAGATGAAGTTCCTCTTCATGTTTAGCTTTCTAGCAGAAGCCTGAAGGTTTTGTATCAATATTGACTGGTATTTGGAACTGTTCATAATTCTGTCTACCTGGACTAAGGCCCCTTTTCCAGCTGAAGAAAAACAGCCCCAAAGCATGATGCTGCAACATCATGCTTCACTGTGGGTATGGTGTTCTTTTGGTGATGTGCAGCGTTGTTTTTGCACCAAATGTATCTTTTGGAAATATGACCAAAAAGTTTAACCTTGGTTTCATCCCACCATAACACAATTTTCTACATGCTTTTTGGGAACTTCAGATGAGTTTTTGCAAAAGTTAGTCGTGCTTGCGTGTTTTTCTTGGTAAGAAATGGCTTCAGCCTTGCCACTCTACTCCATAGCCCAGACATATGAAGAATACGGGAGATTGTTATCACATGTACAACACAGCCAGTACTTTCCAGATATTCCTGCAGATCCTTTAATGTTGCTGTAGGTTTCTTGGCAGCCTCCCTGACCAGTTTTTTTCTCGCCTTTTTATAAATTTTGGCTGGATGTCCAGTTATTGGTAATGTGACCATTGTTCCATATTATCTCAGCTTGATGATAACTGTCTTCACTGTGTTCCATGGTATATCTAATGCCTTGGAAATTCTTTTGTACCCTTCTCCTAACTGATACCTTTTAACAATTAGATCCCTCTGATAATTTGGAAGCTCTCTGTGGACCATGTCTTTTGCTGTAGGATGCGACTAAGAAAATGTCAGGAAAGACCTACTAGAACAGCTGAACTTTGATTGGGGTTAATAGGAGGCACTTTAAATGATGGCAGGTGTGTATTGACTCCTATTTAACATGAGTTTGAATGTGATTGCTTAATTCTGAACACTGCTACATCCCTAGTTATAAGAGGGTGTGCACACTTATGCAACCACATTATTTTAGTTATTTTTAATTCCCCACTAAAATATTTCTTTTTTTTTTCAATTGTACACTACAGTTTTTAGCTCACAATAAAAGGTGGAAAAAGTTCTGAATTTATTTATCTTTGTCTCATTTTTTGACATCACAGAAACCTGACATGTTAACAGGGCTGTGTAGACTTTATATACTAGTATATAATTATATATATATATATATATATATATATATATATATATATATATATATTTTATTTTTCTTTGAACAATCAAAAAGATTTATGAAAATATGTATTTTAGCGCATGAAATTATAGCTATGGTAAGTAGGTGTAAATCAGGGGAAAAAATGTGAGCTCCCATGATGCAATACCAGTTTTCTCTGCTCTTTTCCTGCATGAGCTGTGCCATCTGTCTGCATTGCGTGGATACATTTTGGGCAGGTTTCCGAGTTGGCACCTTCTTAGATGCTCTCTCATTGAGAGGAAGTTGAAGTGTTAATTAGTTGTAGTTAATGATTTCAAAGACTCCAGTCTAAAAATATTCTACTTTTCTATTAGAGTGGGGTTCTCGATTACATCTCACCTTTTGGTCTTGGCTGTAGGCCAGGATCCAGTCTTCTTGCTTGGGATGAAATAAAAGGCTCTGTATGTAAAAATTGAGTCGGTACTTTTGGTAGGTGGCCCCTTCGTCAGAACTAATTAGCAGACTGCTTTCAATCTCTGGGTCAGTCAGCAGCATGATCTGCAGAAAGAGAGATACAATAGTCAACACTTGTCCAAAGTAACAAAAAGGTAATGAACAGTATTATAATAAACCAGGCAAAAACAATAACTTAATTATAAAGTGATACTTTTATCAAGAAATTGAAATACATGAAATACAATATTTGTATTATTAACTTTTCCAAATTAACATAATGATTAGCTTTTCAACATTATATTGAATAATTAGTGTGTTTACAGCTATCCTTAGAAATGCTTAAATGTTTATGAACATTCATAAATTGGTGCTGAGAACTTATTATAGTATTGTTGTCAACAGTACTTATCCCTTCGATTTTTTTTTTCATTATTTTAATTTTTTTGTTTATTTTTTCGGGTCATTCATTATGATCAAAATTAATTTTTTTGAATCAATTCGTAACTTCAGAAAAAAAATTGTTATGTTCCACTTGTTTAGATGTGGTATTGGTAAATTTGAACATTCGGATATTCGGAAATTCATGATCTCAAATTCATTCAAAAATCAGAAAATTTGAAAATCTGAAATAATGACTAACTAATGATAACTAATTATTAAATTATATTTATTGGAATTTCCTTTAAAATTTAATATACAATAACTGGATGTGACCGGACACATTATAAAACACATGGCGGCCTCCATCTCTGATTTGGTACGTAGAAAAGAAGGGTTTGTGGGACTTTAAATGAGGGAACTCCATGTCAAGAAAGAATAATAACATAGAAATTAAGTTACAGTACATGATTTATTTATTTCAATCTTGAATACACATCACATATTTTGTATCAAATAGGTTGTCACAAGACTTAAGCCGCGTACACACAATCGGTTTAAACCGATGAAAATGGACTGAGGTTCGTTTTCATCGGTCCAAACCGATCGTGTGTAGGCCCCATCGGTCCGTTATCCTTTGGTCCAAAAACAGATGGCTTGCTTTAAAATTGAACCGATGAATGGCTAACCGATGGGTCAATACCGATCGCTAGTACGCATGAGCATCGGTTAAAAATCCACGCATGCTCAGAATCAAGTCGACGCATGCTTGGAAGCATTCAACTTCGTTTTTTTGATCACGTCGTTGTGTTTTACGTCACCGCGTTCTGACACGATTGGTTCATGAACCGAAGGTGTGCAGGCACATCAGTATATCAGTCAGCTTCATCGGTGAACCGATGAAAACGGTCCGTCGGACCGTTCTCATCAGATGGACCGATCGTGTGTACAAGGCTTTACACTAAATATGCTGCTAACAACATGCAATACAAAAAAAAATTAAATGTAGCTGTTTATGAACGAATACGAATTTATCCGAAGTTACTAATTAACCAAAATAACAAATGCTGCATCTATATGAATAGAACGTAACAATTTAATAATAATAAAAAAGTTTTTATTATTATTATTAATTTGTTATGTTCCATTTGTGTAGATGCGGCATTCGTTATTTGTATTCATTACGTTCACTAACAGCCAATGTTGAAAGGAAAGGAAAGTTGAAAGGAAATTCCAATACCTGTAATTTAATAATTAGTAATAGTTATTATTATTAGTAACTTAGTTATTATTTAAAATTTTCTAATTTATTTATTTTTTTAAATTTATGTATTTTCATTTTTGGAAATATTTGGTAAATGGGTTTTCATTTCGTCAAAAAACAAATCGCACATGTCTATTATCCTGTATACACATATATATAAATGTGGTAGCACATTGTGTTACAATATAGGAGATTCTGTGGTAACTACTAGCTCTAATGCCACGTACACACGATCACTTTTTGTGATGAAAAAAAACAACGTTTTAAAAAACGTCATTTAAAATGATCGTGTGTGGCCAAAACGTTGTTTTATGTTTTCAAAAAAATGACCAAAAAAAAATTCGAACATGCTTGAATTTTTTGTGTCGTTTTTCAAAATGTCATTTTTTGTGTCATAAAAAGTGATCGTGTGTGGAAAAAACGACATTTAAAACAAGGTTTTTAAACCCGGGCATGCTCAGAAGCAAGTTATGAGACGGAGCTTCAATGGAACAGAGTGCCGTCAAACGTGGTGTACGTCACCGCGCTTTGCTGGAGCATTTTGGAAAAACGATGGTGTGTATGCGACATCATTTTGGAAAATGAAGTTTGAAAAACGTTGTTTTGTTTCGTCACATAAAACGTCGTTTTTTTTCATCACAAAAAGTGATCGTGTGTACGCGGCATAAGGTTAGCCATACATGGTTTGTTTATTTTTTTATTTTTTTTTCATTCAGTCAGCGGACTGAACAAAAAAAATTAAGGCTTGTCAATCTACACATAAGAGGTGGCTGAAGGAATCTTCTCCACCAGGACATTGCATTCTTATAGCGGCACCCGCCACTGTGAGAATACACTGATCAGTGGCTGCAGCTGATTGGCTGCTGATTATCATCAGAAAAAAATTCCAACATGTCTCTTTAGCACAAGTTGATTAAACAATCAACTTTTGCTGAGTGGGGAGGCCACACTCTGATCAAAACTTGGCTGTTCCCTGCTGAACCTGCTAAAATTCAGTCAATGTATGGCTAGCTTAAATGTAGCCATACCTGGCCACGCAGCTGCTATGGGACCCGGGGGTGGGAGGGGGGCCCAAAAAAGCATTTTTTAATGTCTTTATTCCAGAAGACTGCTAAATTACAATCTTTAGCACTTCTTGGCTTGGGTGGTAAAAGGGGCGGTTGAATCTAAAATTTACATCCAAACCCTAAGATTGTGTGATCTGACTAAATCAGTTGATGCTGAAAAATACTGGTAAGTAGGGATGGGCGAGCGGTTTGGGCCGAACATCACCTGTTCTGGTGTTTGCCGCACAGCCAAATTTCCTGTGTGCTCGACAAGATATTTTCCTGCCGAGTGCGCTGTCAATGGATGGTTAAGGAGCCACCACATCCTTAACAACAGATGAGTCATCCGCTGTCAGCGGGCTTCCCCACTGACAGCTGAATAAAAGAAAAAAATGTTCAATGGAAAATATTGAAAAGAAAAACAGCGTAAGGGGCTCCCCCTCGACCTGATCCATGCCAGGCCATTTGGGTCTGCCCCTCTCCCCCAAATCCATACCAGACCCTTATCAGAATAGGCAGCCAGGCAGGCCAGACTAAGGGGACCCCCCAGGCATTATATTTAAAGGATTTTTTTTTTCATTTTTATTGTTTCACTTTAGGCATCATTAAAAACACTGGGCCAGATTCAGAGAGCCATTACGCCTGTCTAACTGGTGTTAGACAGGAGTACTTTCAAATTACGCGCGCCGTATCACTAGTTTGAATCCTCAAACCATGACACGGCGGCGTTGGGCTTCAATCTGACAGGCTTACGTCTTCGTACGCCTTCGGATCTACGCTGCAATCTTTTTGCGGCCGCTGGGTGGAGTCCGCGTCGTTTTCAGCATCGGGGTATGCAAATGAGCTTTTTCCGGCGAACCACGAAGTTACGAGCGTCGTTCGCAATCACGTATGTCATTTTTACACTACGTAAAGTTAAACCAGCTATTAGCTGGTCTAACGTTATGCGGCCCATGTTAAGTATGGCCGTCGTTCCCGCGTCGACTTTCAATTTTTTTTTTGCGTAAGTCGTCCGGGAATAGGAATGTCCGTAAACGACGCTACTCAAAAAAATGACGTAACGACGTGATTTCGCGCAATGCACGGCGGGAAATTTCTGAACGGAGCATGCGCAGCTCGATCGCCGCGGGGACGCGCTTAATTTAAATGCCTCATGCCCCCTAATCGCGTAGTTTGATTCCACTGGGAGAAATACACTATGCCGCCAAAATCTCTCTGAATTCCTCCTAGAGCCAGGTAAAGTACGGCGGCTTAGATTATCTATGATACTCTGCGGGAATCTAATTCTTTCTGAATCTGGCCCACTGCTCCTGTAAAAAATATGTTTTTTTTTAAAATAGAAGAATGAAAACCCCTCCTACAAGCTTTAACCAGACACTGATATAAGTCACACAACTGCTATATACTGCTGATAAGAAAAGGTATTTAGCATTTTATATTTACTAAAACAATTACATTTCCATGTTCTTTGTACTGTGGGAGATCAGATATAGTGAATGCAGGGTCCTGGGTTTAGTAAAGAATACAGAGGGCCAGATTCTCGTAAGAGATACGATGGCGTAGCTCCATATATACACCGTCATATCTCTGTTTTTTCAGCTGGGTATCAATGCGACTGATTCTTCGAATCAGTTACGCATAGATTTTGAGTCACTTACACCATCGGATCTAAGTTGCAATGTTATGCTGGCCGCTAGGTGGCGTTCCCGTCGATTTCTGCGTCGCATATGCAAATGAGCCTGATACGCCGATTCCCGACCGTATTTTCGCCCCGTTGTTGTAGTTTACGTTGTTTGCGTAAGGTTACCCATGCTATACGAGGGGTAACCTTGCGTAGGTCCGGCGTACGCCATGTTAAGTATGGACAGCGTCGTGTTTTTCCGTAGTTTACGTAACTCGTCGCGAATAGGGCTGTGCATTAATTACGTTCACGTCGAAACCAATGTATTTGCGGCGTACTATGGAGCATGCGCACTGGGCTACGTTTACGGCAGGCGCGTGCGCAGTTTGTTTGGCGCGGGGCATGCTTAATTTAAATACAAGCCGCCCTCTTTGAATTACGAGGGGATACGCCGGGCTATTCACACTACGCCGCTGCAAATTACGGAGCAAGTGCTTGAAGAATACGCCAGGTATAAGAATCTGGCCCAGAGTGTCTAAACAGGAATAAAAAGCTGTGTTTTATATCTGCCAGGAAAATCAGCTTTAGTAAAATTAGATGACATTGGGTTACATTGGGAAAACAGTTAAAGCAAGAAGCAAACAAAAGAAATATTGTATACACTGTTAATGGTTTTCTGCCAACAGTCAGTCTTTTGTTTTTCAGCAGCACTATAATATGATTGATAGCTGAGATCTGATTAGTTGTTTTGCCTAACTACTTGGAAATTTCTTTTGCAACAGTATAAATCATTTTTAATGCCTCTCAATGTTACATTGAAGAACTCTAAGGATGAGTTACTCTTCAATGCCCAGTTCTATTTCTCCATCAAATTTGATGCTGCAAAATAATGCCTGTTGTCATAAGGAATCTACAGACACATGGATTTAATGAAGGAATGCAGATTGCGAATGCAGTCCTAAGAGGCTAAAAAATGATTTGCAATAGTAAGCTGGCATAAAACGGGCTTTGCAATCTTGTGCGCTTTGAGCACTTCACCAAGCGTTACCCTTCCCTTTGTTTAGAAATATACCCTTAAGTCCAGTTATGGATTGATTAAAAAATGATTCCAGGCATTTTAAACACTACAAGTAAAAATAAAAGCATCTGCCCAAATTATATGTAACATTTCATTCTGTAGCAGATTCTGGAAAGTTAAACCATTTAACGATTTCTCTCTCAAAGGCTATATTGATAAGCTGTCCTTTTCAGGTCCACACATCCATCATCACCAGGGGCACAGTTGCACCCCCCAGTGCAACAACGTTATATATAAAGCCTAAAGCCTTTGTAAAGGTCATTTTTTTTATTTATTTTTTACAAACATGTTATACTTACTGTACCTACTCTAAGTAATGGTTTTCCACAGCGCAGTCCTGATCTTCCTCTTGTGGGGTCCCCACTGGCTCTCTAGGCTCCTCCTCTTCTCAGTGCGCCATGATAGGAAGCCTCTTCCTATTGTAGCACACCTGCGGGCTCAATCCCGACCTGGGCTGTGAGTGTCTATTGCCCCCCCGTCTCTTTGATGCTGCAGCCTCTGTGAGCTGAGAGAGGAGAGAGTCACAGCAGACGGCACAGCACTGGATCGAGACAGGTCTCAGGTAAGTATAAAGGAGGGTGAGGGGGCGATACAAACAATAGGATATTTTTGTACCTTAAAGTGATTGTAAAGTCTAATTTTTATTTTTAACCACTTCCAAACTGGGCACTTAAACACCCTCCTGACCAGACCAATTTTCAGCTTTCAGCGCTCTTACACTTTGAATGACAATTACTCAGTCATGCAACACTGTACCCAAATGATTTTTTGTCCTTTTTTTCCCCACAAATAGAGCTTTCTTTTGGTGGTATTTGATCACCCCTGCGGTTTTTATTTTTTGCGCTATTAATGAAAAAAAAACGAAAATTTGGGAAAAAAAATATTTTTTCTTAGTTTCTGTGATAAAATTTTGCAAATTATTAATGTTTCTTCATAAAATTGTGGCCATAATTTATACTGCTACATGTCTTTGATAAAAATAACCAAAAGTCTTTGGAACTTTTTTGGTCTGTGTGAAAGTTTTAGAGTCTAAAAGCTATAGTGCAAATCATAAAAAATTATCACATCTGATCACACCTGATGTACTGAAGGACTCTCTCATTTCTTGAGACCCTAACAAGCCAGGAAAGTACAAATGCCCACAGATGGCACTGATGAGGCGGCACAGATGGCACTGTGGCGGCACAGATGGCACTGAGATGGGTACTGATGTGCTCCGATGAGGCCTGTGTATTGGTGGACACAGGTGGGCACTAATGAGGCGGCACAGATGGCACTAATGAGGCGGTACAGATGGCACTAATGAGGCGGCACAGATTGGCACTGAGATGGGTACTGATGAGATGGGTACTGATGTGCACTGATTGACTGCGGCACAGGTAGGCACTGATGAGGTGGCACAGGTGGGCACTGATTGCAGATGTGCTCTGAGGTGGCAGATGGGCACTGGGCACAGGTGGTACTGATGGCACAGGTGGGCACTGATGAGCACGGTGGTACTGGTGGGCGCGGTGGTACTGATGGGCACGGTGGTACTGGTGGGTGCACGGTGGGCACGGTGGTACTGGTGGGCACTGTGGGCACAGGTGGTCATGGTGGGCACAGGTGGGCACATGTGGGCATGGTAGTACTGGTGGGCACGGTGGTACTGGTGGGCACAGTGGGCACAGTGGTACTGGTGGGCAACGTGGGCACAGTGGGCACAGGTGGGCACATGGGGGCACAGTGGTACTGGTGGGCACATGGTGGTACTGGTGGGCACACGGTGGTACTGGTGGGCACAGTGGTACTGGGGGGCACAGTGGTACTGGGGGGGCACAGGTAGTCCTGGGGGCACTGGTTAGTCACTTTTTTTTGCGCTGACACTTATAGTTCTGTCCCCTCCTCACACGTGATGTCTGTGTAAGGAGGGGAGAGTCGGCAATGAGAGATGATCTCATATGTTTACATATGAGATCATCTCTCATTGGCCGCACAGATCGCGCTGTAAATAGCCGCTGTGATTGGCTATTTACCGCGATCTGTGTTTGGCTGTGTCCAGGGGACACGGCCAGCATAGGAGTTCCCCGCTGCGCGCTCGGGAGAGCGCGCTGGGAACCCCAAAAGGGGCGGCTGTAAAAACACGGCCTGTTAGGAATTCAGGACTGTGCTGCGGCCGTACAAAGTCGTACGGCCGTCAGCAAGTAGTTAAATAACAAACATGTTATACTTACCTCCTCTGTGCAGTTGGTTTTGCACAGAGCAGCCCGGATCCTCCTCTTCTCGGGTCCCTCTTTAGTGCTATTAGCTCCTCCCTCTTGTTGAGTGCCCCCACAGCAAGCAGCTTGCTATGGAGGCACCCCAGTTGAGCCACAGCTCCCAGTGTCCATTCAGACACAGAGCCATAACCTGGCCCTGCCCCTCTCTCTCTTGATTGGCTGAATTGCTTTGATTGACAGCAGCAGGAAACCATCACGCTGCGTTGCTGTCTCAGCAAATGAAGAGGGAAGTTCCGGAAACAAGACGGGAAAAAATAGAGCAGATTCTAATTTTTTTGTGGGCAGTTTTTTAGTCGGGAAAACTGCTATGGAGAATACACACAACCAGTTTTCTTGTCGGGAAAACCAGTCGTGTGTACGAGGCATTAGAAAAATGCATGTTTTTTGCTGGTAAATCATTTTTTTTGGAGCCTGTAAAACATTCCACCAGCGATCAGGAGATCACTGGTGCCCTCCAGGTCTGCAGAAGACCTTCCAGTGTATCTACTTGCCCATACATCCCGGATGGGTAAGCAACAGTGGTGGCCCATCCATAGGGGGCGCCCGTGCGTCGCCCCCCCCTCCTGTAGTCATAAAAAAAAAAAGAAACGGGCCCCGCGCAAATAATATACACTCACGCATTGCATGAGTGTATGTTATTGTGGCAAGCCTAGTCAGATAACCGGACATAGGGCGCCAATTATCTGAATAAGGACAGCTGGTTGGCTTGCGGAAGTGCCTATCAGAGCCAGCGGCTCTGATAGGCTTTTCCAGTACAGCCCTTCAGCTCCTGGATGTCTTATCCTCAGAATGTAGTGGGCTACGTCCCTTGGATAAGACTGATGGCCGTCTCAGCCAATCTGCTTTCAGTGATTCTGGTTATCCGTAACCTGAAGCGTCATCGAGGGCGGCAGAAGACATCGGGGCACCATAGGAGGATGGCGAACCCCAGAAAGGTAAGTGCAGGGCGGGGGGGGGGACAATCTGACTGGCAGCATTTTACAGGGCACAGTGGGGACAATTGATGTGGGGACAATTGATGTGGGGACAATTGATGTGGGCATCAGTGGGGGACAATTGATGTGGGCACAGTGGGGACAATTGATGTGGGCACAGTGGCAACAATTGATGTGGGCACAGTGGCGACAATTGATGTGGGCACAGTGGCGACAATTGATGTGGGCACAGTGGCGACAATTGATGTGGGCACAGTGGCGAAAATTGATGTGGGCACAGTGGCGACAATTGATGTGGGGACTATTGATGTGGGCACAGTGGGGACAATTTATGTGGGCACAGTGGGGACAATTGATGTGGGCACAGTGGTAACAATTAATGGCATGGCACAGTGGCTGCATGTGATGGCACAGTGGCTACGTTTGGCATGGCACAGTGGTGACACTTGATGGGCACAGTGGTGACAATTAATGGCATGGCACAGTGGCTGCATTTGATGGGCACAGTGGCTGCCTTTGATGGGCACAGTGGATGCCTTTGATGGGCACAGTGAGGCTGCAATTGTCTTTTTTTTTCATTTGTTTGCGCCCCCCCCAAAAAATGTTGCGCACCAGCCGCCACTGGTAAGCAGATACAATCTGACAGGAAGCATGATTGAACTACCATCACTCCACAGTGCCCTGGATTTATAGTGTCAGTGGGAACTTATCTGAGAGGAAAAATGTCCCCTTTTCTCAAGGTATCCCTAGCAACCTTTGAAGAAATCCTAGGGTTCCAAACAAACCCTGGTTTGCCTTAAAGTTCTGAGAAATCCAACATTTTGTCACGTAACAGGAATAGAGGAATAAGGATAAACCTATGTTGGTGACAACAAAGACAGAGAGATCCCCTTTTACTTATTTCGGTGGGGCAGGGTGTGAAGGATAAGCTCCACGTTGGGATGCAAAGAGAGAGAAAAGAAAATGATGTGTTTTAACCACTCTCTGGGGGTTATTTACAAAAGGCAAACTTTGTACTACAAGTTCAAAGTGCACTTGGAAGTGCAGTCGCTGTAGGTCTGAGGGGGACATGCAAGGAAAATAATAAACAGCATTTTAACTTGCACATGATTGGATAATAAAATCAGCAGAGCTTCCCCTCATTTTTTTAGATCTTCCCTTCAGATCTACAGCGACTGCCCTTCCAAGTGAACTTTCAGTACAATTTCAAGTGCACTTTGCACTTGTAGTAAATAACCCCCTATGGGCCAGATTCAAAAAGATCCGCGGATCTTTCTGCTGGTGTAACGTATCCCCGATACGTTACGCCGCTGTAAATTTTTGCGCAAGTTCTGTATTCAGAAAGAACTTGCACCCTTATTTACGGCGGCGTAACATATGTGTTGCAGCGTAAGGCTGCGCAATTCAAATTGATGAAGTGGGGGCGTGATTCATGTAAATGAATCATGACCCCACGTAATTGACATTGTTTTGGACGGCGCATGCGCCGTCCATGGACGTTCCCAGTGCGCATGCGCAAAATCGTGACGCTTTTCTCGATGTAAACGACGTGAACTAACTAACGTCGAGCCCCATTCCCAAATGATTTACGAAAACGACGTAACCGACGTACAATTCGACGTCCATACTTAACATTGGCTGCGCCTGCTATAGCAGGGGTAACTTTACGCCTGTCTAACGCTTACACAAACGACGTAAAATACGACACGCCGTCGCAAGTACCCTCGTGAATCGCTGTAAATAGCTAATTTGCATGATTTACGCGGAGAAAAAAAAGGAAGCGCCACCTAGTGGCCAGCGTAAATATGCAACTTAAGATACGACGATGTAAGCGAATAACGCCGCTCGTATCTTAGGAGAAAGCCGGCGTATCTTGTTTTCTGAATACAGAAAAAAGATGCGCCGGCTATTCTTAGTATTTACGCGGCGTATCTATAGATACGCCGACGTAAATACTTTCTGAATCTGGCCCTATGTCTCCAGTGCTGAAAACAGTACTCTTGGCTTTACATAAACTTTACCATAGCCCATCTGATTTCATCTAAAACTGAAATGTCACTTCAGGGAGAACCAACACTTATATCCTAATCATAACAGCCTCAACATCATACAAGGTCACCTAATTAAAAATTTGTACTTCAACGATCAAAATATTCTCACGTGGTAGAACGCATGAAGACATTAGACAGACGTTACCTTTCCCATGACACCGGGAGGAAAAACACAAGCCAACAACTGGAACAAATAATGCCTACAGGGGATATGTTGTATTGTTAGATGACTTTTGGGAATACAATAACAGATATGTTAATCGGCTTACATTGGAGGTGGGAGGCTTTACAAGACATAGATGGCTGATTAAGTCAATTTGTTATTCCCGTTGTGTGGGATGTGCCATGAATGTGATTGAGTGAGCATGAATATATAAATAATTGATAGATGTCAACTCAAAGCAACTAGCCTGGACAAGTCAAGGAGAACTGCAATAATGACATACTTTTATATTTTCTAGCCCGCGACATACTTGTGCATTAAAGGAGTTGTAAAGGATTTTTTTTTGCTGAAATTACTGTTTACAGGGTATAGAGACATAATAATTAACTGATTCCTTTTAAAAATGATTAAAACTGATTAAAATCAATCATATAATGTACCTGCAGTTTCAGTTTCGTTTTTGGATGCTGTTTCATGCTTCTGTGCTTTACAGAGACACAGAGCCAATACAGGGCAGTGATGGTTTGTAAAACGAAACTGATTGGTTCTGAGGGGTTTTAGACACACAGTAATCACACCTCCTTGATTAGTGACCACAGAGAGAAAGCTCCCAGTACTGTGGTCATCAGGAAACAGACAACCAGAAAGTGTCCAGAACAGAGAAGTATAACAGCAACATCATAGCAAAAACGAACAATGAGGACATGAAACCAGGACTACAGTAAGGTAAAGGAAGCTATTTAGCTAAAAAAAATCCTTTAGTGACCCTTTAATTCTTTTTCCGGCGGTTTTTAGTGTAATCAGCTTTTATTACGTGACAACCAAGGACATGACATGTCAAGTAAAACATACAGCGCAGAACTATCGACCACGCATGGTTGGAGAACAGACAGTGATGGGCCATCTTATCAACATGTACAAGCATGACCTAAGAGTATATGTAAACAAAGGAAAACAGAACTATGCGTTTACAAAGGGCTGACACATTAAAACTAAGAAGGGGGGAGGGGGAGAGGGTAGGTGGTGGGGTAGTTGGGTTTGAGGGGAGGGTGCAGATACCAACATCAAGAGGGCGTCCGTGAGGGGCCAGCCTAGCGGTCTGCACCAGGGAAATAAGGGGGGGGGGGAATTGCCTCAATCTGACCACCCCACTCCACAACACATGCCCAGGCCGACCAAACATGCAATTTTACACTCAGACGGGAACATCAGCTCCCAAAGAGACATGAGGCTGTCCCGTGAGTGGTGAGGCTGTATGGATCTGCCTCCCCCAACAGGTTAACATGCATTTACAGTAAGCACCTACAGGGAAACACGAGACATAAAGGAGGGGGGTGTAGGATAGGAAGATACAAAGCTCTCAGCGGAGAGCGGAAATGGAAAGAGAAGAGAAGAAAAGCAGATGAGTAGAAAAATAGAAGAGAAAGATTTCCGGCGGTTTTTAACCCGGCAGTTTAGCTATGGGAAACACTGTGATGGAGCATACACACGGCTGGGATTCCAGACCAAAGCTATCATGGCAGTTTTCCTGTCGGGAAACCTGGTCGTTTGTAGGTGGAAAAAGTTACCGAGCAGGTTCTCGGTTTTCCCCTTGGATTTCCAGGCGTTAAAAGTCCACCGGGAAAACTGTACATGTGTATAAGGCTTCTTTTCTTTGTCTGAATTTCACACTTCCTGTTTCTTCTCAGTAAGCTTGCCCCCATCATCCATGGTGGTTAGTCAGCCAGAACAGTTTACGAAGGAGGAACAGGAAGTGAAAAATTCAGACAAAGAAGAAAAAAAACATTTAGAAGGGAAATTGAAGGAAAAAGGTAAGTGAACCAACAATGCACTAGCATAAAGGAACCTATTTAGAAAATAAAAAACAAACCTTTTACAACCCTATAAAGGAAACGTATGACTGTATTCTCTGAGGCTTACTGTGTACCATAGCATTCTACCTTGTTCCATCTTAACCCCCCCACCCTGCATTCTGGGATCAGTGACCCTTCTTGTAAAACATATCTTGGATGTTGTCATCAGCCCTCCAGGGGGAACACAATACAGCTTTTTCAGGGCAGTCATTTCACTGTGCCCTCCTCATCACACCGACTTGGGCTTATCCATCTAAATGTATTATCCTACGAGAAGGTAATTGGCTTAATATGCCCACCATGGGTGTTCATGGGTGGACGTTCCACCCTCATATACCAAATTTAACACACCTGCTCCCTATTCACACCTGAGACCTTGTAACATTAATAAGTCACATGACACCGGGGAGGGAAAATGGCTAATTGGGCCCAATTGGGACATTTTCACTTAGGTGGTGTACTCACTTTTGTTGCCAGCGGTTTAGACATTAAAGTGGAGTTCCACCCATTTTTTGATGTGTGTCTGTGCTGCATGCCCTAATCTCATAGTGTTCAGAATGGACAATTTTTATTTATTTTGTTGCTTGTAAATACCTTTATTTTGTAGTCCTTCATTACTTCCTCCTCCTTATTAGCCTAGGCTATTAAGTCACATGGCTATTCGCAAGGGTTTCTGGGATAGGCATCATGTTTCCCAGTAGTCCTTGCAAACCTGACTGAAACCTATTACATTGCCTGTGCAGCACTGAGCATGTGCGAGATATGCAAAGCTGAAATCCAGGAAGTCATACAGTCTGGCTTCATGATGCCCACACTTAAGATGGCCACGGTCTATTTCTAGATTATAAACTAGATTAGATCTATAATTTATAAATCTATATTATCTATAAATTAGATAATAAATCTAAATGCTGTAACAACTTAACAAAACGGACCTTAGTTTACAGACTAACCTTACTAGAATACATTAAGCTTGTGTATTACAGGCGTATTTATATTTAAAAAGTGAAATTGTGGGTGGAACTCCCCTTTAATGACTGAGTTATTTTGAGGGGACAGAAAATGTACACTGTTATACAAGCTGTACACTCACTACTTTACATTGTAGCAAAGTGTCATTTCTTCAGCGTTGTCACATGAAAAAATATAATAAAATATTTACTACAGTATATATATATATATATATATATATATATATATAATTTTCCAGTGTCAGAAATGTTTCTCTAAAACATCAGAGAGAATGAGAATGGCACGGCATTATTATATTAGAAGCAGAGAATGACACTGGACGAAATATATTTGCAGCCGCTTCTCAATGTATAACTGTGAAACATGTCCAGGCCGCCGGCAATAAACCAGAGCAAAGAGAGGTGTCTAAGTACATTAAAAATGGGCTGCATTATCGGCTGGGTGACCTCCCCGTGGCAGGTTACATTGTCTATAAACACACACGCGGCTTCATTAAAACTCTCAAGTGCTTTTAGCGGGGTGATAAAACTGCCTTTTAGTTGGAGAAGTGTAGCAAGACAAGCGCGTGGCAAATTACACTGAAGTGCCATGGCAGTACAATGGCTGAGATACACAATAAACAATAGATAGGATGATTGGATGATGTACTGTGCAGCAGACTACCCCCCTTCCTAATGTTAACCAGTTGTTGTTGCAACAACTCGTTACACTTCAAGGGTCACTTCATATAGCGTGTCCTTCTTATTCTGACCTTCTCTTGGGAATTTGTCTCTCTTTTTTTTTTAGAATATTATCCTTGAAGCAGCGGGTAGAGAAATAGTTTATTTCTGGGAGACAAGACAGCAAATATATAACACGTTTTTTTTTTTTTTATGGTAGTGACAGAAGTCGTTTCAGGGCACATTTGTTGTGTTCACTTAATCGTAAAAAGTGCAATGTGATTAAAATGAAAAATAAAAAAATAAAGAGCATGTAAACCTCAGATCTATTTTTCAGTATGTTTGGCATCATGTCTCACTGAATAAGCAACAAAGGGATCTATTTATAAAACATTTGTCTGACATATTTCAAACAGATACGTGCATGCTGCATCAATGTTGGCTGTAATTTCTCTAATGGGGTAATCCCTACGATCATTAGCTCCATCTAGTGGCCAAAATTGTGTATATTTTCTCATTGATATATTTCAGAAAACGATACCACATTTTGGCCACAAGGTGGCGATGGTGATCATAGGAATTAAAGAGGAGTTCCACCCTAAAAAACAACTTTTGTTTAATCCCCTCCCCTCCCCCTTACATGCCACATTGGCATGTAATTTTTTTTGGGGGGGAGTGGGGGCTTCAGTAGGAGTGGGACTTCCTGTCCCACTTCCTGCTTCCGCCGAGGGGCTGGTTAGTCTATTAAGCCTTAATCACCTACACCAGCCCCTCCCTGTAGGCGATCACATGGGACACATGACAGGTCCCATGTGATCGCCTCTCCAATCATGCGCAGTGGGTGCCCGGCCGTGAAGCCGAAGGCTGTCACGGCTGGGTGCCCACAGTCGGGATGGAGACGCCGGGTGGGGAGGGGGGGGGAGCGGAGCCCTGGTCGGCGCGTCGCTGAAACGCAGGAGCAGGTAAGTGAGTGTTTATTAAAAGCCAGCAGCTACACTTTTTGTAGCTGCTGACTTTTAATAAACATAAAAATGGGCTGGAACACCCCTTTAATCTAGTAGAGCAGGGGTGTCAAACTGAATTTCATTGAGTGCCAGATCAAAGGGCCAGTTGTATCTGTAAGACTAGATGTCCAGAGCACCGCATCACTTTCTTCATCAGATGTCAAGAGCACCCCCACCATAAAAAATCAAGAGTCCCACCTTTTCCTTTACATCACACTGTACTCCCCTTACCTTGTGCTGTTTCCAGGAAAAAGCTGGGAAGCTGAAAGTGCAGGGTCTGGAGGTGGACCAGAGGAGGGCTAGAGTCAGTTGACATGGTCTGCTAAATGCTGAGACCAGGAAAAGCAGAGAGGGGTGCTGCCATGGCACAGCGAGGCACAGGATCTGTAGGAGGAGTCCCGACCTTCTCTCAGCTGCCGAGTTCTGAGATGGGGGGGGGGGGGGTCAGAGATGTATATCTCTGTGGTTGCACAGAGAAGAGGAGTTCTGTCCTCCTCTCTGCTGCCATCTGCTAAGATAAGGTGGGAGCAGAGACAAGGGGGGTATTGCAGCTGCAGGAGAGGTGTGAGGGCCACATGAAATGGTCTGCAGTGGATTTAACCCCCGGCTTTGTGTCACATGTGTAGTAGAAAAATTATGGCCACAATTGGTGCAGCATGGACCAAAGTGTGTGACATTTGTCCAACGAATGTTTTATAAATAGACCTTTAAGCCCTTGTCTTGCAATTACCAGCCCCATTGGAATCCTGCTGTGTAGACTGCTTCAGTTGGCCATTGGACTGTCTAACAGTAGGCAGCCCATTGGTCAACTAAAGGAGTGCACATGACTGGATGCTGCTAATTGATAGGCGGTGGACTGGGAGGTCCATCATGTCTGGTAACAGTGTCCATTTTCTTCTGGTGTATCCCTCAAGGAGTGGCTTTCCCTATATCATCTTGGTGGTGGTGGATCTACTTTTTAACGTTTATCTTCACGTCTTATTTTTATTCACAATAATATTTGGACTTATCATATATATATATATATATATATATATATATATATATATATATACACACACACACATTTTGAGTATACTGAGCACTAGTTGTTTGCTTTATGCAATTGCATATCATCATTTTGTTTGCACTATTTATCAGTTCACTGAATTGTTCAACATTAGCGTGACCTTCTCCCCCCACATTTCATCAAAGCTGTTGTGGCTGGGGGTTAGTCAGCGTGCTCACCCCTTTTCTTGGGACTACATCCCTGCGGGGAGACGCGGTTATACAGGCTTTCGGGGGGGACTGGACATTGGCCATTGGGAGTAGAAATGTCCTGACATCAGTGGGAAAAAATAATGCCCCATAATATTTTTCAGTGAGGGTAGTTGTGCCCTATATTGATGTCACTGGGTAAATTGTGCCATTCATTGGTGTCATTGGGCCCCATTGTTGAGGTCATTGGGAGAAACTGCACCCCATCATGTGATTGGCAGGAATTGGGCCCCACTACTGGTGTCATTGGGAGTTATTGTGCCCCTGCATTGGTGTCATTGGGGGGGTAATTATGCCCCCATGTTAGTATCAGTGGACCAAAGGGCCAAATAAAAGCAAGAAAAGGGCTGCATCTTCCCTACAGGCTGCAGTTTGGAGACCACAGATCTAGATGGCACCCTCGTTAATCCTGTCCCAGTGGCAGGGGTCTGCTTGCTGCCCCTCCCCCCACTTTCTTGGCCTGTACGTCTTTATTTCTTTATTTTGACATGTGGTTCCCCTTAGAATCCATTCCAGACCAGAAGGGCCTGGTATGGATTTGGGGGGACCCCACACTTTTTTTTCTGCCTTTTCTATTACCAGCATTATTTTGTTTACATTTCAGCTCTCAGTGGGGAAGTTCGCTGACAGCTGAAGAGTTATTGGTTGTTAAAAAGGTGGCGACCAGCTTCCCGGCCCACTCTTTAGCAACCAGCTATTCTGCACACGGAATTTGAATAGGTCAATCCGATCCAAATTCAAATTGTTCCAAAAATTTGGAAATTCATCAGGAAACGAATGGACACAACAAATTTCAACACTTTTTTTTTACTATTTCATTCGGAGATTCGGATATATTCAAATCTCTGAATAACCCCAAATTTGTCAGAATTTACATCCAGAATGAAACAAATTGCACATTGTTTAATGCCTCGTACACACGACCATTTTTCTCGGCAGGAAACGTGATTCATCCCGACTTGTATACACACGTTCATGCAAAAAAACGTCCGTCCAAAGCGTGGTGATGTACAACACGTATGAAGGTAAAGTTCCTTTCAAATGGTGCCACCCTTTGGGCTGCTTACTTGATTCTGAGCATGCAGGTTTTTTTCCCCCTCGGAAAAGCACACACACGACCGTTTTTCGCAATGAGAAAAAACTGACGGTAAAACACGACGAGAAAAAAGAGAGCTGGTTTCAATTTTTTTGCGCTTACACGCGACCGGTTTTCACGACCAATATAAAAAATTTCAGTTTTCTTGACGTGAAAAACCGGTCGTGTGTAGAAGGCATAAGAAGTAGTACAATAAGGAGCTCATCTCTTTGTCCCCCTGCTCTCCTCCTTGTCAGCAAGTGTAAACGGCGCTCCAGTCGCCGTATTGCGTTCTACGTTGGAGTGCATACGGTGCCGTGTGCGTTCCAGCCTGGAACGCGGAAGTGCCGAGCGTAATCACGCTCTATTCGGCACACATGCCTCTACACTAGGGTGACCAGACATCCCCAGTTTCAGGGGACAGTCCCCTGATTGAGGACACTGTCCCTGGACCAAGTCTGTCCCTGGTTTTGTCCCCAGATTGGATTTAATAGGGTGCAGGGGCAATTTCAAAGAAAGTCAGTGCAGAATTAAAATAAAAAACATTGAATTACTAATCCCCGCTCCGCCGTGCCTACTAGTATAGGGGGTTGTATTTTTCCCATTATCTGTGCCCCTTTCTGATGATCATGTGCTGGTCGGAGCGGAGGGAATATTTCTTCAGTTTCGGGCGCATGCCCATTCATCTTCGCTCGCATGTTCTTCTGCCTTGGCTCAAATCCTTGCCAGCCACTTGCCAATCTCCTTGCCTTCCCTGGCAGAGTGATCTTCCTCCGCTCCCCATCCAGTAGTAGCCGGGGCCCGAAGAGTAAGACTTGAGAGGCTGTGAGGCGGGCGGCGACGGGCAGAGAGTCGCTGATTGTTGCCATTACTAGTAAAGAAAAAATACGTCCCTGGATTTCATTTTAAAAATCTGGCCACCTTACTCTACACTAAAAACAGAGCAGCATATATTACACACGCTGTTCTATTATTGTCAGCCGTAGCTGGCCACGCTACAACTACTGGTACCATCTATCCCCAAACTGGACATGATGCCACGCTGTATCCCTATGACCATTTAACTCATGCCTTAACTGAACCCACGTTGCCATTGCTGGGGACACCCTAAATATATCTTCCTCCAGGGGACTTTGCACTACAGAAACCCTTGCTTCTAAGATACTACAACACGCATCCTTTGCAAACGAAAGTAGCAATTACTTCACTTGTACTGCTCTAGAATTACCTGCTTCATATATTGCTTCTACCAAGTACTGTATTTAAATCTGGCTTAATTAATATTAACCATTTAAGGACCGGACCAATATGCTGCTAAATGCCCAGAGGTGTTTTTACAATTCGACACTGCGTCGCTTTAACAGACAATTGCGCGTTTCTGCGACGTGGCTCTCAAACAAAATTTGCGTCCTTTTCTTCCCACAAATAGAGCTTTGTTTTGATGGTATTTGATCACCTCTGCAATTTTTATTTTTTGCGCTATATACAAAAATAGAGCGACATTTTTTAAAAAAAAACAATATTTTTTACTTTTTGTTATAAGAAAAATCAAATAAACTAAATTTTAGTCAAACATTTAGGCCAAAATGTATTCAGCTACATGTCTTTAGTAAAAAAAAAAAAATCGCCAAAAATAAATAAATAGCTACCCAGCGGCAACAGTGACACTAATACTATCGCTTAGTGACACTGGCAATAGGGGGTGAAAGGGTTAACTAGGGCGATGATCAAGGGGTTAAAACTTTATATGGGGGGGTACGGGGGCTACCCTGGACCTAACACTAACTGCCTGTCACACTATCACACTGACACTAAATGCAGTGATCAGTAAATATATGATCACTGCATTCAGTGACACTGTGACAGGGGGTGGGGGGTGATTGGGGGGGGGGGTTAAGTGTGCCTATGTGTCACTGGTGTCAGTGTAGTGTTGGTGCAGACTCACTTGTGATGTGTTCTCTCCTCAGCGGCAGTTGAAAATACCGTCAAGAGGAGAGATTACATTACATTGGGGGAGTGCGCAGATTGGCTGGGAGCGATCCGGAGGGGGCGGACAAAAACTAACAGCCGCCCCCTCATCCCGGATCGCTCGCATATATGTATATATATGTATATGTACATGCGGCGGTCCTTAAGGGGTTAACGTACTGCTTGGGATTACTTACTGTGTCTACAGTTGTTCGCTGTGGAATATCTTAAAGGGACATACACTCTCAATTTAGCTGAGTCATATTTGCCTCTCTTACGCAACTATTAGTTGCCTACACTATTCTTATTTACTACGTGCTTGACATACGTTGTAATATGTATATGGGCTTGTGCCCTAAATTACTGAACATGTTCGCTATAACTTTTCTATGCTAAGGGTTAAAGGTGTTTCATACCTGCACCCTTAGTGGCCCAAAGCATTCCTTTGTGTTAAGTGATATGATGTAGAGAACCCCCAAACACCTGTTCTCGGATTGGAGTGACGCCCGGGGGTTCGGTACTGATAATCACTTGCATAGAGAAGTGCATTGGAATCTTTAATGCAGTTGTGCTCACTTACATTTATTGGAATCTGTCAATGCTAGGGATTGGAGGCATGTCGTAATACCCCCATCCTTAGTAGCTCAACGCATTCCTATATGTGAGAGAAATGATGTAGTGAACCCCCAAACTCCTGTTCTCTGATTGGAGTGACGCCTAGGGTCCAGTACTGAAATTTCACTTAACATAAAGAAGTGCATTGAAATCTTCCCTTGACCGCAGTTGTGGTTCACTCCTGTTCACCATAGTTGTGACAGAACGTGAACTAATTGGTTCCCTGTGCTGGTTTCTCTATCCACAAATTGACCTCTGTTGTAAAAGGATCACAAGAAACGGAGGCTAAGTGAAATTCAGAAACTAACACTGCTTGCATATGAAAGACAAAATACATGTAATGGTATAATGATTACGGAGCTCTGTTATATTGTGTCTTTTATATCTGCCTGGAGTTCAGCTTTAAAAATATTATGACACAACCCATTGCCATAACATAAAAGATGTGCTTGCGGGATATACACCATATTCTCCCGTGTATCTAATATTCTCAGTCAAGAATGAATGATGTTTCTCAATGCTTGTTTTGAAATTCTACAACGCCGTTCCTTTGAAAATGTCAGGTGAAGTCACCGCACAACGCTACCTATAATAATCCCTTCCCCTTACGGCGTCACCATAATTATGTTAATCACAATCGCACCAGAGTAAAAGGTTAGCCCGTCGCATTTACATTCCTCCCAATGCTGCCCGTGTCACGTGTTCAGGTTCACGCTCGTATCTTGGCATGCACGCTCCGTCCGATTGATTAATCGCTTTTCATAGCCAGTCAATAAATTCGACACAGACCCCTGAAACCAAACTCAAAGCGCCCATTCATCATCCGTCGCCGAAAGAGGAAGAAACTTTATTTGCTTTGCCTCTCTTTTTGATAAACGAGCAGCAAACTCAATTTATAGATCCAGCGCACGCTACCCGATGGGACCGCCAGCCCAATATATTAAAAATGTAAACCGTTTTCTATCTCTGGCGACCTCTCCACAGTAACGTCTTCGTTCTTTTTAAGGAAACGTAATTCATAATTTAATTTATCGGAGGCCAATTGGAACCTGGCGGCTGTTCCAAAAGTTAACACAACAGTCGTTTCCAAATTCATTATCTCTCCGAAGGTTGCTGGTCAGTCCATTACAACATTTTGAATACTTTACATTTGGAAATTAATTTTTTCTTGAAACCTCTGATCTATTTTCTGTCAAAATGTAACTCTTTGTCTACCAGGGTATGTTTATAAATGGCATGATATTGGTCTTTACTGCTGGCAAAATACTTTAAAGTGGTTGTAAAGCCTTACATACACAAAGTGAAATTAAGGGCATCAGGTAATACACAGAAATGAAACAACATTCAGTAAGTTGTACCTGATTATCTATAGTTCTGTTTTCTCTACAGACTTCCAAAGTGCAGAATTTACACAGCTTGTATGAGTTTCCAGAAATTAGGGGGTGGGGAACTGAAATTACTCTCTGCAGAGCTTAGTGAGAGCTTATTGGAGGGGAGGGACACACCCCTTTACACAGCAACAAAGCTGAAGCTATCAATGACAGGTTGGGTGCTGGAGCTCCTCCCCCTGTCACCTTTATACTAGGGTGCCCATACTAAGCAATTGTGCAAGTAATTGTGCAAAGTCTCCAATACCTGAAACTTATGCTTTCAGGCTCGGTCTTATAGCTGTCAGCCGGATTCCCTCACTGACAGCTGAAATATATATATATATATATATATTTATAAATCTGTCAAATATCAGTTGTTAAGGAGCAGACCTTAACAACTGCTGAATCATTCAGCTATCAGTGGTGTTCCCCAGTTGACCTCAAGTCAGGCATGTTTATCAGCAACCAATGCTCAGCTGCTAAAACAGAAAGATAAAAATAAACTATGGGCCAGATTCAGGTAGATGGGAGCATCTTTAAGCTAGAGTAACGCTTCTCATTTACGTTACTCTGGCGAAATTTTAGGAGCAAGTGCTGTTATTCATGAAGCACTTCCTCTTAAAGTTGCGGCAGCGTATCGAAAATGAGCCGGCGGAATTCAAATTGGGCGGGTACAGGGCATGTATTATTTAAACTAAGCGCAATCCCACGGCGAACGTACTGCGCATGCGTCGACTGTCAATGCATCCCAGTGCGCATGCTCCAAATTCTGTCAGTGAACGTCAATGACGTCAAATCCCCATTCATGGACGTTTTACGCAAGCGACGCAAGTTTTTTTTTTTTCGACGCGATGACGACGGCTATACTTAACATAGGATACTCCACTAGGGGGCTGCTTTATCTTTACGCCGCGTATCTCTTACGGAAACCTCGGAAAGTCACTGCGTCGCGCCCGAATACGATCGTGAATTGCCGATTTCCGCTGATTAACATATTTTTTCGCCGTTAATCAGCGGGAACGCCCCCGGCGCCATTTTTAAATTAAAGTTGCGATGCGATGGCGAAATTCAATTACGCCGATCGCATCGGAACTCCAACCCGGCGTTTCTTGTTTTCTGGTTACAGAAAACAGAAACGCCGGCTTAAAGTGACAGTTAGGCTGGAGTATCACTGATACTCCAGCCTAACTCTACCTGAATCTGGCCCATTGTTTCTTTTAGTTTATACATCTACAGATCAAAAGGTAAGAACTTTGATCTGCAGATGAAGTCAGTGTTTTAATTTTTTATTAAATATTTGTCTGTTAAACCCCTTATTAACCCTTAATTTACTCTAATCAGCCTTAATTAACTCCTTACTCTCCTTCTCCATTTAATTATTATTTTCCTGCTGATTTTTTTTGTTCACTTCTATTATATAAACTATTAATTGTTAAAACTTTTTCTGTTTGCTTGGTTCGCTAATATTTTTACACCTTTACACATTGAAAAAAGCACACATGAAACAATAAACACATTAAAAAAATATGTAATTTGTAAATAACTTGTCAATGCTTTTTACCAACAGCTGAATTGTACACAAAACAGTTGCGGTAGGTATCGGTAAGTGGTAATGGCTAGTATTAAAAAATAAAGTATCAGTACTCATACTTGTAAAAAAAATGGTATTGGTGCATTCCTACTTTTTACCTCTTGGTGTCAGGAAAACTTGTCAGAAATGACAGATTGCAGAGGAACGAGGCAGCAAACAGAAATGACATGTAGGGCTCTAGATTGAGACCAGCACACACTATAGAGGGATATGCTTTGTTCATATTTCATGCCAGAGGTTTACAACCACTTTGAGGTAAAAGTGATCTGGGAGGCTTTAGAGCCATCCAATCACGTTTTCAGGGCTCCAGAGGTACCGCCTATCTATGGTTGGCCATGGTAGTTCCTGAGCTCTCCTATTGCTCCAGGAAGCCCAGGACCACTGTAATAGTAACTAAGAGAGCAGGAAATTATCTGAGAAGATCCATTCTCTGATTCCCCTGCAACTAATGTGCAGCACGTGTTGTGCAGTTTGGGAGCAATATAGCGGGAGGTGTGTGGTGACCAGGGAGAGAGAGAGGAGGATCAGCAAACCAGTGGATCAGCAGAGCTGAGGGTTAGGCTCTATTCACACCTAGGCTTTTTTACGCCTGAAGCGCGACGCTACAATACGCCGGAGGGTCGAAATTGCATTGTTCTCTATGGAGACTGTTCACATCTCCTAACGCAGAATGCCGTACGTCGATAGAATGCCGAACGACGAATTTCAAACAAGTCCTGGACCCTTTTTCGACGTGCGTATCGGGCGGCTTCGGCGTTCCGCATAGCCGACAATACACTGTAAAAAAAACGCGGTTAAAAATGTCACGTTTTGTCACCGCAAAACGCGGGACAAAACGCCAATTTTTTGTTGCCGCAAATTGCGGTACTTACGCCGCAAATCGCCTACGCTAAGGTGTGAATGCAGCCTAACTACTAAGTGGGGTATCAGCAGAGCTGGGGGTAATACTGATCAGGGGATCTACTGAACAAGGGTACTAATAGACTGGGGATCTGCTGAATGAGTATACTAATAAGCTGGGGATCTGCCGAACAGGGGTATTAACTACTTAAGGACCACCTCCTGCACATTTACATCAGCATTATGGCATGGCTGGGCACAGGCACGTACCTGTATGTCCCCATTAAGTGCCCAGCTGTCGGTCGCTCGCATATAGGTGATCAAATACCACCAAAAGAAAGCTCTATTTGTGGTAAAAAAAAATACGTACATTTTGTTTGGGTACAGTGTCGCACAACCGCACAATTGTCAGTTAAATCGACGCAGTGCCGTATTGCAAAAAATGCTCTGGTCATTAAGCGGGTAAAAACTTCTGGGGCTGAAGTGGTTAAAGCATCAGCGAAGCATCATGGAAGCATCACAAACACATCCAAAAAGCATGTTGAAGCGGTAGGCCCTTTAATCTGTATTAAAGTTCAAGTCATTGTAAATGAGCCGTAAAGTAGCATTGGAAACAGAACACCAGGTAAACACAAACAGCAGGGAGCAGACATTGGCCCACACATCTTCACTGCCCATTCCTCTAATAAAAAAGAATTCCATGGCACTGAAATATTAAGCACAGCCATAGAGACAGGAGTATATATATATAAATCATACAGATTTTCCTTGACTTCCCCGTGTTCTCTGCACTAACTCTCCCATATCCTGCTCCAGATCTCCTGTCTATAATTTTTCACCCGGCCGTCCTCGGTGAAGGAAATGTGATGCTCGCTGACAAGCTCCTAGTTTGGCTGGTTCCTGTCCATTTGTCTGCCTTCCTTTTCTGGACGGATATAATTCACTCTAACGCCGCGCCCGTCACACTGATCAATGCCCGAGTGTTCAGAAAAAACTTAAATAGCCGCCATTCTGGCATTGAATATACTGCATGCCATTGTGTCCTCTTCCTACACTTTACACTTGGCAGTATATAAACCAAAACAGAGAAATTAAAGTGACACTAAACTCTGCTTTAAAAAACATATATTTTATTTACGTATGTATTCTTAACACATAAAAGTCCTTTCTATTGATCCCAGTCTTTTCCAAACCTCCAAATTTTTTTTTTTTTCTTTTTACATTTTTTGTATTGCTTCTTTGTTTCTGGCCTAGGCCAAAATGATGTAATACATGGGTGTTCAACCGGTGGCCCTCCAGCTGTTGCAGAACTACAAGTCCCATCATGTCTCTGCCTTTGGGAGTCATGCTTATAAAGCCGCGTACACGCGATCGGTTCAAACCGATGAAAACGGACTGAAGTTCGTTTTCATCGGTCCAATCCGATCGTGTGTAGGCCCCATCGGTCCGTTATCCTTTGGTCCAAAAACAGATGGCTTGCTTTAAAATTAAACCGACGGACGGCTAACCGGTAGGTCAAAGCCGATTGTTAGTACGTACGAGCATCGGTTAGAAATCCACGCATGCTCAGAATCAAGTCAATGCATGCTTGGAAGCATTCAACTTTGTTTTTTCATCACGTCGTTGTGTTTTACGTCACTGCGTTCTGACACGATAGGTTGATGAACCGATGGTGTGTACGCACATCAGTCCATCAGTCAGATTCATCGGTGAACCAATGAAAATGGTCCGCCGGACCGTTCTCATTGGATGGACCGATTGTATGTACAGGCCTTAACTGTCACCCTTGCAATGCCTCTTGGAACTTGTAGTTTTGCAACAGCTGGAGGGCCACTGGTTGGGCATGCCTGATGTAATACATCCCAGGAGTCTTCAGGAGGAGAGGAGGCTCAGAACCACGCTGGCACAACTGCCTAAGCTACGCTGGATCACCACGTACGCCGTGAACTTAACGTACGCCCAGCCAGACACGTCCAATGCACAATACGCTGGCTTGTGTTCCCTGGTGCAGACCTTTGCATGTCTGTTGCTGGGTTGCACCTCGTCTATGGGGAATAACTTTACGCCGGACGTACAACTTACGCGCACCTTGCGTAGTATGCGTCAGACGCACTCAAGTTCGAGAATTGCTGTATTTCCCTCAGTTGCATGTTTGAATGCCTAATCAATGGGAGCAGCAACATGCGTCCAGCCCATTTTTGCCCCCGCACTACGCCGCCATGTGCAAGCTACTGTACGTCAGCGTACTGTGGCCAGTTTTTAGGCGTATGTTGGTTTGTGGGTCTGGCGCACACATACGCCGGCACACATTTGCACTTACGTTGCCGTAATGTGCTATACATCGGCGTAAGTGCTTTGTGAATTTGGGCCCTAGTGTCAGAAACAAAGTGGGTTGGGGCGTGGCGACCGGACTCTAAGATGGAAGCATAGCCTTGGAGCTCAACTCGTACACCAGAGAAAACAGCCTCCACAAGCGCCCACAGGCATCATCCGCAGCGGTACACACCACTGACCGATCGGCAACCATCCGCGGCACCGATCAATCATGGGTCGGAACAGAAAGAAGCCCCAGCAGCCTCAAAAGCTGGATGGCTTCTTCCTCCCTCAGGGACGCGCTCAGCAGGGTAATGGCGGCGGTGAGGGAAACAACAGGGCGGAGTCCTCCCGGCTTAACAACAATGGAGAGACGCATGCAGCCTCCCGCCCGGTCCCGCCATTCAGCGCCTCATCATCGGAGTCTCCCAGCCCGACTACTAGAAGCCCTGCCAAATCCAGGCAGCACAGGGACTCCCCGATGCGGCCGCAAACTGAATCAACCATGGATGTGAGCGGACCCCAGGCTTCTTCGGCCACATCAGGCAGGCAGGGAGGAGATCCCATTGCTGAGTACCCCACAACGGATTGCCCAGTATCAGACACGATGCTTAAGGAGATGCTGCTCTCCTTGAGATCATCTCTGCAATCTGACCTACTCAAAGGTCTGAATGAGTGCCGCAGTGAAGTGCATGGGCTGGGACAGAGAGTGCACAGAGTGGAATCTAAGATGGAGGACTTCACAGCTTCATATAACACCATAGTAGAAGCACACACAGCTCAAGGGGAAGACATAGAATGGTTGAAAGATAAGATTTCTGACCTCGAAGACAGGTCCAGGAGGAATAATATCGAATTAAGGGGAATTCCTGAATCAGTACCCCCTAATCAGCTTCTGCAATACGCCCAGACCCTGTTCTCAACCCTGATGCCAGAAGCAACGACGCACGACTTTCTTGTTGACAGGATCCACAGGGTCCCTAAACCATCCTTCCTCCCTGACGATACACCCAGGGATGTGCTGCTGAGGGTCCATTTTTTTCATATTAAAGACCAACTCCTACAAGCAGCGCGTAAGCCAGGGGGCCTTCCTCAGCAATACGCCTCTATCAGTATGCTACCAGATCTGTCCAGGCACACGCTGCAACGCCGCCATAACCTGCTGACCATCACCAAGGCACTGAGGAACCACAATATCCTCCACAAGTGGAAATACCCCGCCACACTGGTCATTACCCATAATGGCTCCACTGTGTCCGTGTCCAAACTGGAGGAGGGTCTGAATGCCTTGAAACAATGGGGCATCTTACTGGACCAACCTGCTTCACAATCACCCCACTCGAGCCCGCATCTCCTGGAAAACGACTGGCAGCTGGTCTCACGCAAACGATCCACCAAGAAGAAAAATAGTGTCAACGCTTGACACCGACATTCCTCTGTTGCTACAGTTCTCCGGAAGAGAGAGCATCAGTTTGAATCTCTTGTTCACCCCTCTCATACTAATAGCAGCTACGTCTGCACGAGGATCTGTTTTTGGATCCAGTTCTTACCCCTTTTCAATTGACTATGTTCTCTTTTATGTTCTTACTTTCTTGTTCAGTTTTTATTTTCTTTTTTTTTTTATATATACACAGACTCTGCAACAATGCCAACACCACTGGTGTCGAATTGGCTGTACCCAGTCCCTGTTCCACCAGGACGCGTCTACATTCTGAAGCGGGTCACTTGAAAACCGTGAGTAAAGAGCATGACACCCACGCAACAAGGCTCACACCCAAAACATAATGTCAATTAGATTTTTATCTATTAATGCCCGGGGCCTGAACCACCCCGCTAAACGATTTTCCATGTGGAATGAAGCCGATAAACAGGGAGCAGACATTGTCTGTGTTCAAGAAACAAAGTGGGTTGAATGATTCTTAGGCCCCGTACACACAACCAAGTTTCTCGGTCGTGTGTACACTTTTCACCAAGCATCCCGTCGGGAAGCTTGTCGAGCCAAAAAGAGAGCATGCTCTCTATTTCCTCGTTGTTCTATGGGGAAATTTGGCTCGATGAGATTTTCGACAGCTGAACGGGAACCTCGACGGGCGGAACGATGAGTTTAGACCGACGAGTAACTCGGTCGTGTGTACGCGGCCTAACTGTCATACTAATGATATCTTGTGGCAGAAAAAAAGTACTGCAAGTGAAATCTCTGAATTGAAGATGAATTTTGCCGCAAAGGCTGGATTTGTGGTTTATCTTTTAATGTGGTATTCGTTTTTTATCATTTTTATTTTTGACCGCAGCCCTGCTTTAAGTTAATTTCAAGCACAGCCTGGCCTTTGAGGTCGACTTTGTCTGGGTCTTGATATACAAGTAATTGTTATTGGCAGATTTGGGCAGTAATAGAATTTGTGTTAAGGCCCCTGCAATAGTTTTAGCTTTTTCTTGTTGATTTTTTGGTGTCTGATGTCATATTTAAATGTCGGAGAAAATAGACAATAATCTGTGTTTGCTTTTTGCATGAGCAGAAAAAGATAAATGTTGAACTTTGCAGTCGTCGGCTGTTTACCTTCCCTCTGGCGTCCGCTCCGTATTACAGGAATGACACTTGTAATTCAGCCTGGCAGCAAGAAAATTGGGCTGTTCGGGTGCAGACCGGGTCATCCAGTTAATGTTCTGATTGACAGGTGACACTCTGATTCCCAGCCAGGTATAATATGAAACAAGGGAACACATCACTAGGTGTGTTGTACGTGATGTCTGTGACCTTTATATTTACAAAAATATAATGATACACGGTGCTTTAGCAAACTAAATACTTAAAGTGTATGGAAAACCACAGTGAACTTCTTATACAAATAGAGCTTTCTTTTGGTGGTATTTGATCACCTCTGCTGTTTTTATTTTTTGCGCTATAAACAAAAAAAGAGTGAAAATTTTGAAAAAAAAGCAATATTTTTTACCTTTTGCTATAATAAATATCCCCCAAAATATATATATATTAAAAAAAAATGTATTTCTCAGTTTAGGTCGATATGTATTCTTCTACATATTATTGGCAAAAAAAAATCGCAATAAGTGTATATTCATTAGTTTGCGCAAAAGTTATAGTGTCTACAAAATAGAGGATAGTTTTATGGCATTGTTATTATTAGAGGTCGGCCGATATTTGGCCGTTTTGGAGAAATCGGCATCGGCCGATTTTTCTCCAAATTAGGCCGATATTTCTACATGCCGCTAGCGCTTCCACGGCTCCGGAGCTAGGCCGAGGCCGCGGCCTTTCCTGATGCTGTGACCGCAGCGGCAATCCACAGATTGCCGCCGTGGTCACAGCATCAGGAAAGGCCGCGGCTTCGGCCTAGCTCCGGAGCCGCGGACATTTTAGTACACCCAGCGTTGTCGGCGGAGGCCGCCGATTGGCTGTTGCAGGCGTCAGTAAATAGCAGCGAGCGGGCCCCTCCTCGTCTGTGGGTGTATACAGAGAGGAGGGGCCCGCTCACTGCTATCTACTGACGCCTGTAACAGCCAATCGGCAGCCGCGGCTGCCGACATTCTACACTGTAAAGAAAAACATCCCCTGACGTGCAGCGTGCCCGGCTTCTGCCTACAAACCCCAGAATGTTACTGGCCTGTTCTGCATTCTGGGGTTTGTAGGCAGAGGCCTGGCGCGCAGCACATCAGGGGACTTTTTTATTTTTTACAGTGTAGAATGTCGGCAGCGGTGGCCGCCGATTGGCTGTTGCAGACAGGGGTGGATGGCACAGGGGTGGATGGCACAGGGGTGGATGGCACTGGTTGGCACAGGGGTGGATAACACAGGGGTGGTTGGCACAGGGGTGGATGGCACAGGGGTGGATGGCACTGGTTGGCACAAGGGTGGATGGCACTGGTTGGCACAGGTGGTGCACTGGTTGGCGATGCACTGAGGTAATTGCACTGGTGGGCATTGATGAGGTGGCACTGGTGGTGGACACTGATGGGCTGCACTGTTGGGCATTGATGAGGTGGCACTGGTGGTGGACACTGATGGGCTGCACTGGTGGGCATTGATGAGGTGGCACTGGTGGTGGACACTGATGGGCTGCACTGGTGGGCATTGATGAGGTGGCACTGGTGGTGGACACTGATGGGCGGCACTGGTGGTGGACACTGATGGGCTGCACTGGTGGGCATTGATGAGGTGGCACTGGTGGTGGACACTGATGGGCTGCACTGGTGGGCATTGATGAGGTGGACACTGGTGGGCATTGATGAGGTGGCACTGGTGGTGGACACTGATGGGCTGCACTGGTGGGCATTGATGAGGTGGCACTGGTGGTGGACACTGGTGGGCATTGATGAGGTGGCACTGGTGGTGGACACTGATGGGCTACACTGGTGGGCATTGATGAGGTGGCACTGGTGGTGGACACTGATGGGCTGCACTGGTGGGCATTGATGAGGTGGACACTGGTGGGCATTGATGAGGTGGCACTGGTGGTGGACACTGATGGGCTGCACTGGTGGGCATTGATGAGGTGGCACTGGTGGTGGACACTGGTGGGCATTGATGAGGTGGCACTGGTGGTGGACACTGATGGGCTACACTGGTGGGCATTGATGAGGTGGCACTGGTGGTGGACACTGGTGGGCACTGACAGGCTGCACCCCACCTCTCCACCCTAAACAATTATCTCCTCCCCACCTCTCCACCCTAGGTTTTTGGAGTTGAGGAGAAAAAAAAAATCGGCCGCAAAAATCGGCAACACATATTGGCCATCGGCCGCCCCGATTTCCAAATATCGGCATCGGCATCGGCCAGAGAAAAACCCATATCGGTCGACCTATAGTTATTATTATTAATAGTTTTTTTTAGTAATGGTGGCAAACTGCAACTTTTATTGTGACTGCGATATTATGACGCTATTTTGGGACCATTGTCATTTATACAGCGATCAGTGCTATACAAATGCACTGATTACTGTGTAAATGACACTGGCAGTGAAGGGGGTTAACCAGTAGGGGGCGAGGAAGGGGTTAAGTGTGTCCTAGGGAGTGATTCTAACTGCGTGGGGGCTGGGCTACCTGTGACATGACACTGATTGCTCCTCCCGATGACAGAGAGCAGAAGATTAGTGGCAGATCACTAGGCAGAACAGGGAGATGCCTTGTTTACAATGGCTTCCCCCCTTTCTGCCGCTCCGTGACACGAACGCGGAACACCAGCGGATATCGAGTCCGCAGGTCTCGCAGGCACTTCACGGAGCTCGCGGCACAGCGTTTTTAAAGCAATGTATTGGTACGTTGCTATGTGCACAGGAGCCATTCTGCCGACGTAAATGTGCGTTACACGGTTGGCAAGTGGTTAAATGATAGAGACAGAATATCGACCAACAATCCAAAAAAAACACATGACACAACTGGTATAAATTGAGTTGCAGTTCAGTGAGTAAAATAATTATTTGTTCCCCAAGCAAAACACGACTTGGTACTTGGTAGAGAAACCCTTGTTGGAAAGCACAGAGGTCTGGCGTTTCTTGTAGTTGGTGACTCGGTTTGCTCACATCTCAGGAGGGATTTTGGTCCTCTCTTCTTTTATAGATCTTCTCTAAATTCTTAAAGGGGTGTTCCAGCCTGTTTTTATGTTTATTAAAAGTCAGCAGCTACAAAAAGTGTAGCTGCTGGCCTTTAATAAACATTCACTTACCTGATCGAGCGTTCCAGCGACGCGCCGCCCGGGGCTCCACTCCTCCCCCCCCCCTCCCCGGCCAACGTCTTCATTCTAACTGTGGGCACCCGGCCGTGACAGCCTTCAGCTTCACGGCCGGGCACCCACTGTGCATGCGCATGCGCGCGCGGCACGGCCCACCGCTGATTGGTCAGGCGATCGTCTAGGACCTGTCAGTGTCCTAGGCAGTCGCCTAACCAGCCCCTCGGCAGAAGGAGGAAGTGGGACAGGAAGTCCCACTCCTCCTGAAGCCCCCACCCCCCCCCCCCCCAAAAAAAAAATTACATGCCATGTGGCATGTAAGGGGGTGAGGAGTGGGATTAGCTTTAAGGTTTCTTGGTTGTCCCTTGGCAACTCGAAAATTTTCAGCACCCTTCATAAATTTTCTATATGATTAAGTGGTGTATACCACCGTTGCAAAGACGCTGCTTGCAGGAATTTTTTTTAACGTCCTGCAAGCACACCGCCCCAGTGTGAAAACACTCAGGCGGCGTACACACGACCGGTTTCCTCGGCAGAACTCAGCAAGAAACTCGATGGGAGACGTATTCTGCCGAGGAAACCGGTCGTATGTACACTTTTCGCCGAGAAACCCGTCGAGGAACTCGTCAAGCCAAAAAGAGAGCATGTTCTCTATTTCCTCGTTGGGCAATGGGAAAATTTGGCTTGACGAGTTTTTCGACTGCCGAACAAGGAACTCGATGGGGAAAACGATGTGTTTCGCCCCGACGAGTTTCAGGCTTTCACATTGGGGTGGCATGAGAGGCGCTCTGCAGGAGATTTTTCTAGCACTAAAACGCCTGAAAAACACTCCAGTGTGAAAGGGGTTCACCTTGTTTACATACAGGACACATTATATCATACTTAGTATACTAGAGGAGAAAATTATAAACAAAGAAAAGTGTGTAAAAAAATAATAATATATAATAAACATAAAATAGTTAGAGCCGGTTCACACTGGGGCGACTAAATAATACTGCTGTGCTCCGGGTACCATAAGTGGAGTGATTTAGATTTTTCTATTGATGTAAAAAGACTAATGGGGGAAAAAAAGGGAGAGTAATTGGTGGGCTCATTGAACAGTGTGCTATGGGTTCCTCTTTAATGTATGTTACTTCATCAACACGCCGTAATGCTAAACAATACATCAGCACATTTCCAGGGGTTGATTTGTCTTGTATCAAATCATCTTTGGAAAAAGTTGCACAGGATAAAACACGCCATCAGTGGCCAGGACGCTGTCACTCCTTGCCAAGTGATGTGAAAGGCTTTATTCCTCGCTTGCGCATTTGTCATTTTTTCTGTTTAATATTTTAATCAGGCATGGAGAGATTTTGGCACACCCAGCATGTTGGAATCGGCAGGCCATTGTCAGGTCACCATGTGAGGTTGATTGTGGAGTACTAGTCATCAGATCTATTCAATATCTGAAAAGAGCACTCCGTTTAGTGAAGAGCGCAGAAGGGGGAATGTTACTACCATTATACACTATGGGCCAGATTCTCATAGATCTGCCCTTTGTTAGCGTAGCGTATCCCCTTTACGCTACGCCTCCGCACTATTTACGGGCAAGTGCTGTATTCTCAAAGTACTTGCTCCGTAATTTGCGGCGGCGTAGCGTAAATGGGATGGCGTAAGGCTGCGTAATTCAAATAGGGAAGGAGGGGGGTGTGCTGTATTTAAATTAAGCGCTCCCCTGCGCCGAACGAACTGCGCATGCGCCGGCCTTAAACGTAGCCCACTGCGCATGCTTTATAGTACGCCGCAAATACATTGATTTTGACAGGAACGTAATTAACGTACAGCCCTATTCGCGACGAGTTACGCAAACGACGTAAACAACGAAAAAACGCGACGCTGTCCCGACGTCCATACCTAACATGGTGTACGCAGGACTTACACAAGGTTACCCCTCATATAGCAGGGGTAACCTTACGCTTACGCAAACTACGTAAACTACAACGACGGCGCGCAAATACGTTCGGGAATCGGTGTATCATGCTCATTTGCATATTCAATGCAGAAATCCACGGGAACGCCACCTAGCGGCCAGCGTAACATTACAACTTAGTTCCGACGGTGTAAGTGACTTATGCAAGTCGGATCTAAGCAAAATCTATGCGTAACTGATTCTAAGAATCAGTCGCATAGATACCCAGGGCCAGATTCAGAGATACGACGGTGTATCTGGAGATACACCGTCGTATCTCAGCTGAGAATCTGGCCCTATATTGTCAAAAGTATTGGGACACCTGCCTTTACAAGCACATGAACTTTAATGGCATCCTAGTCTTAGTCCATAGGATTCAATATGGACCCTCTGGCTCTATTCACGTACTTCAAAAAAACACCCCCCCCCCATTGGAATCCATAGTCCGGCGCCCTATATGTAGATCAAGCGGCCAGATGCAGGGATGGGGGGGCAGCACCCATGTGCCCCTAATGGACGGGCCGCCACTGGTATAAAGTCAGCTAAAGTAACCAGAACATTGGAGGTTTTCTTATGCCTTGTACACATGACCGGTTTTCCCGACGGTAAAACTGTCACGTTTTCTTTTGGTCGAAAAAAACGTCCGTGTGTATGCACCCCAGCAGTTTTCCCAACAGAAAAACAGCGAGGAAAAAAATTAGAACTTGTTCTCTTTTTTCTCAACGCAAATCGCGGCATTTTTTTCCCGCAGTTTTTCTATGGAGAAATGCTCTGGAGCATACACACGGCCAGTTTTCCCGACCAAAGCTCTCAGGCAGTTTTCCTGTTGGGAAAACCAGCCGTGTGTACACGGGGAAAGCTAACCGAGCCGGTTCTCGGTTTTCCCGTCGGGTTTTCCGGCAGTCTTTTGACCGCCCAGAAACTCAATCGTGTGTACAAGGCATAAGATATTGTGAGACACTTTTAATAAGGAAATATACAATTTCCCCATCAATAGAGCTCGTAAAAGATGAATCTGCTGGCAACGCAGCTAAAAAACTTTCATGACCCACCAACAGGAGGTCAAATTGCAGCAAAAAAAATGAATTTGGAGAGTTGGCCGGAGGCTGAGAGCAATAGAAGGGACTTTGAGTGAAGAATACATACTGTCCTTGAAAAGCATTTTCTTTTTTTGTTTTAAACCATAAATTAGTGTCACTTAATTAAGTAATTCACTCTTAATTACATGCATTACAACACCACCCCTCAGGCAAGAAAAAACACCATTATCATCACCAATCAAACATTAAGGTCCATTATGGTCCAAACACAAGTTGGGCCTGATGGAAAACTTGAAACCTCATAAAAACTAAAGCTCCATCCTCCAAGATATCATATCAACTTACTAATAATAACTCCAGGAAGACCAAGTTCCATCAGGATCATCTCTTGCAGGTAGACCCAATGAGGAACTTCGTATCATGCCCAAAAAGAAAAAAAAAAGTCACCAGCTACCAGGCGGTGAAGCAGATGTACCACTTAGAATTGAACAAATCTGTCTGCTGGGATTTTGGTTTGCTCGCATGTACACACGAGCAAACCAAAATCCCCGCCAGCAGACGGCGCGCTGACGTGTCGGTGACGTGGCGGTGACGTTGACGCCGCCACGTCACCGCACCAGGAAGTAAAACACTTCCGCGCATGCGCCGAATCCATTCGGCGGCGGTTGCGGGACGACATGTCTGCTGGTAAGTGTACTAACCAGCAGACATGTCGGGCGGACGGATTCCCACCCAATAGATTTCAAAGCATGCTTTGAAATCTGTCGGGTGGCCAAATCCGTCGGCTCGGCCGTACACACGATCGAATCTGTCTGCTGAAACGGTCCAGCAGACCGTTTCCAGCGGACAGATTTGATCGTGTGTACGAGGCCTCAGTGTTTGCTTTGCTTTGTGTTTTTTAAGGTTTTTTAAGGTTCTTTGCATTATAAGTAAGGAAGCAAGTACAACCTCTGTAGTAAATTAATGTGCTGTTACTAAACAAATGCTGCACATAAAAAAACATTTATAATTATAGGAAAACAATACAAGCCTGACTGATATACATACAGCACATGCTACCTACTTCCTAGTAAATGAGCATTAATGGTGATCTGTATACTATGATAAAAAGTTACTTAACTCAGGTTATACTGGCTTTGCAATCTGCATAGGCAACCAGGACCCCAGGCTCTACTTGATGAGCGATTGCAGGAAATAAGACGATAGCATCATCCCATTTTGATGTTTCTTCTGGCACAGACCTTCCTTTTTGATATGCTGATAGGGAGCCCTCCTGTCTGCTGCCAACCTTTTATTTGGAAAATTTGGGTAGACAATACAACATGGCGGACTATTTACTTAGTATTGGCAAACATTTCCTAACTTAGCCTTTAGATGGCCCTGTTGTATCATACATGCCATAGGTCATATATGTCAAAAGGTCACGCTAATGTTGACTTTGGTTACCCAAATGCATTGTATAATCAGAATTCCTGTAAAAACAATGGAAGCATCTAACTGCCAACTGACGTTTGCCCAACTTACAATAGTATGTATGTTCCGATTGTATCCAAAGGCGCTTGTTTGAGAAGTGTCCACTCAAACACTCAAAGAAACCTGATGTCTGCACATAAAAAACATTTATAATTATAGGAAAACAATACAAGCCTGACTGATATACATACAGCACATGCTACCTACCGGTACTTCCTAGTGAATAATCATTAATGGTGATCTGTATACAATAATGCCGCGTACACACGGTCGTTTTTTGCGATGAAAAAACACAACGTTTTCTGTGAAGTAAAAAACGACGTTTTTGAAACGTCACTTTTCAAAGACAATTTTGCATACACACCATCGTTTTTTCACAAAAAGCGAGGTTACGTTCACCACTCTTTTCCATTGAAGCTCGCTTCATAACTAGCTTCTGGGCATGCGCGGGTTGAAAAACGTTGTTTTGAACAACGTTTTTGCTACACACGGTGACTTTTTGTGAAACAAAAAACGACGTTTTGAAAAACGACACAAAAAATTCAAACATGTTTTTTTTGCCCACACAGGATCAATTTAAATGACGTTTTAAAAAACGTTGTTTTTTTTTCATCGCAAAAAACGACCGTGTGTACGCGGCATAAGACTATGCTAAAAAGTTACTTAGCTTAGGTTATACTGGCTTTGCAATCTGCATAGACAACCAGGACCCCAGGCTCTACTTGATGAGCGATTGCAGGAAATAAGGCGATAGCGTCGTTCCTATTGTGAAGTTTCTTCTGGCACAGACCTTCCTTGTTGATATGCTGATAGGGAGCCCTCTTGTCTGCTGCCAACCTTTTATTTGGAAAGCTTGGGTAGACAATCCAACATGGCGGACTATTTACTTAGTATTGGCAAACATTTCCCAACCTAACCTTTATAAGGCCCTGTTGTATCATACATGCCATAGGTCATATGTGTCAAAGGATCATGCTAATGTTGAATTTGGTTACCCAAATGCATTGTGTAATCAGAATTCCTGTAAGTGGAAGCATCTAACTGCCAACTAACGTTTGCCCAACATACAATAGTATGTATGTTCCAACTGCATCCAACGGCGCTTGTTTGAGAAGTGTCCACTCAAACACTCAAAGAAACCTGATGTCTGCTTCTAAAACAAACCAATGTTTCTATGTAATGCCCAGTAGATACGTGCGGGCAGAGCTTTTTTTCTCAGAAAATAGGTGCAGGAACTCAACCACGACCCCGTTCAGATTTCACAAACAGAAGAAGGGTCCTAAAGGGGCATTAAATATCAGAATTGCACTACATACAGAGTGCAGAGTTCAGGGGGGTTACACACAGAGTGCAGAGCTGTCACTTGTAAACACAGAAACCAGACTTCTGTGTTTACAAGTGATTGTGGTGAGCAGGCACCAAAGGGTCTGGGCCAAAGGTGGTGGAACTGAGTTCCCCCAAGTTCCCCCAGAAAAAAAGCCCTGCGTGCGGGTTTCCCGGCGGAGAGCCGAGAACCAGCTCGGCAGGTTTTTTACCTGGATGGGGATGTTTTTCCTGGCAGGAAAACTGCCATGAGAGCTTTTGCCGGGAAACCCGGCCACGTGTATGCTCCACCGCCGTGTTTCCCATAGGAAAACTGTCAGGGAAAAGGCCGCTGGGAATCGCGGCAGGAAAATAGAGAAAAGTTCTAATTTTTCCCACTGGGATTCCCGTCGGGAAAATTGCCATGATGGGAAAACTGGTCGTGTGTACGAGGCATAAGGCTAGAAAGACACACTCTATCAAATGAAACACATCCAGTTGTTGGGCAAGATGCCAAGGTCCCCATCAGGTCAATATCTATGAAGTGGTGTGGAGGTGCCCACTTTAGTAAAGAGCTACATGGATTCAATTATTGGATTTATAAGTTCTTTGTGCAGACAACTTTAAAACACGTTTTACACTATTGGCAGCAATTCTCAGCTTTTACAAGATGTTGCCTTGAACTTTATGAAACCATTGATATTGGCCTCCGAAAACACATGCACAAGGTCTGAATTGTAGCAGATATTTTATGCTACAATGGCTCCTCACAAACATGTACAGAGTGAGAATGTGGCTTTTCCTATCTGCAAGAAAAACAACTGGATGGTACTCTACTATAAATGGCACTTGAATAGAGAACTAAAATGTAATTATCAAATGAAATTCCGCGGGGTTACAACTCGAGGCACAAGAGGCAAGAAAGATATAACAATAATTATACATTCATACAATCCATTTTATCGTCTTTGAGCTACTTTATAATCCATGAAGAGCTGAACATTAGGCAGATATATAAAAACACCTATGAATAATTGATATGTACATATACTGTACACCATATTATCAAAAGTATTGGGACACCTGTCTTTACATGCACACAAACTTTAATGGCATCCCAGTCTTAGTCCGTAGGGTTCAATATTGAGTTGGCCCACCCTTTGCAGCTATAACCGATACAACTCTTCTGGGAAGGCTGTCCACAAGGTTTAGAAGTGTGTCTATGGGAATGTTTGATTATTCTTCAAGAAGCGCATTTGTGAGGTCAGGCACTGATGTTGACTGGCTCACATTCTCCAGTCTAATTCATCCTAAAGGTGCTCTATCGGGTTGAGGTCAGGACTCTGTGCAGGCCAGTCAAGTTCCTCCACCCCAAACCCATTAACTTACCAGTTACATTGGCTGAGTTGTCAAATCATGTTTAGGTCCCACTATGGGTTTAGGGCAGAACAGGAAATCCAACCAACGCTTCTCATTCCTGGGGTCTCAACTGCCCCTCACCTACCCACTTACTAAAAAAGATCTGGATGGGTTTAGTCTGAGCAGCAGCAGAAGTAAGCCCTTTTTTGAAGGCACATTGTACTGTAACTATTCTCCATTGTATCACTGTATGTTCCCTTTGCGGCAACACCTTATTTCCTATGGCATGCTGTACATTACCCAATCTACACTCCCTCATTCTGTGTGCTGCTCTTATCATTCTCTATTTTACACTTCTTCATTCTGTTTATTCCAATTCTGAACCCAGGTGTTCCATATGCCATTATGTATATTCCCTATGCTGCCAAGCCTCATTCTGTTGCTATACATTCAACATTGCTCACCTGCCAATTCCATATGCCATGATGTTCACTATCTATTCACCAAATCCTCATAATGTTTGCCATACTGGATTTTTCCTATGTTTCCTGTTCCACAATGCATTCTTCCATATAACATCCTTCATTCTGTATAACATGCAGCACATTGCTTTTCCCACAAAGCTTCACTCCATATATCATGTCTAGAGTCCCTAACCCTACTGAACACCTCTGGAATAAATTGGAACACCAACTGTGAGCCAGGTCTTCTCATCTTGCATAAGTGCCTCACCTCACAAATGGTCTTTTGGATAAATGAGCACAAATTCCCACAGATACACTTCAAAATATTGGGTTGAGGCTGTTATAGCCTAAAAGATGGGGGCCAACTCCAAAATAATGTCCATGGTTTTGGAATGAAGCGGGTTTAGAGTGCCTGCCGCCGAGAATGTGTTTTTAGCACGACAGCATCACTCTGATTCTTGGCAACAGGGTGCCGACATCTCACACTCGCTCGCAGCGAGTGCATCATAGAAGCGACAGGGATCCGACGTGGATTCCCGCCAATTCTACACGTGGGCGGCGTTTGTTATGAATCCTGAAGGGGAACTCCCCGCCGGATTTTAAATAAAAATCTGGCATGGGTTCCCCCCTCAGGAGCATAACGGGCCCTTGGGTCTGGTATGGGTTGTAAGGAGACCCCCCTACGCCGAAAAAACGGCGTGGGGGTCCCCCCACAATCCATACCAGACCCATATCCAAAGCACGCCGCCCGGCCGGCCGGTCAGGAAGGGAGTGAGGGCGAGCGAGCGCGCCCCCCCTCCTGGACCGTACCGGGCAGCATGCCCTCAACATGGGGGGGTCAGGTGCTCTGGGGCAGGGGGGCTCACTGCGACCCCCCCACCCCAGAGCACCCTGTCCCCATGTTGATGAGGACAGGGCCCCTTCCCGACAACCCTGGCCGTTGGTGGTCTGGTATGGATTGTGGGGGGGGGGGCCCCACACCGTTTTTTTTGGCGTAGGGGGGTCTCCTTACAACCCATACCAGACCTAAGGGCCCGTTATGCTCCTGAGGGGGGAACCGATGCCGGATTTTTATTTAAAATCCGGCGGGGAGTTCCCCTTCAGGATTCATAACAAACACCGCCTACGTGTAGAATTGGTGGGAATCCACGTCGGATCCCCGTCGCTTCTATGACGGCTTTGTCTCCATCGTGGCAAGCCAGCTCGGTGCTGGCTCCCGCGATGGGGCTCGCAAGTGGTCAATCTCGCCGAGAAAGGGAGCGAGATTGACACAATATCGCAGTCACCTACTGTAGGTGTGGTGGACAGATGTTCATAAACCTTTCGCCAAATAGGATATACCTGACTAGATTTAGACTTGTACTAAAAAAGAGGAACAGTATCATCAAAGAGAGTTTATCTACTACAGTGCCTTGACAAAGTATTCACACCCCTTGAATTTTCCCACATTGTGTCACGTTACAACCAAAAACGTAAATGTATTTTATTTGGATTTTATGTGATAGACCAGTGATGGCAAACCTTGGCACCCCAGATGTTTTAAAACTACATTTCCCATGATGCTCAACTACACTAAAGAGTGCAAGAGAATTATGGGAAATGTAGTTCCAAAACATCTGGGGTGCCAAGGTTCGCCATCACTGTGATAGACCAACACAAAGTGGCACATAATTGTGAAGTGGAAGGAAAATGATAAATGTTTTTTAATTATTTTTTTTTTATATATAAATATGTGAAAAGTGTGGCGTGAATTTGTATTCAGCCCCCTGAGTCAATAATTTGTAGAACCCCCTTTCACTGCAATTACAGCTGTAAGTCTTTTTGGGATGTCTCTACCAGCTTTACACATCTTCAGAGTGACATTTTTGCCCAATTGCCTTCTGAAGGCAATTGGTTCCACTAGATTTTAGTTAGGGCTATCAGTGTAAAGGTGGCTGAATACAAATGTACGCCACGCTTTTCAACACTTTGTGTTGGTCTATTGAATAAAATCCCAATAAAATACATTTACGTTTTTGGTTGTAACATCACAAAATGCGGAAAATGACAAGGTGTGAATACTTTTTCAAGGCACTGTATAATCTCACTTTACGGAAGAACTTTACGGATAAAAATGTATAAACTACCCTTGCATTGAAGCTCCCACTACATGATTAGGCAAGCAAAAAGTGTTTTTTTTTGTATTATTATTTGTTTTTTACTACCTTTACTATCCCTCACTCCCACAGACCTTCTCCTCTTTGTGTAACCTGTCTCCAAAAACCCTTTTCTTTCATACTCCATTCCTCAACTTCACTCTGATGTCATTACACCTACGCACACCGTGGGACCAGCAGTCCAGCATTGTAAGTGAGGACACTGAGGGTCAATCCACAACCTGGAACATAGGGGAGAAAAAGAGAATGTTGGCTGCCAGAGGAATGAGGGATAAGGTAAGTTAAAGGAGTTGTAAAGGCAGAAGGTTTTTATCTTAATGCATTCTATACATTAAGATAAAAAAAAAAACTTCTGAGTGTGGCAGCCTCCCCAGCACCCCATAATCACTTGCTTGAGCCCCTTCTCTCTGCAGCATTGTCCACAAGTGTCTTGGAGCCACTGGCTCCCACGGCTGTCAATCAAAATCAGTGAGCCAATCAGGGGAGAGAGGGGGCGTGACGGGTCAGGGCTCTGTGTCTGAATGGATACATGGAGCTCTGACTTGGCTTAGGTGCCCCCTGTAGCATGCTGCAGACTGAAGGGGCAACCACCAGAAGGAGGGGCCAGGAGAGCAAAAGAGGGACCTGAGAAGAGGAGGATCTGGGCTGCTCTGTTCAAATCCAACTGCACAGAGTAGATAAGTATAACATGTTTGTTATTTAAACAAAAAAAAAGCCTTTACAATCACTTTAAATCACTTTTTAATGGTACCCTAGACAAAAATGAGCAGTTAACTTTGCAGCATTGGGGGGGGGGGGGGGGGGGGGGATTTATATGTCATCACTTGTTTTGTCACTAAACAAGCCTAACTGAGAAATTGGCAAAATTCCATCCAACTTTCTCAAGTTTTCACTAAGTAGCGGACTTGTCAGGTGAACTCTTGGGGGTCAAACGTTTTGTGTTTTGAAAGCAATGCACACATGTAGCCGAACAATATCACACAATTTGCCTTTCAGCAAATCAACTTTCTATGAGCTATTATTTTTCTCCATTTAATAACTAGCGGGAAGAACATGTTGCTTTAGCTTTGTGTATCATGCTCTGCATTGCATGACAGTTTCACTACCTACTCTAAACGACAGCCTAATTCAGGGCATTGTCTGGATTCTTCCTGATTTACAATGGTTCTAAGAAGAGTCGTACTGGGTGTGCGCACCAGGAGATGGAACCTGGGGAGAGAGGGAGAGAGAGAAGAAAAAATGGAGAGGGAGAGAAAGGGAAGAGGGGATGGGGAGAGGGAGAGGGAGATATAGCCACAAGAATGAATGGGAGAGAGAGAGGGAAGAGGGAGAGAGACAACCAGAAGAGGAGAGAGTGAGTAAAGGGAAAGAGAGAGATGGGGAGAGAGAGGGGGCAGAAGGAAAAGGGGAGGGAGAGAAATGCAAGGGGGGGAGAGGAGAGAGAGGGAGAGAAATGCAAGGGGGGAAAGAGGAGAGAGAGAGAGAGAGGGAGAAAAAGGCAAGGGGGGAAAGAGGAGAGAGAGGGAGGGAGACAAAGGCAACATGGAATAGGAAAGAGAGAGAGAGGGGGGAGAAAAAGGCAAGGGGTAATAGGAAAGAGAGAGAGGGAGAGAAGAGGAAGCGGGGGAGAGAGAAAAATGGAGAGGGAGAGAAAGGGAAGAGGGGATGGGGAGAGGGAGAGGGAGATATAGCCGAAAGAATGAATGGGAGAGAGAGAGGGAGGAGGGAGAGAGACAACCAGAAGAGGAGAGAGTGAGTAAAGGAGAGGGAAAGAGAGAGAGAGAGGGGGAGAGTTAGGGGGCAGAAGGAAAAGGGGAGGGAGAGAAATGCAAGGGGGGGAGAGGAGAGAGAGGGAGAGAAATGCAAGGGGGGAAAGAGGAGAGAGAGAGAGAGAGAGAGAGAGAGAGAGAGAGAGGGAGAAAAAGGCAAGGGGGGAAAGAGGAGAGAGAGGGAGGGAGACAAAGGCAACATGGAATAGGAAAGAGAGAGAGGGGGGAGAAAAAGGCAAGGGGTAATAGGAAAGAGAGAGAGGGAGAGAAGAGGAAGCGGGGGAGAGAGAAAAATGGAGAGGGAGATAGAGAGAAAGAGGGAAAGAGGGAATGCGGAGAAAGGGAGAGAACAGAAAGGATGGATGGGGAGATAGAGGTAAGAGGGATAGAGACAAAGAGAAGAGAGGGAATAAAAGAGAGAGAGAGGAAGAGGGAAAGAGATTGAGAGAAAGAGGAGAGGAGCGAGTTCACAGAGAGAGGAGAGAAAGTGAGAGAAAAGAAAGAGAAGAGGTGAGAAAGTGAGAGAGAGGGAAGAGGAGAAAGGGAGGGAGAGAGAATAGAAAGGGGAGATAGAGAGAGGGAGAGAGAGAGAGAAGAGGGGAGAGAAAGAGAGAGAGAGTGAAGGAGTGGAAGAAGTGTGCGAGAGTGAGAGGGAGGAGAGAAAGGCAAGGGGGGGAAGAGGAGAGAGAGAGAGGGAGAGTAAGGCGACGGGGGAATAGGAGAGAGAGGTAGAGAAGAGGCGAGGGGTAGAGTGAAAAATGGAGAGGGAGAGAGATAGGAAGAGGGAAAGAGGGGAAAGGGAGAGAACAGAACGGATGGATGGTGGGATAGATGCAAGAGAGACAAAGAGAAGAGAGGGAATAAAGGAGAGGGAGAAAGGAAGAGGGAAAGAGATTGAGAGAAAGAAGAGAGGAGCGAGTTCACAGAGAAAGGGAAGAAAGTGAGAGAAAAGAAAGAAAGAAAAGAAAAAGAAAAGAGGTGAGAAATGATTTGGACCAGTCCACAAAAGCAAGGTCCATGAAGACCATGAAGACATGGATGAGCAAGTTTGGGGTGGAGGAACTTGACTGGCCTGCACACAGTCCTGGCCTCAACCCGATAGAACACCTTTAGGATAAATTAGATCGGAGACTGCAAGCCAGACCTTCTCATCCAACATCATTGCCTGACCTCACAAATGTGCTTCTGGAAGAATGGTCAAGCATTTCCATAGACACACTCCTAAACCTTGTGGACAGCCTTCCCAGAAGAGACGAAGCTGTTATAGCTGTAAAGGGTGGGCCAACTCAATTCTGAAACCTACAGACTAAAACTGGAATGCCATTAAAGTTCATGTGCGTTTAAAGGCAGGTGTCCCAATACTTTTGATTAGGGTTAGTGTATTTTTTTTATTTCAGTAATGATTGAAAATTGGAGTTCTTAAATAGCTGTACCATGTCCGAAAAAACAGCAGAAGGATTTTTGGATGTGAACGCTACAAGTGACCCAGAGATGGCAGCCATTTGTGCGACAGCTGGAACTGCAGAAGCTGTAGCTGCAAGGCAAGGTTTCAGAGATTGGCATTTTGGTCTTCGCCGAGCCATAAAATACCGTACTCACCGCAGGAGCGCTCGCCTGAAAAGCGGAGGCTTGCCGGTTACTTCAACATCAGCACTGTCAAAGTCTTAATAGCTGTTTAAAGAACCCCGCTGGACGCCTTTTTACATTGTGATCTGCGACAGAGAGATCTATAATTATAGAAACTATTACGCTGGAAATGTCTTATTATTATTTGGATGCACAAAATCTTTTTATTCAAGTGAATGTTAAAGGAAACTTGTGCTGAGAAATGTACAAAGGCCACCTTTGCTGAAAATGTGTTTACTCGCCGTCATGCTGATCCTCTTACTTCAACGGTTTCAAGTACGCAATTGAAGTATTTTGTTGTTATTTTTTTTAAATCTGTTTCCCATTTGAGAGATTTTTATTCACTTCCTGTCTTTTAAGGCCCGTACACACGATCGGATATTCCGACAATAGTCCGACAGGCGTGTTTTGTCGCATAATCTGACCGTTTGTTTCTCCATCGGACAATTGTTGTCGGAATTTCCGACAACAAATGTTGGATGGTCAGGCTCTCAAATTGTTCGACAACAAATGTGTTACATAGTTACATAGTTACATAGTTAGTCAGGTTGAAAAAAGACACAAGTCTATCCAGTTCAACCATAAAAAAAAATAAAAATAAAACAAAGTAAAACACAGTACATCCTCCCATACACCCAACTCCATACCCACAGTTGATCCAGAGGAAGGCAAAAAACCCCAGCAGAGCGATGATCCAATTTGCTACAGGAGGGGAAAAAATTCCTTCCTGATCCCCCGAAAGGCAATCGGATTTACCCCGGATCAACTTTACCTACAAAACTTAGTACTCAGTTATATTATGTGCATTTAGGAAAGAATCCAGGCCTCTCTTAAAGCAATCTACTGAGCTGGCCAGAACCACCTCTGGAGGGAGTCTGTTCCACATTTTCACAGCTCTTACTGTGAAGAAACCTTTCCGTATTTGGAGGTGAAATCTCTTTTCCTCCAGACGTAAAGAGTGCCCCCTTGTCCTCAGTGTTGACCTTAAAGTGAATAACTCAACACCAAGTTCACTATATGGACCTCTTATGTATTTGTACATGTTGATCATATCCCCCCTTATTCTCCTCTTCTCAAGAGTGAATAAATTAAGTTCCTCTAATCTTTCCTCATAGCTGAGCTCCTCCATGCCTCTTATCAGTTTGGTTGCCCTTCTCTGCACTTTCTCCAGTTCTCCGATATCCTTTTTGAGAACTGGTGCCCAAAACTGGACTGCATATTCCAGATGAGGTCTTACTAATGATTTGTACAGGGGCAAAATGATATCTCTATCTCTGGAGTCCATACCTCTCTTAATACAAGAAAGGACTTTGCTCGCTTTGGAAACCGCAGCTTGGCATTGCATGCCATTATTGAGCTTATGATCAACTAAAACACCCAGATCCTTCTCCACTACAGATCCCACCAGTTGTACTCCCCCTAGCATGTATGATGCATGAATATTCTTAGCCCCCAAGTGCATAACTTTACATTTATCAACATTAAACCTCATCTGCCACTTAGTCGCCCAATTAGACAGAGCATTGAGGTCGGCTTGTAAATTGGAGACATCCTGCAAGGACATTATTCCACTGCATAGCTTGGTGTCATCTGCAAAAACAGAAATGTTACTTTTGATCTCAGACCCAATATCATTTATAAATATATTGAAAAGTAAGGGACCCAACACTGAACCTTGGGGATTATCCGATCGTGTGTACACAAATCCGTCGGACTAAGTAAAAACACGCATTCTCGGGACCAATGCTAACCATCAGACAACATTAGCAGAAGTTGCCCAAAGGGTGGCGCTAAAGAGCTGAAAAAAAAACATCATTTGGTGTATGTCGGCTGAAAATCTTCTGCCGTCTGTATGCAGAACAACGCCCTTTGGAAAAAAATCCACAGATTTGTCCGATGAAAGTCTGATCGTGTGTATGAGGCTTAAGATACAACTGGAACTAAAATATAATCACTCCAAAATTTGGAAAACCACAGTAAAGGCCCATACACACGATCGGATTTTCTGACAACAATAGTCCGACGGACGTGTTTTATCAGACAATCCGACCGTCTGTATGCTCCATCAGACCATTGTTCTCGGAATTTCCGACAACAAATGTTGGATGGTCATGCTCTCAAATTTTTCGACAACAAATGTGTTTCATCAGATCATCGTGTGTACACAAATCCATTGGACTAAAATCCAAAATACAAACACGCATACTCCAAACCAATGCTAACCATCAGACAACAGCAGAAGTTGCCCAAAGGGTGGCGGTAAAGAGCTAAAAAAACACGTGGTTTGGTGAATGTTGGCTAAAAAAGTTTGGCTGTGTGTATGCAGAACAAGTTCACGGCCAACGCCCTTTCGCAAAAAAAATCAGCAGAAAAGTCTGATGGAGGTCCGATCATGTGTATGAGGTTTTAGAGTGTAGTCACTGAAACAAGTGTCCCCATTGAGAAATCCCACTTCTATTTCTGTAATGGTGGCAACTCAAAATATTGGATTTTTCTATTACTAATAATAGAAAAAAAATAAAAAATCTTCACTTAACAAATAAAATGATGACAGCATTACTATTTCATCCCATCTGTATTAAAATAAAGTCCAAAGACTGATACAACTGAATAAACATGTAAAAATGATATACTCAATTCATATTTGAATAGATAAATAAATGTGTTGCGTGTATATATGCCATCGTGTGAACAAGGTTTGGTAAGCGGTCCATTGTCCTCTATGTGATCCAGAGTTAAAGTTTGGAGTGAGGCTTGACTATCCATTTTATATATACACGCAATCACACAGCATGGTGACCATGCTGGAAGACGTGTTTTGATGACGAAACGCATAGAGCGGAGCCTTCTGCTGATGTCATTGCATACCGGAAGGGACCACGGTTTTGTCAGCTTCCGTGAATTTTTAATGAACATTGTTTTCTTATGCATGTAAGTGCAATTTAAAGATCGATAAAGATACCAGGTGCTATTTTACACTATGAGGATGGTTTATATTCTTGTCTTTACATGAGTATACGCCACTGGGGATCGAACATGCTGCTTGAGTAAACTGTTTGTTTATGGTCATGATCCCATGACCATAAACAAACAGTTTACTCAAGCAGCATGTTCGATCCCCAGTGGCGTATACTCATGTAAAGACAAGAATATAAACCATCCTCATAGTGTAAAATAGCACCTGGTATCTTTATCGATCTTTAAATTGCACTTACATGCATAAGAAAACAATGTTCATTAAAAATTCACGGAAGCTGACAAAACCATGGTCCCTTCCGGTATGCAATGACATCAGCAGAAGGCTCCGCTCTATGCGTTTCGTCATCAAAACACGTCTTCCAGCATGGTCACCATGCTGTGTGATTGCGTGTATATATAAAATGGATAGTCAAGTATGTAGAAAGGTGCCAGTAAAGCCGGAGTATTCCAGATGACGCTCTGATCATTGTAATATGCTAAAGCCTTGTACACACGATCAGTCCATCCGATGAGAGCGGTCTGAAGGACAGTTGTCTTAGGTTAACCGATGAAGCTGACTGATGGTCTGATGTGCCTACACACCATCAGTTAAAAAAAGGATCGTATCAGAACGCGGTGACGTAAAACACAACGAAGTGCTGAAAAAAATGAAGTTCAATGCTTCCAAGCATGCGTTGACTTGATTCTGAGCATGCACGGGTTTTTAACCAATGGTCGTGCCTACTAACGATCGTTTTTGACCTATCGGTTACAAGTCCATAGGTTAATTGTAAAGCAAGTTGGCTTTTTTTTTTTAACCTAAGGTTAAATAACCTATGGGGCGCACACACGATCGGTTTTGACTGATGAAAACAGTCCATCAGACCGTTGTCCTCTGGCTATCCTATTGTGTGTACGAGGCCTAAGCCTACATTATCTTTGGTGCTGGTGGTGGACACAGTGGGTACTTTCTTGAGAAAGAGTTTCATTTACTTACTCACAGTGAAAGGAATCTTCCTGGTTTCCTGAAATGTATGAGACTTACTTTGATTACTGCCTATATGCACTATACAGACTCTGTTTAACATTTTATGTATTGGTTGGTGTTGTCTATTTATTCACCCATTTAAGTATTTATGATGTTTTTTTGAGTCGACACATGTATTATTTGTATACATGTGATTTCTAGAGCAACGCGTTATATTGCTTATATGTGCTATACATCAAATCAAACTTTCATCAAAATCACTCCAAATGCCATAAAAATTTCATAAAATGTATAAGGTGTCCAGTGCAAAAAAAGTTCATCCAGCAAAGTGACTCGTGCACCGGTTCCACAATAGTATGTAACATGTTTATTTATTTATTCACATAGGAATCAAGTATACAAGTTTTACTTATTTATTTAGTGTTGTTTCATTCACTTGTTGCACTTTATTTTGACACAGATGAAATATTGTAGCTGCCATAATTTTGTTTGGGATTTACTGAGCATTTTCTTTAGTGATGACAGCTGCACATTTTTTGGGTATGTGTATAGACAGTGGGCCAGATTCTGGTAGAATCCGCGGCGGCGTAGCGTAAGCCATCTACACTACGCCACCGCAACTTACTGGAGCAAGTGGCGTATTCTCCAAGCACTTGCTCCGTAGTTTGCGGCGGCGTAGTGTAAATGCCCGGCGTATCCCCGCGTAATTCAAAGGGGGTGGCTTGTATTTATATTAAGCGCGCCCCAGCGTCGATCGAACTGCGCATGCGCCGGCCGGGAAAAAATCCCAGTGCGCATGCTTCAGCTCACGTTGGAAAACGTCGATGAAACCGACGTGAAAACGACGTGATCGTCACTTACGCAATGCCCTATTCGCGAACGACTTAGTAAAACGACGTAACCGACGGAAAAAGACGACGCTGACCCGACGCCATACTTAACATGGCATACGGCGGAACTTTCCTAAGCCTACCTCTCATATAGCAGGGGTAGGTTTACTCTTATGGAAACAACGTAAACGACGACGAGGTGGCGTAAAAACATTCGGGAATCGGCGAATTAGGCTCATTTGCATAGGCAAATGAGAAATCAACGTAAAGGCCACCTAGCGGCCAGCGAAGTAATTACATCTAAGATCCGACGGTGTAAGTGTTTTACACCTGTCGGATCTTCTCCGTATCTATGCGTAAATGATTCTATGAATCAAATGCATAGATACCCGGGGAAAAAAACAGAGATACGACGGTGTTTCCTGCGATACACCGTCGTATCTCTTTTGAGAATCTGGCCCAGTATATGTATATATATATATATATATATATATATATATATATATATACACACATACACACACACAGTATCTCACAAAAGTGAGTACACCCCTCACATTTTTGTAAATATTGTATTATCTCTTTTCATGTGACAACACTGACGAAATGACAATTAGTGAGTGGTCAGCTTGTATAACAGTGTAAATTTGCTGTCCCCTCAAAATAACTCAACACACAGCAATTAATGTCTAAACCGCTGAAAAACAAAAGTGAGAACACCCCTAAGTGAAAATGTTCACACTGGGCCCAATTAGCCATTTTCCCTCCCTGGTGTCATGTGACTTTTAAGGCCTCGTACACACGATCAAATTTGTCCACTGAAAACGGTCCGATGGACCGTTTCAGCAGACATCTCCGATCGTGTGTATGGGCTAGCGGACAGATTTGTCCACCCGACAGATTTCAAAGCATGCTTTGAAATCTATCCGGTGGGAATCTGTCCGCCCGACATGTCTGCTGGTTAGTACACTTACCGCTCCGCCGCCGCCGCACCGCCGCCGAATGGATTCGGCGCATGCGCGGAAGTGTTTTACTTCCTGGTGCGGTGACATGGCGGCGTCAACGTCACCGCCACGTCACCGACACGTCAGCGCGCTCTCTGCTGGCGGGGATTTTGGTTTGCTCGTGTGTACACGCGAGCAAACCAAAATCCCAGCAGACAGATTTGTTTAAATCTGTCGGACGGACAGATTTGAACAAATCTGTCCGCTCGTGTGTATGGGGCCTTAGTGTTACAAGGTCTCAGGTGTGAATGGGGAGTAGGTGTGTTAAATTTGGTGTTATCGCTCTCACTCTCCCATACTGGTCACTGGAAGATTAACATGACACCTCATGGCAAAGAACTCTCTGAGGATCTGAAAAAATAGCAGCACAGTGGCCAAGACCATACAGTGATTTAACAGGACAGGTTTCACTCAAAACAGGCCTCGCCATGGTCAACCAAAGAAGTTGAGTGCACATGCTCAGCGTCGTATCCAGAGGTTGTTTTTGGGAAATAGACTTATGAGAGTACTGCCAGCATTGCTGCAGAAGCCTCCTCCCCCCATCAGTAAAGCTGTGATAGCGGCGGTCTGACAGGGGAGAGGCGAGCTACGGTATATCAGAATGTTTCGCCCCCCCCTTTCTCCTGTCAGCAGTGTGGGAGGAGAGACAGCGGCTCTCTCTTTAGGCTCGTCGCTCAGCTTCCTGCTCGCTCTTTTTCCCCTCCCCATTGGCCACGACACAGGGCCATTTACAGCAGACTAGTGGAGCATCATGGGACATGTAGTTCCAGAAGATCAACTAACCAGAACCACCAGAGAGAGCCACGCTGCTAACCAGAACCACCAGAGAGAGCCACACTGCTAGCCAGAACCACCAGAGAGAGCCATGCTGCTAACCAGAACCACCAGAGAGAGCCACGCTGCTAACCAGCACCACCAGAGAGAGCCACACCACTAACCAGAACCACCAGAGAGAGCCACCCTGCTAACCAGAACCACCAGAGAGAGCCACACTGCTAACCAGAACCACCAGAGAGAACCATGCTGCTAACCAGAACCACTAGAGAGAGCCACGCTGCTAACCAGAACCACCAGAGAGAGCCACGGTGCTAACCAAAACCACCAGAGAGAGCCACGCTGCTAACCAGAACCACCAGAGAGAGCCACCCTGCTAACCAGAACTACCAGAGAGAGCCACGCTGCTAACCAGAACCACCAGAGAGAGCCACTCTGCTAACCAGAACCACCAGAGAGAGCCACCCTGCTAACCAGAACTACCAGAGAGAGCCACGCTGCTAACCAGAACCACCAGAGAGAGCCACGCTGCTAACCAGAACCACCAGAGAGAGCCACACCACTAACCAGAACCACCAGAGAGAGCCACGCTGCTAACCAGAACCACCAGAGAGAGCCACGCTGCTAAAAAGCACCACCAGAGAGAGCCACCCTGCTGCAGAACCACCAGAGAGAGCCACGCTGCTAACCAGAACCACCAGAGAGAGCCACGCTGCTAAAAAGCACCACCAGAGAGAGCCACGCTGCTAACCAGCACCACCAGAGAAAGCCACGCTGAGCCACTACCAGGGTACAGACATGCTACACTACTGCGGCAGTTTCGCTGGGTCTGGTAAGAGGGCCTGTAGGCAATTATCCTTTACTGATCCTAGGGACCGAGCCATTAGGAACTGCCTAAGCTGCTATCCTCTAGCCCTAATACAGCCTCTGCAGGTTAGAGGATAGCAGGTTAAGCATTTGTTGGCTGCCACAATGAGCTCCAATGCTGTGCTGCTGGCCCGAAAATATTGTGTGTGTGTGTGTGTGTGGGGGGGGGGGGCGCAGTTTATCATGGGAACCAAATTACCTTGTCCCGGCACTGCATCCAGTACTCAATTAGCATCCAATACCTTAAAGCAGCAAATGCTTGTTCTGTTTCATACACAACAACAATATAGTAAATGTATTATGCATAAGATACCACAAAAAGACAGAAAAAGGCATTAACTAACTTACTAAGCAACCATGGTTTTGTAAAGTCTTTACCGTACAATTCATCAACCACCAGATGCAGCTTGTTTCCTATAATAACAGCTCTATTCCCATGATAAAACACATAATAGCAAAAATTCAACACAGCATAATGTACCAAAAAAAGCTGAATAAGAAGACATTAAAAATAGGCTCAGCAAAATCATCCGCCTGTGTCTAACAAAATGGCCTGATTTGCCTCCAGGTGTCACTTTCTGTAGATGAAGGCTGTTCTCTCTTGCAATCCTGGCACTGACACAGGGTTCCAATGCTTCTGATTACGCCTTCTTTGGCTAGCAAACGATCCTTTCTGTCTGCATGAGTTGAGAGTGAAATGCGGCTTTTACAATGTATCTAGCAGTTTTTGGGCCTGAACCCCCCTTGTATCTAGTGTGTCTATACTTTCTGGTTTCTACAATCTCCCTAATGTTTAACATTTGGCATTAGAAATGTTCATAAAGAGTTATCAGTATTTGTTTGGTTCAGATATAGATATACACTATGGGCCAGATTCTCGTATATTGGCGTAAATGCCAGCGGGGTGTAGCGTATCGTATTTACGCTACGCCTCCGCAAATTTGGACGCAAGTGCCGTATTCTCAAAGCACTTGCGTCCTACGTTACGGCGGCGTAGCGTAAATGGCCCGGCGTAAGCCCGGATAATTCAAATGTGGATGAGGTGGGCGTGTTTTATTGAAATGAATCGTGACCCCACGTTTTTGACGCTTTTTTTGAACTGCGCATGCGTCGTCCGTGGACGTATCCCAGTGCGCATGCTCCAAATTACGCCGCAAATAATCATTGGTTTCAACGTGAACGTAACTTACGCAAAGCCCTATTTGTGAACAATTTACGCAAACGACGGAAAATGTTACGCTGTCCCAACGTCCATACTTAACATTGCGTACACCTCACCTACGCAAAGTTACCCCTCATAAAGCAGGGGTAACTTTACACAAATGACGTAAAATATGACGACCGGGCGCAAGTACATTCGTGAATCGGCGTATCTAGCTCACTTGCATATTCGACGCGGCTAATCAACGGAAGCGCCCCTAGCGGCCAGTGTATAATTGCACACAATTATACACCGGCGTAGGCAAGTTACGTCGGCGGAAGAAGCCTATTTTTTTAACGTATCTGCCTTTGAGAATCGGCGTAAACATGCGCGGGCGCAGATTTGAAATTACAGCGCCGTAACAGCTTTGAGAATCTGGCCCTATATTGTCAAAAGTATTGGGACACTTGCCTTTACATGAACTTTAATGGCAGCCCAGTCTTGGTCAGCAGGGTTCAATATTGAGTTGGCCCACCATAACAGCTTCAACTCCTCTGGGAAGGCTGTCCACAAGGTTTAGGAGTGTGTCTATGGGAATGTTTGACCATTCCTCCAGAAGTGCATTTGTGAGGTCAGGCACTGATGTTGAGCGAGAAGACCTGTCTTACAGTCTCTAACTCATCCCAAAGGTTTTCTATCGGGTTGAGGAAAGGACTCTGTGCAGGCCAGTGAAGTTCCTACACCTCAAACTCGCTCATTCATGCCTTTATGGACCTTGCTATATGCACTGGTCCAAATCAATTGGTAGAGGGGGGGTTATTGTGTGGGGTTGTTTTTAAAGGGAAGGAGCCAGCATGCCAAGACATTTCATACTCACAACTTTGTGGTAACAGTTTGGGATGCCCCTTCCCGTTCCAAAATTACTGTGTACCAGCTTCATGCACAGATGTCTATACAAGTTGCACTCGAAAAAACGCCAAAAGTAGCGCAGGAACTACTTTTTAAAATCGGTGTGTCACCGCATATTTGAACCGTGGAGGGAGGTCCATAATAGGCACAGGGACGCCACCCCCCAAAAGTTTTGACCAATGGGAAAGCTAATAGTGATTTATTTTTTAACAAATTATAATATGACTAACATTTTTTAACATCTTAGGCGGCGTACACACGACCGAGAAACTCGTCGGGCGAAACACATCGTTTTCCCCTGTCACTTTTTAACAAGCATGTGATTAGAGCCTCAGGCGGCGTACACACGACCGAGGTTCTAGCTGGAAACCAGCGAGAACCTCGCTGGAAGCTGCATTCCAGCGAGGACCTCGGCCGTGTGTACGCTCCTGGCTCGCCCCGCCCGTCGGGAATCCCGTCGAGCGAAAAGAGAGCACTCTCTCTTTTTGCTCGACGGCCCGCCTGGATGAATGGCTGGTTGCCATTCCCGACGGGCGGGTCGCCGATTTCGATGGCCGGCAGAGAACCTCGACGGGCGGAACGATGTGTTCTGCCCGTCGAGGTTCTCTGCCGTGTGTACGCGGCTTGAGGCTTTAATTGGCTTTCTTTGGTTTTAGCAAATCAAAATGAGCCTTTGAGTAACTTCCAGTTTCTGGCTCCTTGTTCAGCCAATCAGGAGGCTGCAGATTTGGGACACGGAAGCCGCCGAGGTATCAGGGGAGCCGTGACAGCCCAGGCTGGAGGCTCTGCTTGCCGTTATGGACTTGGAGGGGTTTGTTTATGCTCCCCAAAAAATGTTATATCACCAGCCGCCATTGGATTTGAACAGTGCGATTGCCGACAATAGGGTGCGACTTGTCATGTGATTCAACCTGTCAAATCACATGACAAGTCACTCCGGTGTGAACGAGGGCTTAAAGTGGTTGTATGCATGAAGGTATAAAAACCTGTGTACAGGAGCTCCCTAGACCTCACTATTACTTGCCTGAGCCCCCTCTCAATCCAGTGATGTCCACAAGAGCCTTGTCTCCATTCCTGATTGGCTTTTGGCAGTAGTTGGAGCCATTGGCTCCTGCTGTTGTCAATCACAGCCAGTGAGCCAATCAGGAGACAAAGGGGGTGGGGGCGAACCACAGCTCAGTGTGTAAATGTACACACAGAGTCATGGGTTGGGAACATACCTGCTTGGCTGCCCCTAGAGAAAGCTGCTTGCTGTGGAGGCACGTGGCAGGAGGGAGGAGCCAAGGGCGCAAGAGTCCCGAGAAGAGGAGGATTTGGGCTGCTTAGTACAAAACCACTATATGGAGCAGGTAAGTATGACATGTTTGTTATTTAGACTTTAGTATCACTTTAAAGCGAACTTCAGTCATTTTTTCATCTTTCCATCTATTAAATCTTCTCCACTTGTTGTTTTAACTTTGGATAGTAAAATATTTTATTTTCTGTCAATAAATACCTTCTACAGCCCACTTCTTCTTTCTTTTCTAGTCATTGGCCTAGGCTTATGGAATCATGCACAGCTGTTTCTCTCACTCTCATGAGAGTTTGCCAGGAAGGGAGGAGGGTAGTCATACGAGGGCCAATGAGAGCTGCAGAGCTGGAAGTGTGTCTGTGTAAATCCAGGATTTGCACAGGCAGTAGCTTTAAGTGCTCACAAAATGGATGCAGCCAGACTCAGTGGAGGGAGACTTCTGCAGAATATTTAGCAAGTACAGAATCACAGTATATATAAAATAATATGCAACATGGTTGGAGAGAAGCTTCAGAATGGCAAAGATGTTGTTATTACAAATGATGTGAGCAGACTGCAGTTCCGCTTTTTTAAGGATCGGTTCACACTGCCGCGATTTAGTATCTGACTTGTGAGACTCCAAGGCACATGACATGTGAAATCCTATGATAGTCAACGAGAGCTGTCTTCATTAGCGCTGACTTCAGAAAAGGTTCCTGTAGTACTTCAAGGCGATTTCTATCTGACTTGTGTGCCCATAGACTTTAATGGAAGTCGGATCCTCATCTATATTAATGTGATTTGTTTCCGACATTATAGAAACACTACCCAGGCATTCCCTGAAAGTCGCATCACGCTATATCAAAGTAGTACTCAAGTCACCAGCAAATCGCCATGAAGTCCCCAGTTGCACCCTAAGGCCCTGTACACACGATTAGACCGGTCCGATGAGAATGGTCCGACGGACCGTTTTCATCGGGTCACTGCTGAAGTCGCCTGATGGTCTGATGTGCGTACACACCATCAGTCCAAAATCCGATTGGGTGAGGCGGCGTACACACGACCGAGGTTCTCGCTAGAAACCAGCGAGAACCTCGCTGGAAGCTGCATTCCAGCGACAACCTCGGCCGTGTGTACGCTCTCAGCGAGCATCCCATCGGGAATGCCGTCGAGCAGAAATAGAGAGCATGTTCTCTATTTGCTCGACGGCCCGCCTGGATGAATGGCTGGTTGCCATTCCCGACGGGCGGGTCGCCGAATCTGACGGCCGGCAGAGAACCTCGACGGGCGGAACGATGTGTTCTGTCAATTGGACCGATTGTAAAGCAAGTTTTAAAACTTTGGTCCGATGGACAAGGGTCCGATGGGCCGTGCACACGATCAATTTGGTCCGATTAAGTGGCACTTTCATCGGACCGGTCTGATCGTGTCTACGCGGCCTAAGTTGCAAGACTTTCAGGTCGCAGTAGCGTGAACGGAGCCTATAGTAACTTTGGACGTGGACTTCAGCTTCAGAAGGAGGCAGTCTGTACCTGTATATGCTTGCCGTACAATGAAAAGTCAAAACGGTAAGTGCTCACGTCTGCTATGACCCCTTTAATTGGGGGTCCCAGGCAATGAATTTTTTGCACCTTGACTGTCACATCTCCAGTATAATCGGAAACTCGCAGTCCTTTACGCTTTCCTCCCTCTCACTACTCTGCATTTGGAAAGCGGTCCTTAAAAACGTGCGGAACCAAAAACACAAGACGATTCCCATATAAGAATTGGCTAAAGCTTGGTGCACCTGCCTCCGCCTGACCTCCGCCATACATAGCATGACACACGATACAAAGCATTGCTCAAAGCGTGACGGGATTCACTTCATAATTACGGTGGTGTGTGATCGCAAGAGCGGAACGCCAGCCTAGAGGTCTCGCTCAGCAAACCCTATTAAGTGGAGCAGCCGAGCCGCGTGCGGTGAATCTCTTCGCCAATTGATTTGTAGTAGAGCGCTCTTATAAAATTGCATTAAAAACACCATAAATATTGCAGCATGATAAATAAGACTGTAATTGAAAGAAAATGCAAGAGTGTGCAATTAAAAAAAAAAAAAAAAAGGACGGCGGTCCGATTTAGTACTCGGCTATGGATTATGCAATGCTCGGTAAATCCTGCTGCGTCTTAATTGCATTTATATCTCGGCGTGAAGGCAGTTTGTCAGGCGAGGTAATATCCATTTAGATGAAATACAATACGCTGCGCTTATCTTCAATGTATATAAAGTGAGTATTGTATCCGTCTCGGCCCAGTGGAAGCAAGACATGCGAAGAAATTGCTGGATCTTAATTGTCATACGTAAACTATCCCGATTCATCAGTCTCGCTCCACAGATGAAATATTTCAAAGCCATTTTGGAGGAGATGAATAATCAATATGTAATAGGGACATGATAAATTCTGACTGCAGCTTAAAGTCTGTGAAAGTACATATGTATGAATGACCTTCATGGGTTGTTTATGTGTGCAGCTGGCTGGTAGTGAAGAAAAGAAAAAGAGAACCGTCTAACCCCCCCCCCCCCCCTGCAATTTATATAACCCCTAACCTGATAATTAAAGTATAATTAAATATTTTATTAACCTGATCCTTTACCCATCATAATGTCTACGGAGTTATTCCTTATATCAACCTACCCTCACCCAGCCCATATTAACTCCTCAATTGCTTTTGCAATAGTAAATTGTATTTGGACCCAGCAATAAAAATATAGTTTAGATAGAGAGATAGATCTTAAGTGTAAGGGAAAAAAACAGTCCACCAATGGCACCGGGGAAGTAGTATTAGGTGTCATTACCCACTGTTAAGACCTGCAGTGGGTATGGTACTGCGGCCTTCTTTCCACCTCCCAAGCGCCAAACATAAAGGATTATCGCTACCATAGAAGGTAGACGGGATAGTGGAGATGAATGCAGTTTCCAAGATGATTCTTCTGAAAAGGATAGAGTATCCCCCCCCCCTTCCCCAAGCATGAGCCAAGACTTCATGAAGGGGTGTCCAGGTCAAGAATGCTTTATTGAGTGCAGGTTGCCTATATTTATACAGCAAAAGGGATACTTGATGTAATCAGATATACAATCACCTCCTCCTGCCCCAACAGCATACAATGGTGTACTAACGAGCCCCCCCTTCAATAGACCTATTTTAGGAAACAGACGTCTGTCTCCGATAGAATCCACATGAGTTAATTACTGGTCATTTGTCATTCAGAGGAAAGAACTTCTCACCTGCTAAACAATAGAACTTCACACAATGAACACTTCTTGAGAGACAGACTAAAGATCATTTACATGACACCTTGAGATATTGAGACCAGTTTAAGGAATAAACCAATTATCTCCTCTTCCACACAAGGTATACCTGCCACTACATAGCCCCTGATAGCCCCGATCTGGGGGACCAACATATCCAAATTTCACCCAGATCGGTCCAGGGGTTCTTAAAAGACAAACAGAGTCTATGAGAAGATCCAGAATAAAGTCTATTTTCTTCACACCCACTAATTCTGGTAAGGCAAGGCAAGGAAAGGAGAGGTGAGGCAATCCAAGGAAAGGAAAGGCAAGGAAGGGCAAGGGAAGGAAAGGCAAGGAAGGGCAAGGCAAGGGAAGGAAAGGGAAGGAAAGGGAAGGCAAGGGAAGGAAAGGGAAGGAAAGGCAGGGCAATTAAAGGAAATGAAAGGCAAGGCAAGGGAAGGAAAGGCAAGGAAAAGCAAAGCAAGGCAAGGAAAGGAAATGCAAAGAAGGGCAAATGAAGGAAAAGCAATGCAAGGCAAGGAAAGGAAAGGGAAGGAACGGAAAGGAAGGGAAAGGCAATGAAAGGAAAATAAAGGCAAGGAAAGGAAGGGCAAGGATTGGAAAGCCAAGGAAAGGAAAATAAAGGCAGGGAAAGGAAGGGCAAGGAAACGAAAGGCAAGGAAAGGAAAGGCAAGGGAAGGAAAAGTAAGGAAAGGCAAGGAACGGAAAATAAAGGCAAGGAAACGCAAGGAAAAGAAAGGAAAGGAAATGAAAGGCAAGGAATGGAAAGGCAAGGAATGGAAACGCAAGGAAAGGAAAGATCTTCTATCCTCTAGCACAGCCTTTCTTAAACTTTTTTACATGGAAGAACCCTTGAACTAAGTTTCCCTGTCCAGGAAACCCTGCTAATAATTGATATATCTAAAGCTCACTGTACATTGACATGATGGTCTCGAGGGAGAAAGGCCCTTACATTGGTGGTCAATAAGACGAGTGCCCCCTTACAGATTGCTAAAAAGATCATCCGTGTCAGCGGTTACTTATGTAAGAGGAGAAATTGCTCAGAGTTTAAAATGGTTATGAAGTCCCAATGTTTTTCACCTTAATTCATTAAGGTGAGAAAACTTCTGTGCTGCAGCCCCCCCTCCCCCTTTCTTACCTGAACAGCGTTTTCCACAAGCGCAAAAGCTCCAGCTACTGTCTCTCTCCAAATCGGACAGATTAAAAGCAGCAGGAGCCATTGGCTCCCACTGCTGTTTATTAAATCCAGTGACACAGGAGCGGGTGGGGGGGGCAGGGCAGAGTCCTGCTATCTGGGTCAATGGACACATCAGGACTCGGGAGAGAGCTCGCACGGTTGCCCTCATGGAAGGTATCTCTGTGGGGGCACTCAATTAAGAGGAGGGGCCAGGAATGCTGGCGGGGCACCCCAGAAAAAGAGGATCAGGGCTGCTCTGTGCTAAACTGTGCACAGAGCAGGTAAATATAGGCATGTTTGTTATTTTTCTTTAAAAAAAAAAGTGTTTTTACATCCCCTTTTAGGAACCCCTAACAAGCTCTTGACGAATCACAGGGATCCACCCAATCCTAGTTGAGAAATCCTGCTCTAGTTGAAAAGATAGGAAGATATTAAGTGGCACCTGAAAAGATAATCTATCAATGGCACTGGGGAACGGGCATTGGGTTGGATTACCTACTAACGCCAATGAACTTTAGCAGCAAGAACTTCGAAAAGGAAATTTCTACTATTTAATTTCCTGCAATGAGACTTGCATAAAAGTGTACTATAAAAGGTTACTAAATAAAGGGAAGGATGTGACTTTACTATGGTCACCATAAATAAATATCATCCCGTAAATCATTGTGCAGCTCCAGGATGGGCATTCTCTCCTTGATGTTGCCCTATCCCATCTTACCTTTGAAGTATATCTCTCCCTTCCACTAATTTAAATAAAAAAATCTCTACACAAACCCTTTGTTTCTAAAGTCTCAGCCCCTCCTATAAGTCCAGAGTAGACACACCCCCACGGAGCGGATTCTTGATGCCACAGGCTCATAGGAAGTGGGTTGACTGATCTTAGGTGTCCTTTAACCTGGAAGATGGATTGCACTGGACTTTTGTGTGGTGAGTCTTTAGGAGGCAGTTTTTTTAAACTATATTCAATACATGCAATGGATTTTCATTTTTGTTTTTAAGCTGGAGCTACTCTTTAAGTAGGACAGTAGAGCACATTTACGAATGGCTGCAGCAATTTCTGCACTGTTCGATTTTTAGCCAGGCAACATCTGCCTGCCGTATTTCTGTCAATTCTAGTTAAAGCCTACACGACCTTTACATGCTAACCCATAGCATCTCTGAGATAGACGCAACATTCAGGAGCCCCAGACTGGTATCAATATCTGTACTGAAGCATAAAAATCAGTCATTTGTTTTTCACTAAAGTGCTATTGCAGGACAAATAGGGATCGAATCGCTGTTTGACAGATGAAGATTTTTTTGCAATTACTAAGCATGCAAGAAGAACAAGATTATGGGACTAAAATACAAAAACTGGAGCATATTTGATGTTCTAAGCTTACCCTAGGGACCGCCAATGGTGGTTGTATAACCAGCATTGATTCAACGTGTACATTCAGCTTGGCCAGATGTGTCTGTTTATGTTTGAGAAGGATGGAGTTTTGGAGAGAGGACTGTACACCTGCCCACCCCCACCTCTACCAATATATCTTGAGTGGGATAGTAAATGAATGGAAAAATACCACCTGGTTAAATGATTTTTTACTTAATAAAACAGGTAAACCAGGAGATGTCTGGACAGGGTAACAAAAAAAATCATAAAATAAACAATAGAACTACCACTGCTATCCGTTTGGAAATGCTAGCTGCCTGGCTGGCATGTTGACCCTCTGTGTATGCATCTAAGTTTTGAATCACGGTTGGACCCCAACGTTAATGGTCCCACACTCATGGTAATTTTCAGGGAATTTTCACAATTGCTTATACTGCTAGCAGAGACTAAGCCACCAAGAGCAGGACACTGAGTGTACCTAGTCCATATCGCACCCATACTGCACTCTATACTGTATGTATTCCAAACCTATACCAACGCTCCGTTCCTATACCAACCCTATACTATTATATCAAACCTTTACTGCATCTAAACCACATCTACCTTGCACCTGTGTCGGGAATATAATTTACCTATACTGTACCTATACATCTTAGAATGAGGTTCCATGACATTTTGCATACTTTTAGAGGGTGCCACAATGGAAAAAAAGGTTGGGAAATGCTGATCTACAGTGCTCATAATGCATGGTACAATATGGTCTATAAACATGCCCTTGGTTCAATTTATTTAGTCTTTACATTGTGCCAGCACTTCTAAACACCATTCAGACAATTTTATCATGTTATGTCCGAGGATCTTATTATTATTTTTCTGAATTCTGACCTTTGCTGCCAATCATTTTATATATGTTTTGCTACTTATAGTGTAGATGTAAACCCCAACCTAAAGATACTTAGTTTGTGTATCATAAACAAATGCCTTTTTTTATCATTATTTTTCATACTTAGTCACATCTTATTGCGGCTGATCTCCGGAAGTCTCTTATTGTCTATTGCAGACATTTACCGTATTTATCGGGGTATTGCGCGCTCACGCGTATAGCGCGCACCCCTAATGTCGACCCGAAATTCCTGTAAAAAAAACAAACATTTTAGTACACACAGTTTTGGTGTCTTGCGCGGCGTCCATCGGCGGCCTTGTCCAGTCCGGCGTCCGTCTTCTGTGTCCTCCCGGCTTCTCCAGTGCTGTCTCGAGTTGAATCCCCACTTCCCGCGCTCAGTTTGAACGCCTCTGCTGACATATACCGAGTGCAGTACACTCGAGTACATTCGGCAAGGCTCGGCTTCGCTCGTGCTCACGCTCTGTGACGTTTATGCGTGAGCACGAGTGAAGCCGAGCCTTGCCGAATGTACCCGAGTGTACTGCACTCGGTATATGTCGGCGGCTCAGTTCAAACTGAGCGAGATAAGCGGGTATCGGCGTATATCGCGCACCCCCGATTTTCCCCTTATTTTAGGGGGAAAAAAAGTGTGCGGTATACGCCGATAAATACGGTATGTCACCAATGATTCACACAGTGCTTTATATACTGTTTATTCATATCAGTCCCTGCTCTCATGGAGTTTACAATTAGGAATGAGCTGAACATACAGTACCTGGGATTGGTTCAGGGCAGGTTAAATGAACATTACAGAATTTCTGGTGCAGAACCCAAACTCCGCTGAAGTCAATAAGAATTAAATGTTAAAAACAGTTCTGAATATTTTCTAAGATAAAAGGGAAGGGACTGTCAAACAAATGGCATTAAAATTGCCCTGGGAGACATGTACCAAAGTAAAAAAGAATTTCCAAAAATGCCATTTAATGTATCACTAAACCCACAATAGTAAAATCTGTCTGTATATGCAGTAAAGCATGCTTGTCGATCCCCACTGAGAACGTCAGATACAACGAAACGCGTCTGGGGGAACGCAGTGACGTCATCAAGAAGTTTGTTTGTTCCGCATTTGCCAGCCGGCACTCTTTTCTATGCTTTTAAATGTATTTGTGATGTACAGTACGATACTTTTTATAAATAAATGTATGCTAGACAATATCACCCTATGGTCCTCTCCCTTTTTTGATCCATATTGCTATGGAGCTTGTAATACAGCATACTAGTATAGTGTTTACCAGAGGAGTGTCCAGGGTGTCTGCATTGGGTCTGAGGTCCATCCTATACAGTACACAAGCTAAAGGCCATGGCTAGGTCATAGCCAACTGTGCGTTCTGGCTTATTTTTGGTAAGCGGACAATTTATCTGGTGGGCAATTCGGTTTGCAAGCACTGTGGTGTTACCTGATTGGACTTCTGTGGACTTGTACAATCTATGGTCCTTCTGTGACTTTTTGCTTTTTATGTTATATTGGTACCATTACTCACTTTTGGGATTGCCACATACCATCAGTTATTTTTATTTCTTGAGGACTGATTTAAATTAACTTCTATTTGTGCAGCTCTTCTTTTATTTATGCTTGTCATACTCAATGTGGAACCTAAGGGGTTAACCCTGTACCATAGGTGTGCGCACAGGGTGTGCTGAGTGTGCCTGAGCACACACTAATCACTCCATGCACATTAACATTATCACTCTGTGTGCCTCTGGGAAGAGGGGAAAGATCTCCCTTTTACCAGCTCTGCCAAAAGAGACGTGCTTATGCACTTATTTTACTGTGCCGGCAGGGAGATCAATGTGCCAGCCGGGGTCTATATATGTAGACACGCACACACGTGTGTTTGAGCTTCAGGGTGCACACCCTAATGCCATGGGCTACGCACACCTATGCCCTGCACATTGTGTAAAAAGGCTGTTAGATCTTGTCTTCTCTGATTCCCTCCTTCTTTGACTGTCCCTAATCCTACTGCTAATAGCACAGAGCCTTGGGGACACTTTGCACATGCTCAGTTTGGTGTGTATTTCTAGAGAGTTTTATTTTTGGAGGGTTTATGTGATCAGCACAGGGCCAATCAGCACTGTTCAGACAGAAAGACAAGGGTCATGCACCTCACAGGACAGTCAAAGGAGAACAAACACTTCTCCCAAAAGCTTTAACCAGACACTGATAGAAGTCACAAGACTGCTATATATTGTTGATGAGAAAAAGATATTTAGCAGTTTATATTTACTAAAATATTTGCATTTCCATGTTCTGTGTACTGTGGGAGACCAGATATATTGAATGCATGCTCCTGGGTTTAGTAACACTTTAAATTGTTGTCAAAATATCAGCTTCCAGCCCCTTCCTACTGGGGGTGGATGGAGTGCAGTCCACCATCTTTGTGGCATAGGGTCTCCATTACCAGACCTAAAGGTCATTTTCTCCCAGCCAGGAAATAAATGAGGCCGGGTGACATCTCTGGTGTTGGAGGATGTGACAGGTGCTTCCTTAAAGCGGAACTAAGACCTCCTATCTTTTTCAGCCATAAACGCTGCCATCTTATGCCGTGTACACACGATCGGAAATTCCGACAACAAAACCATGAATTTTTTTGTGACGATTGCGTCACAAAAAAATTCATGGTTTTGTTGTCGGAATTTCCGATCGTGTGTACACGGCATAAGTTTGTTGCATACAAACGATCACACAAATTTTGTCGGAAATTCCAAACGTCAAGAACACGGTGACATACAACACTACGACGAGCCGAGAAAAATGAAGTTCAATGATTCCAAGCATGCGTAGAATTTTTGCGCGTCGGAATTGCATACAGACGTTCGGAAGAACTTTTGTTGTCAGAAAATTTGGGAACCAGCTCTAAAATTTTTGTTGTCAGAGATTCCGACAGCAAATGTCCGATGGAGCCTACACATGGTCGGAATTTCCGACAAAAAGCTCACATCGTACATTTGTTGTCGGAATTTTCGATCGCGTGTACGCAGCATAAGTCTTGATCTGCAACTGCCACGGTGCTGTCCATGTGATCAGTTCTGACACCAGCCATTTGATGGTTTGCCAGTTTGGTTGAGAGCACAAGCAAATAAAATGTTTTGGTTGTAACATGACAACATGTGGAAAATTTCAAGGGGTAAGAAATAGATTTGTGGACAATGGAAAATTCCATTTAGTTTTGTTTTGATTCATAAAATCCATCATTTCATTCTGTTATATTCATTATGTTCAGTTAATTTGTTTTTGGATAATTCGTTATTTCCGTAGAGTGTAGACATTCGTTATACTGAATCGATTCGTTTTTTATGTATATCGATTCAATTCGATATTTATGTATGTATATATATTCGTGATAACGATTCATAGTTTAACCACTAGAGGGCCGCGCTATAGACGTCCACAGTGCGGCTCTCAAGTGCCGGGTAGACGTCCTGCTATTTACATTCCCCGCGCGCGCCGCTGGGGGCGCGCAGCGGGGAAAACACTGTGCCCCGCTCATCACTGAGATGCCGATGCACGTGCCTGGCAGGGCCAATGTCTGCCAGGTACCCGTGATCGGCAGTGACAGCACGGACGTGGAGCTCTGTGTGTAAACACAGAGCTCCACGTCCTGTCAGGGAGAGAGAAGACTGATCTGTGTCCCTTGTACATAGGGACACAGCATCGGTCCCCTCCCCCAGTCAGTCCCCCTCCCCCTACAGTTAGAACACACCCAGGGAATACATTTAACCCCTTCCTCACCCCCTAGTGTTAACCAGGCCCGGACTGGCCATAGGGCATACCAGGCAAATGCCCGGTGGGCCTCACTGTGCCCATCAAATGCAGCCACTGGGCCCATCAAATGCTGCTACTGGGCCATCAATTGTCATCACTGTGCCATGCCATCAAACGCAGCCACTGTGCCATGCCATCAAACGCAGCCACTGTGCCATCAATTGTCACCACTATGCCATGTCATCAAACGCAGCCACTGTGCCATCAATTGTCACCACTGTGCCATGCCATCAAACACAGCCACTGTACCACCAATTGTCACCACTGTGCCATGCCATCAAACACAGCCACAGTGCCATCAATTGTCACCAATGTGCCATGCCAACAAACGCAGCCACTGTGCCATCAATTGTCACCACTGTGTCATGCCATCAAACGCAGCCACTGTGCCATCAATTGTCACCACTGTGCCATGCCATCAAATGCAGCCACTGTGCCATCAATTGTCACCACTATGCCATGCCATCAAACGCAGCCACTGTGCCATGCCATCAAACACAGCCACTGTGCTATGCCATCAAACGCAGCCACTGTGCCCTTTAATTGTTGCCACTGTGCCCATTGTCGCCACTGTGCCCATTGTCACGGCTGAGCCAGAGGGGGCGGCTGAGCCAGAGGGAGTGGCGCTCCGGGCCCTCTATAGATGCACTGCCTCTGTCTGTCTGTCTGTCTGTCTATCTATCTATCTATCTATCTATCTATCTATCTATCTATCTATCTATCTATCTATCTATCTATCTATCTACCTACCTATCTATCTATCTATCTATCTTAAAATCTATCTTTCTTATCTCACCCCACATCCCGTCATTAACCCCCGCGTTGCCCCCCCCCCCCCGGCTGCTCAGTCTAAAATGCCCGGGCCTATTTATAGCACTGATCGCTGTATAAATGTGAATGGTCCGAAATTGTGTCAAAAGTGTCCGATATGTCCACCGCAATATCGCAGGCCTGACAAAAAAAATCGCAGATCACCGCCATTACTAGTAAAAAATAAAAAATAAATCATAAATCTATCCCCTATTTTGTAGGTGCTATAACTTTTGCGCAAACCAATCAATATACGCTTATTGTGTATATGTAGAAGAATACGTATTGGCCTAAACTGAGAAAAAAAAAGATTAAAAAAAAAAATGAAATTGGGATATTATTATAACAAAAAGTAAAACATATTGGGCCAGATCCACAAAACTTTTATGGCGGCGTATTTCAAATCTGCACTGGCGTATCTTTACGCCGATTCTCAAAGGCTAAAAAAAAGGCTTCCTCCGCCAACGTAACTTGCCTACGCCGGCGTATAATTGTGTGCAATTATACGCTGGCCTCTAGGGGCGCTTCCGTAGTTTTACGCGTCGAATATGCAAATAAGCTAGATAGGCTGATTCACGAACGTACTTGCGGCCGACGTATTTTTTTTACGTCGTTTGCGTAAGCATATGTCCGGCGTAAAGTTACCCCTGCTATATAGAGGCGTACGCAATGTTAAGTATGGACATCGTGACAGCGTAGAATTTTTTCACGTTTTACGTCGTTTGCGTAACATGTCCGTGAATGGGGCTGGGCGTAAATTACGTTCACGTCGAAACCAATGAGCCTCAGCGGCGTAATTTGCAGCATGCGCACTGGGATACATTCACGGACGGCTAACGCGCCGTTAGTAAACATCATTTACGTGGGGTCACACTTTATTTGAATAAAACACGCCCACATCAAACAAATTAGAATTAGGCAAGCTTACGCCGGCCCATTTACGCTACGCCGCCGTAACTTTGTGAATACACTTGCCTCTCTAAGTTGCGGCAGCGTAGCGTAAAGAAGATATGCTACGCCTGCACAAAGATACGCCGATCTTTGTGCATCTGGCCCATTGTGTTTTTTTTTTCAAAATTGTCTGTCTTTTTTTGTTTATAGCGCAAAAAATAAAAATCGCAGAGATGATCAAATACCACCAAAAGAAAGCTCTATTTGTGGGAAAAAAATGTATAAAAATATAATTTGGGTATAGCATTGTATGACCGCGCAATTGTCATTCAAAATGCGTCAGCGCTGAAAGCTGAAAATTGGTCTGGGCACGAAGGGGGTTTAAGTGCCCAGTAATGAAGTGGTTAAAAAGTAATTTGTTTATTGAATCCATTAACACACACAATGACAAAACCTCTTCTCCTCTGCTCAAATACAATACAACACCCTTCTCACTCAGTTTCCATTAATTCAACCTCCAGCACAAAATTTATCAGCTGATTGGACTGTGAAGCCCTGTACACACGATCGGATATCTGATGGAATCTAATCGGTGGATTTTTTCGTCAGATATCCGATGAAGTTGACTTTCATCAGTCTTGCCTACACACCATCAGTCAAAAATCTGACCGTGCCAAAGCGCGGTGACGTAAAACACTACAACGCGCTGAGAAAAATGAAGTTCAGTGCTTCCGAGCATGCGTCGACTTGATTCTGAGCATGCACGGATTTTTGACCGATGGACTGTGGATCGTTTTTTTTTTTCTATCGTTTTTTTATCCATAGGAAAAATTTAAAACATGTTCTATTTTTTTTCACAAATGGAAAACAAAGCAATAGGGCCCACACGATTGGTTTGTCCGATGAAAACAGTCCATCGGTCTGTTTTCATCAGACAAACCGATCGTGTGTACAGGGCTTAAGATTTACTCAACCTTTTGTTTCTTTAGACCTTTAATGAATGAATGAATCATAGCGAATTCACACATTATTTTGTATTAATTTAATTTTTTTATTTTTTTATTCGGACATTCAGATGCAAAATTTTGATTCTTTACCATACGAATTGCACATGTCTAGTATGAATACTTTTTTAAGGCGCTGTTTGTACTGTTAGTGATAAAGTTAACAAGTGGAATCCAGTTTTAAAGGGTCACTAAAGGAAAAAAATGTTTTGCTGAAATGACTGTTTACAGGGTATAGAGACATAAAAGTTAACAGATTCCTTTTAAAAATGATTAAAAATAGATAAAAATCAATCATATAATGTGCCTGCAATTTCAGTTTCACTTTTAAACTGGTTTCATGTTTCTGTGAAGTAAAGAGACACACAGAACAAAAACAAACAAATACAGGGCAATGTTTGTTTTTAAAATGAATCTGGTTCTGAGGAGTTTTAGACACACAGTAATCACACCTCTTTGATCATGGACCACAGTGAAAAGCTACCATGAGTTTTTTCATAAAGAGCCAGACAAGAGTGAAGTGTGGAGATCAGAGAAGTATTACAGCAACTTCAAAGCAAAAACGAACAATTAAGGCCATGAAACCAGGACTGCAGTAAGGTAAAGGAAGCTATTTAGCTAAAAAAAAATAATTCCTTTAGTGATCCTTTAAGTCAGTTAGACAATAATGCCCTGTACACACGATCGGTTCATCCGATGAAAATGGTCTGATGTATTTTTTCATCAGATATCCAATGAAGCTGACTTTCATTAGTCTTGCCTACACACCATCAGTTAAAAAACCGATCGTGTCAGAACGTGGTGACATAAAACACAACGACGTGCTGAGAAAATTGAAGTTCAATGCTTCCGAGCATGCGTTGACTTGATTCTGAGCATGCGTGGATGTTTAGCTGATGGACATGCCCACAGACGATCGTTTTTTTCTATCGGTTTTTTAGCCATCAGATAATTTTAAAACAAGTTCCTCGTTTTTTCACCGATGGATAAAAAAAACGATGGGGCCCACACACAATCGGTTCATCTGATGAAGACCGTTTTCATCAGACGAACTGATCGTGTGTACGCGGCATTAGATACATTTACGTCAGAGGATCTCATTATAATTTATTGGTATATGCTTTTTTCTATTTTTGAAGTCTATTACTCGTCATAATGATTCATAGAAGCAATAGAAGGTTTAGTATGGAATGAGTCACATGCAGTAAGAGATGGGATCATATACTGAGGTGGGGGTTCGAATGAATCACAGGACACGGGAGTCTGACATTAGCCGGAATAGGGTGCTAACAAGTGAGAGACGGACAGCGGCTGTAGCGTGAAGCTGCATTCCGTACACTCATTTCCATACTATTACTACCCCGACAATAGGATGGCGATACATTTAGGATTCTAAGATTCTAAGAGTTGACCTATGGCGTGATTTTCTAAGAGTTCCTGGCACCAGAGACACGGCTCATCCGCAGCCAAAAATTGACTCTGCATGCTAAACATTCATAGTACACGCTGCATAATGCTGCACTGGCAGAGAGGAAATGTAATGGGATGTGCCAGGGGAGCATTGCCAAGATGATTGCTTACACTGCCGGATCTGGATAATCATTGATGTAAACTCTAGGGGCCCATTCACACCATCGCGGTGCATGAATGCACATGTGTTGATGCGTACTGTGCTGTTCATCGTGTATTATGTTCAGGCAGCCCATTCCTAATGATTGGATTGCCAATGCATCAAAAATAGTGCATGCAGCATTTTGCGCCGAGCAGCACAATACTCGTTCCCCTATACCGCAATGCCTGTCTATTGCTGAGGTTCGTTGGAGAGCCTTTCAGAATGTTCATGTTACAGGAAATGGACTAGACATGTGCCGTTTGATTCTTTCCGAATCAAAATTCACACATTGTTATTCAGGAATTTGGATGCATGGGAATCTCAGAATTACGATAGTAGCAAATTTTAACAAATCTGAAATAACGAAATGAAAATGTCAGACAGTATTCAAATACAGTAGGTGACCGCGATATTGTGTCCATCTCGCTCCCTTTCTCGGGAAGATTAACCACCTACGAGCCCCATCGCAGGAGCCAGTGCCGAGCCTGCTTGTCGCGATGGAGACAAAGCCGTCATAGATGCGACAGGGATCCGACCTGGAATTCCGCCAAATCTACACGCGGCGTTTGGTATGAATCATGAGGGGGAACTCCACGCCAAATTTTAAATAAAAATCTGGCATGGGTTCCCCCCCAGGAGGCATACCAGGCCCTTAGGTCTGCTATGGATTGTAAGGAGAACCCCCCCTACGCCGAAAAAAACTGTGTGGGGGTTCCCCAACAATCCATACCAGACCCATATCCAAAGCATGCTGCCGGCCAGTCAGGAAAGGAGTGGGGATGAATGAGCCGCACCAGGCTGCATGCCCTCAACATGGGGGGGTCAGGTGCTCTGGGGCAGGGGGGCGCACTGCGGGCCCCCCCACCCCAGAGCACCCTGTCCCCATGTTGATAAGGACAGGGCCTCTTCCCGACAACCCTGGCCATTGGTTGTCGGGGTCTGCGGGTGGGGGGCTTATCGGAATCTGGGAGCCCCCTTTAATAAGGGGGCCCCCAGATAGCGGCCCCCCACCCTAAGTGAATGAATATGGGGTACATCGTACCACCTGGAGGCAAAGTGTAAAAATAAACAACACAGGGTTTTTAAAGTATTTTATTAGTCAGTTCCAGGGGTCTTCTCCGCTCTCCGGTGGTCTTCTTCGTTCTCTGGGGGTCTTCTCCGCTCTCTGCTGTTGACTCGGCACTCTCCGGTGCCTTCTTTTTCTGGACTGGCCGCCGCTATCTTCGTGTTAGCTCAATTACTAGCGGCGGCCAGTCCGCTCTTCTTTGCTGTTCTTCTGTCTTCTTCTCTTCTCCAGATGTTGACTCAACGCTTCTTCCCGCTGTTATGATGGATTTGCGGCTCCCATCGATTTATATAGGCCTCGCTTATGACGTCACAGTCCCATCATGCTCCGGTACCTACCCACGTCTTCTCCTCACTGATTAGTGACCACTGGAGAGTGGGAGAAGACCCCCGGAGAGCGGAGAAGACCCCCGGAGAGCGGAAGAAGAAGCCCTCCCCCCTGGTAAAAGAGCTAAAGAAGAGGGGGGCCCCCCGGAGCTGACTAATAAAATACTTTAAAAACCCTGTGTTGTTAATTTTTACACTTTGCCTCCAGGTGAATGGGTAGGGGTACGATACCCCATATTCATTCACTTAGGGTGGGGGGGCCAGTATCTGGGGGCCCCCTTATTAAAGATTCCGATAAGCCCCCCGCTCGCAAACCCCGACAACCAACGGCCAGGGTTGTCGGGAAGAGGCCCTGTCCTTATCAACATGGGGACAGGGTGCTCTGGGGTGGGGGGGCCCGCAGTGCACCCCCCTGCCCCAGAGCACCTGACCCCCCTCATGTTGAGGGCATGCGGCCTGGTACGGCTCAGGAAGGGGGGGGGGGGGCGCTCGTTCGTCCCCACTCCTTTCCTGACCGGCCGGCGTGCTTTGGATACTGGTCTGGTATGGATTGTGGGGGAACCACTACGTTTTTTTTCGGCGTAGGGGGGGGTTCTCCTTACAATCCATAGCAGACCTAAGGGCCTGGTATGTCCCCTGGGGGGGAACCCACGCCGGATTTTTATTTAAAATTTGGCGTGGAGTTCCCCCTCATGATTCATACCAAACGCCGCGTGTAGATTTGGCGGGAATCCAAGTCGGATCCCCGTCGCTTCTATGACGCGCTCGCTGGAATGTGCTTTTTCTATTCCAGCGAGTGCGAAATGTCGGCACCCTGTTGCCGAGAATCAGCGCGATGCTGACGTGCTGGAAACACATTCTCGGTGACAGGTACTGTAAGAATAGTTTTTGAACCTTATGACTTTTTTTTCACGATCTAAAAAATGTCTATTAAAAATTTCGAACATGCTCTATTTTTTTCACAACGTTTTTAACGTTGTCATTAATAAGGTTGTAAAACATGATCGTGTGTGGGCTTTAACGACGTGAAAAAAACGCGTATGCTCAGAAGCAAGTTATGAGACGGGAGTGCTTGTTCTGGTAAAACTAGCGTTCGTAATGGTGGCGCCATTCGAATGGAACTTCCCCTTTATAGTGCCGTCGTACGTGATGTACGTCACCGCGCTTTGCAAGAGAGCATTTTTTTGTGTAGGCAAGGCCGTTTTAATGATCGAGTTGAAAACATTTCCCCATAAAAACTTAATTTTTTAGAATTCGTGTGTATGCGGCATAATAAATTTTAATTTAAAATCGAATTGAAAACTAAGAAGAGAATAACATAGAATTAAAAAAAAAGGGAATAGAAAGGAATGTAATAGAATAAAAAATGAATAAAATAGAAAATAAAATAATGGAATACAATAGAGTAAAACACAACAAAATAGAAAATTAAATAATAGAAAAAAATATATAGAATAAAGGGATAGTATAGAAAATAAAGGAAGATAACAGATTAAAAAATAATAGGATGGAATAGAGCAAAACAGAACAAAATAGAATAGAAAATAAAGGAATAGAATATAATAAAAAAAAGAAATAGAATAGAATGGCATGGAATATAATAAAATATAATTCAAATAGAATAGAAAGGAATAGATTAGAATAAAAAAGAAAATTAAACAATACAATAGAATAGAAAAACAATTGAATATAATAACATACAAATAATATAACAATCTTCCAGAAATCTAATTTCAAATAGAATACATTTTAATTTGAATAGAATACATTTGAATAGAAAAGAAAATAAAAAAATAGAAAATGTAATAATAGAAAATAGTAGCATATAATAGAATAAACAATAGAGTAAAATTCTAGAATTCAAATTTCGAATAGAATATATTTGAATTTGAATATAATACATTTGAATAGAATATAAACTAATAAAATAGAAAATGAAATAATTGAAAATAGTTGTATAGAATCGAATACACAATACACTAGAATAATAAGAATATAACAATATAATATATCTTGACATTTGAATTTCGAATCAAATACATTTGAATTAAAAAAAATAGAATGGAATAGAAATCACAATAGACTAGAATGGAATAGAAAGAATATAACATCTTCAATTCCAATTTTAATTTTGAATAGAATAAATGTGATTTTGAAAGGAATTTGAATTGCAATCAATTAGAATTTTCCAAATTATGTTAATTCCACAGAATTCGGAAAATTCAAACTTATTGGTGCAGAACTCAAGTAAACAAAACAAATTCTGAAAATAATTAAATGAATTTAACTGAACACATTTATGCAGATAACGAATCAAAACACATTTTTTTATTCTGTATATGTCTACATTGGACGTGCGTTGGCGCAATCTGAATAAATGAATGAATCAGAATGAATGGCACTACTGTCCATTGCACCAATGCATGTAACGTGTGTTGCCACGTACTGTGGTGATGCTTGCATTACCGAAACACAATACTGTCAATAGGCCTTAAAGCGGGAATCCACCCGCGATTTTTTTTTTTTTTTTGTTTTTTAAGTCAGCAGCTACTAACACTGTAGAGGCTGACCTTTAATAAGGACACTTAGCTGTCCTAGTCGCCCGCAATGTCGGCCCGCGACGGCGATCACGCGGTCCTGGTGCCTCCATCCTCACTAAGGGAAACAGGCAGCGAAGCCCGTTTCCTACTGCGCATGTGCGACGCTTTGTGAATGGGAGGCTGCCTCCTGGGATACACACAGCAACCGCCCTTTCAGGTGAGTATAAAATGTATTTATTTTTCAATTTTAACTCCACTTACATTTTTTTTGCTAACATACTGTATAGCATAAAGCCATAAACAATTGTATTTTTCTTTTTATAAATACTGCTTTTTCTTTTTTCCATCTCTTGTTGCACCTCAGTGATGCTGATCTCTTACAGGCTCTGTGCAGCAATTTTATGTGAACATGCACTTCAGCGATAGCTGCATATCATTCCTCAAGATGTGTGTAATGATAGTGACAACAATGGAACCTGTCGGCATGATGTGTGTTGAAACCACTACTTGTTGTCTCCATTGGAAGCCTAGGTGACAGGGTGACAATACAGAAGCACTATTGGATCACATGGACAGAGTATTGTTGTCACCATATAACAGAAGGAGCTGAGCAAGGGTATTAAGCCGTGTATTGAAATGGTCATGTGTAGTGTTGATTGGAAGCTTGTGTGACAGGCAGAGGTGTATTTAGGTTTTGTGCTGCCCTAGGCCCCTCCCTGTCAAACCCACACCCCTTCTTCTTTAAGACCTGCCCTGTCATATTCATGGAAAGAGGACACAGGGATGCCGTGGGTGACAGACAGAGGGACGCAGTGGGTGACTGACAGAGGGACGCCGTGGGAGACGGACAGAGGGACGCCGTGGGAGACAGACAGAGGGATGCCGTGGGAGACGGACAGAGGGACCCTGTGGGAGACGGACAGAGGGACGCCGTGGGAGACGGACAGAGGGAGCCGTGGGAGACGGACAGAGGGAGCCGTGGGAGACAGACAGAGGACAGATGCCGCTAGCGGCCTTTTCCCAGGATCGCCGCGAGCTGCGGGCAGGATATTTTAGGCGAGGCCGCATCTTCGGCCTAGTCCTCAGCGCGCTGGTCCTATGGAACAACATTTTTTTTTGTGCCCATGTCTACCTTCCCAGCCATGACCCCACTTGCCCGGATGCTATTTCTGGTCACCATGGCGACCGGGATTTGTCGAGCCCTGGGTTACAGCGTGGCTACCTCTCTGGTGGTGCGGGTACAGCGTCGCTCCCTCTGTGGTGGCGCGGGTACAGCGTGGCTCCCTCTGTGGTGGCGCGGGTACAGTGTGGCTCACTCTCTGGTGGCGCGGATACAGCGTGGCTCCCTCTCTGGTGGCGCGGTTACAGCGTGGCTCCCTCTCTGGTGGCGCGGGTACAGCGCAGCTCCCCCTCTGCCGCCCCCCCCCCCCGCAAAGTGCCACCCTAGGCCTGGGCCTTGTCGGCCTAGGCCAGAATACATCCCTGGTGACAGGGTGACAACGCAGAAGTGCAATTAAGAGACAGGAACAGATAATTGTTGCACTCTAATGCCGCGTACACATGATCATTTTTCGGCATGAAAAAAAACAACGTTTTTAAAAACGTCATTTAAAATGATTGTGTGTGGGCTTCACATCATTTTTCATTTTCTGAAAAACGACAAAAAAAAATTTGAGCATGCTGCATTTTTTAACGTCGTTTTTAAAAATGTAATTTTTTGGGTTGTAAAAAATTATCGTGTGTGGGCTAAAACGATGTTTTAAACCCGCGCATGCTCAGAAGCAAGTTATGAGTCGGGAGCTTGAATGGAACTTCTCCTTTAGAGTGCCGTCGTACGTGTTGTATGTCACCGCGCTTTGCTCATAATTTTTTTTAAACGATGGTTTAACATCGTTTTTAAAGCGGGGGTTCACCCTAAAAAAAATCTAACATTACATTGAGCAGAGTTGTGCTAATGAAATTCTGCTGACCTTTTTTATTTTCCTCCCATACATAGCGTTTTATCCATAGTTTTACCGCGGCTTCCGGGTAGGTAATTCTGCGGGACTCGGCGTTCCTATCACATGCCAATTAATTGACATGCTTCCCACCGGAGCATACAGCGCGTCACGACTTGCTGAAAGAAGCCGAATGTCGGTGCGCAGGCGCAGTATAGAGCCGACCCGCCGTTCGGCTTCTTTTGGCAAGTCGTGACGCGCTGTATGCGCCGGTGGGAAGCATGTCAATCAATTGGCATGTGAATAGGAACGCCTAGTCCCGCAGAATTACCTACCCGGAAGCCGCGGTGAAACTATGGATAAAACGCTATGTACGGGAGGAAAATAAAAAAGGTCAGCAGAATTTCATTAGCACAACTCGGCTCAATGTAATGTTAGAATTTTTTTTAGGGTGAACCCCCGCTTTAATGATGAAGTTGGAAAAACGTTGTTTTTCTACATGCTGAAAAACAACATGTTTTTTTTTTTCATGCCGAAAAACGATCGTTTGTACGTGGCATTACAGGGAGGAGCTGAGAAAGGACCTGCATGTTAAAATGGCCATTTATTGGAATTCCAGGTGACAACGTAGGAAAACAAGTCGGAAACAGGGACAGAATATTGTCATCCTATATCAGGATGGAGCTGGGCAAGGACTTGTGTGTTTAAAGGGCCATGTTTAGTCTAGACATGTGCAAAACTGAAAAAACGTTGTTTCATTTCATTTCGGATGGATTCATCATGTTACTAATTATGTTTTTTCGTTGATTAATTTTTGAATTTGCTTAGTTTGATATTGTTTAATTTATACATTTTCTAACAAATTCCAAATTTTCCTAAAGATTCGAATTTGGATCGGTCAAAAAATTACTGACCGATTCAAATTCTGTGTAAAGAATAGCTGTTTGTTAAGGAGCGGACCGGGAAGTCAGCCACCAGGTCCTTAACAACAGCTGTCAGCAGGCTTTTTGGAATGCCCCCCCACCCCAAAGCACCTTCCCCATATTGAGGGCATGTAGCCTGGTGTGCTCGCTTGCACCCCCTTCCCTGTCCTGCTTGGCTGCATACTCCGATAAGGGTCTGGTATGAATTTTGGGGGGACCCCATGCCATTTTTAAAAAAAATATTGACATGGGGTTCCCCTTACAATCCATACCAGACCTGGAGGGCCTGGTATAGATTGGGGGGGGGGGACCCCTCACTGTTTATTTTTTTCCAGATTTTTGTATTGTTGTTATTCTTTGGTTTACATTTGAAATCTCAGCAGAAAAGCCCGCTGACAGCTGATGGCTCATCAGATGTTAAGGACGTAGTGGCCAGCTTCTCAGCCCGCTCCTTTAAAATCGATCGGGTCCTCTCTGCTGCTGTGTGGGGATCATGACCCCCACCCGTCCCCATAGCTCTGCTGGGCGGAAGTGACGTCAAAACGTCAGTCCCGCCCAGCATCTTAAAGAGACATTTTTTGTTTACATTTTTTTAAATGACAAAATGTCTTTCTTTTTGACCCCAGATCTCATATTTAAGAGGACCTGTCATGCTTTTTTCTATTACAAGGGATATTTACATTCCTTGTATTAGGAATAAAAGTGATAATTTATTTATTTTTTATTTAATTTTAAAAATTATAAAATAAAATAAATAAATACGTAAAAAAAATTTTTTTAAAGCGCCCCGTCCCAGAAGCTAGCGCATACGCGAGTAGCGCCCGCATATGAAAACGATGTTCAAACCACACAAGTGAGGTATCGCCGCGATCGTTAGAGCGAGAGCAATAATTCTAGCCCTAGACCTTCTCTGTAACTCAAAAAATGCAAGCTATAGAATATTTTAAACGTCGCCTATCGAGATTTTTAAGGGTAAAAGTTTGACGCCATGCCACGACCGGGCGCAATTTTTAAGCGTGACATGGTGGGTATCATTTTACTCGGCGTAACATTATCTTTCACAATATATAAACAAATTGGGCCAAATTTATTGTGGTCTTATTTTTTAATTAAAAAAAGTGAATTAAAAAAAAAAAAAAGTGCGCTTGTAAGACCGCTGCGCAAATATGGTGTGACAAAAAGTATTGCAATGGCTGCCATTTTATTCTCTAGGGCAGGGATCCTCAAACTACGGCCCTCCAGATGTTGTAGAACTACACATCTCATGAGGCATTGTAACACACTGACATTCACAGACATCACTAGGCATTATGGGAATTGTAGTTCCTGAACAACTGGAGGGCCGTAGTTTGAAGACCCATGCTCTAGGGTGTTAGAAAAATATATATATAATGTTTGGGGGTTTTAAGTAATTTTCTAGCAAAATAAACAGTTTTAGTCTCGTAAACACCAAATCTGAAAAACAGGCTCGGGGCTTAAGTGGTTAAAGAGGAAGTAAACCCTGATGGGTTTTACTTCCTCTTTATTTCCCTGCAAAGGTAAAGCATAATGGGCTACTATGCATCGCATAGTAGCCCATTATGTGTCACTTACCTGAAACTGAAGCCGCGTCACTGCTGTTCCCTGTTGCAGGAAGTGTCCATTCTTCACCTCTCTTCCTTCCGGGGCTGCGAACTCCGGCTCTGGGACTGGCCAGAGTCGCGTGATGTCACTCCCGCACATGCACGCGGGAGCTGCCAGTCACAGCATGACCGCTGTTTCCAAAGTGCGCCTGTGCCGTTGTCTCTTTTGTAAAGATCTTTCAAACCGTGGAGGTTTAGGAGATATTTCCTGCACCTACAGGTAAGCCATAATCACAGGGTGTACAATCACTTTAACAACCAGCTATTCTTCACACAAAATTCTAATCGGTCCATCATTTTTCGACCAATCCGAATTTGAAATGTTTCCAAAAATTTGGAATTCGTTAGAAAACTAATAAACAAAATGAAATTAAACTAAAATGTGTTACTACCTCATTCAGAGATCCAGATACACCCGAATCTCTGAATAACCAAAAATTTGTTCCGAATTTACATTTGAACCGAAAAGAAATGCACGTGTCTAGTTTAGTCCTCTATGGAAGCCCACGTGACAAGGTGTCTACATTGGAGTACATTTTGGAGACAGGGACAGAGCATTCTCACTCTATAACAGAATATGCAGAGAGAGGACCTTAAACTGTGTGTTGCAATAGCTGCATGTAGTCATCATTGGAAGCCCTTGTGAAAGGGTGAAAACGTAAGAGCACCAATGGCAGACAATGTTCTCACCCTGAATTGGGAAGGAGCTGAGCAAGGATCTTAAACTGATACTAAAGTTTAATATTTTTTTTTTCTTTAAAAGTAACAAACATGTTATACTTACCTGCTCTGTGCAAGGGTTATGCACAGAAAAACCAAGATCCTCCTCTTCTCTGGTCCTTCGGCAGCATAGAATGTATTAAAGGGGTTGTAAACCTTTGTGCTTTTTCACCTTAATGTATCCTATGCATCAAGGTGAAAAAACACCTTGCAGTGAACGCCCCCCCCACCCCCGAGCCCCGATTTTGCGAGGGTGTGATCCCGTGTCATTGCCCCCATGCCTGATCAGCTCTTCATTGGATAGACTGATAGTCAATCAAATCCAATGATGTGGCCACCGGGGGGTGGGTCAAGTCATACAATTGATGGCTATGGATGCCGATAGTATGGCATGGGAGCGTGCCCACAAAATAACCCCCTCGGGAGAGATCTTCCTAGAGGGGGTTAGCTCTTGTGGGTAGGAACTGCCGTGGGACCCCAGAAGAGGATGATTGGGGCCACTCTGTGCAAAACAAACTGCACAGTGGATGTAAGTAATATATGTTTGTTATTAAAAAAAAAAAAAAAGCTTTAGTGTCTCTTTAAGTTAAAAAACCTCATGACTTTACAACCACTTTAAGCTGAGTGTGTAGTATTCACTGAAAGCCCATTGGACAGGGTGACAACATAGAGTTAGGAGACAGAGCAGACTGTTTTCATCATATAACAGGAACAACAGGATCACCAGGGATTATTTTAAAGAAAGCTGTGGATTTAAAAATATTGGCCCAGATTCATAGAGCGATTACGCCTGTCTAACTGGTGTTAGACAGGAGTAATTTCAAATTTTGCGCGCCGTATCACTAGTTTGAATCCTCAAACCATGATACGGCGGCTTCGGGCTTCGATCCGAGAGGCTTACGTCCTCGTAAGCCTTCGGATCTACTTTGCGATATTTTTGCGCTTGCTGGGAGGAGTCCGCGTCGTTTTCACCGTCGGGGTATGCAAATTAGTTTTTACGGCGATCCACGAAGGTACGAGTGTCCCTCGCAACCGCCTACGTCATTTTTTGGCTACGTAATGTTAAAGGAGCTTTTTGCTGGTCTAACAGTGCGTAACCCATTTAAAGTATGGCCGTCGTTCCCGCGTCGAATTGAAATTATTATTTTTTTTTAACGTAACTCGTTCGGGAATAGGAATGTACGTAAACGACGCTACTACGACGTAACGACGTGATTTCGCGCAAAACACGGCGGGAAATTTGGGAACGGAGCATGCGCAGTTCGATCGCCGCGGGATGGCACCTATTTTAAATGCTTCACGCCCCCTACTCGCGCAGATGGATTGCGACGGGAGAAATACACTACGCCGCCGTCGTTTACTGGACAAAATTTACCTGGATTCCACGTAGAGCCAGGTAAAAAACGGCGGCGTAGTGTATTTCTGATACTCTACGATAATCTAATTCTCTCTGAATCTGGGCCATTATTTTTAACCACTAGCCAACCAGCCGCCGCCGGCTTGGCCTTGCGAAATCACGTAATATAACGTGATTTTGCATTTCAGCCACTAGGGGCGCCCCCTGCTCACCCCTGGTGCCGGCGCACGTGCCCTGGCGGGCACCCGCGATTGCTTGTTACAGAGCGAGAACCAGGAGCTGTGTGTGTAAACACCCAACTCCCGGTCCTGTCAGGGGGAGAAATGACTGATTGTCTGTTCATGCAATGTATGACCAGCGATCTGTCATTTCTCCTAGTCAGTCCCACCACCCCTTCAGTTAGAACACACCCAGGGAAGATAATTAACCCCTTCCTCACCCCTAGTTTTAACCCCTTCCCTGCCAGTGACGTTTTTATAGTAATCAAAGCATTTTTATAGCACCGATCGCTATAAAAATGACAATGGTCCCAAAAGTGTACGAAGTGTCCACCATAATGTCACAGTAACGATAGAAAGCGCAGATCGCCGCCATTAGTAGTGAAAAAATAATAAAAATGCCATAAAACTACCCCCTGTTTTGTAGACGCTATGGGGTAGATTCACATAGAATTAGATTAGCGTAGAGTATCAGAAATACTCTACGCCGCCGTTTTTTACCTGGCTCTACGTGGAATCCCGGTAGATTTTGTCCTGTAAACTACGGCGGCGTAGTGTATTTCTCCCGGCGCAATCCATCTACGCGAGTAGGGGGCGTGAAGCATTTAAATTATGCGCGTTCCCGTGGCGATCGAACTGCGCATGCTCCGTTCCGAAATTTCCCGCCGTGCATTGCGCGAAATCACGTCGTTACGTAATTTTTTTTGAGTAACGTCGTTTACGGACATTCCTATTCCCGAAGGAGTTACGTAAAAAAAATAATAATAATTAAATTCGACGCGGGAACGACGGCCATACTTAACATGGGCTACGCACCGTTAGACCAGCAAATAGCTGGTCAAACAGTATGTAGCAAAAAAATGACGTAAGCGATTGCGAAGGCCGCTCGTATCTTCGTGGATCGCCGTAAAAACTCATTTGCATATCCCGACGCTGAAAACGCAGCGGACTCCTCCCAGCGGCCGCAAAAAGATTGCATCGTAGATCCGAAGGCTTACAAAGACGTAAGCCTGTCAGATCGAAGCCCAATGCCGCCGTATCATGGTTTGAGGATTCAAACTAGTGATACGGCGCGCAAAATTTGAAATTACTTCTGTCTAATACCAGTTAGACAGGCGTAATCGCTCTGTGAATCTGGGCCTATAACTTTTGCGCAAACTAATCAATAAACGCTTATTGCAATTTTTTTTACGAAAAATATGTAAAAGAATACGTATTGGTCTAAACTGAGGAAAAAAATAGTTTTTTTTATATATTTTTGGGGGATATTTATTTTAGCAAAAAGTATTTTTTTCAAAATTGTCGCTCTATTTTTGTTTATAGCGCACCAAATAAAAACCGCAGTGGTGATCAAGAACCACCAAAAGAAAGCTCTATTTGTGGGGAAAAAAAGGACGCCAATTTTGTCAGTTAAAGCGATGCAGCGCCGAATCGCAAAAAGTGGCCCAGTCATTGACCAGCAAAATGGTCCGGGGCTGAAGTGGTTAAAATTCTACTTTAACCACTTAACGCCCGCTGCACGCCTATGTACGTCCACAGAATGGCACGTACAGGCAGATGGGCGTATATATACGTCCCTGCCTTCTAGCAGGTCGGGGGTCCGATCGGGACCCCCTCTGCTGCGTGCGGCAGGCGGCTTACCTGCGGGAGCGATCCGTCTTGAGGGGCCGGCTGTTCGTTTCTGTTCACCCCCTCGTGATCGCTCCCAGCCAATCCCGTCGTGTCCCTTCCTCTGCCTGTAAAATGTAAACACTGGCAGAGGAAGTGATGCAGCTCTCCTCTCTGCGTTATTTTCAAACCGCCAAGAGGAGAGAAGACATCACAGTAAGTCGCACCAACACTACATTGACACCAGTACACACAGGCACATTAACCCCTTGCGATCACCCCCCCCCCCCCCCCTGTCACAGTGTCACTGAATGCAGTGATTATATATGTACTGATCACTGCATTTAGTGTCAGTGTGGCAGTTAGTGTGACAGGCAGTTAGTGTTAGGTTCAGGGTAGCCCCGTACCCCCCCTAATAAAGGTTTAACCCCTTGATCACCGCCCTAGTTAATCCTTTTACCCCCTATTGCCAGCGTCACTAAGCGATCATTTTTCTGATCGCTGTATTAGTGTCGCTATTGCCACTGGGTAGCAAAAATATTTTTATTGCAATTTTTTTTTACTACATTTTGGCCTAAATGTTTGACTAAAATTTAGTTTATCCAATCTTTCTTATAACAAAAAGAAAAAAATATTGTTTTTTTTTCAAAAATGTCACTCTGTTTTTGTTTAGAGCAGAGGCAATCAAATACCATCAAAAGAAAGCTCTATTTGTGGGAAGAAAAGGACGCAAATTTTGTTTTGGAGCCACGTCGCACGACCGCGCAATTGTCTGTTAAAGCGACGCAGTGCCGAATTGTAAAAACGCCTCTGGGCATTTAGCAGCATATTGGTCCGAGGATTAAGTGGTTAAGGTCACGGTGAGGTGGGATACACATAGGGCCAGATTCTCTAATATTTTCGGCGGCGTAGCGTAAGCCAGTTACACTACGCCGCCGCTGCTTACTGGAGCAAGTGCTTTATTCTCTAAGCACTTGCTCCGTAGGTTTCGCCTGCGTCGCGTAAATCGCGCAGCGTAAACCCGCGCAATTCAAATGGGGCGGCTTGTATTTAAATTAAGCGCGCCCCCGCGTCGAACGAACTGCGCATGCGCCGGCCGGGGAAAAAGCCCAGTGCGCATGCTCCAGCTCACGTGGGAAAGCGTCGTTGAAACCGACGTCAAAACGACGTGAGCGTCATTTACGCAAGTCCCTATTCGCGAACGAGTTAGTAAAACGACGTAAGCGACGGAAAAAGCCGACGCTGACCCGACGCCATACTTAACATGGCGTCCGACGGGACACGACGGCATCCGACGGGACCTCGTAAGGTTACTCCACATAGGGCCAGATTCTCAGAGGCGTTACGACGGGGTATCTCAGATACCCCGTCGTATCGCCTTTTTTTTTTACTCGTATCTATGCGAGTGATGCTGAGCATCACTTTTGCATAGATACGCTTCTACATCCGACAAGTGTAATACAATTACACTTTCGGATCGTAGATGTAATGACAACTCCGGCCACTAGGTGGCCTTTACGTTGTTTTTTCATTTGCATATGCAAATGAAGTAGTACGCCGATTCTCGATCGCTTTTACGCCGCCCCGTCGTCGCGTACGTCGTTTACGAACTCGTAAGGTTACCCCAGCTTCTATGTGGAGTAACCTTACGAGGTCCCGTCGGATGCCGTCGTGTCCCGTCGGACGCCATGTTAAGTAAGGCGTCGGGTCAGCGTCGGCTTTTTCCGTCGCTTACGTCGTTTTACTAACTCGTTCGCGAATAGGGACTTGCGTAAATGACGCTCACGTCGTTTTGACGTCGGTTTCAACGACGCTTTCCGACGTGAGCTGGAGCATGCGCACTGGGCTTTTTCCCCGGCCGGCGCATGCGCAGTTCGTTCGACGCGGGGGCGCGCTTAATTTAAATACAAGCCGCCCCATTTGAATTGCGCGGGTTTACGCTGCGCGATTTACGCGACGCAGGCGAAACCTACGGAGCAAGTGCTTAGAGAATAAAGCACTTGCTCCAGTAAGCAGCGGCGGCGTAGTGTAACTGGCTTACGCTACGCCGCCGAAAATATTAGAGAATCTGGCCCATAGAAGCTGGGGTAACCTTACGAGTTCGTAAACGACGTACGCGACGACGGGGCGGCGTAAAAGCGATCGAGAATCGGCGTACTACTTCATTTGCAAATGCAAATGAAAAAACAACGTAAAGGCCACCTAGTGGCCGGAGTTGTCATTACATCTACGATCCGAAAGTGTAATTGTATTACACTTGTCGGATGTAGAAGCGTATCTATGCAAAAGTGATGCTCAGCATCACTCGCATAGATACGAGTCAAAAAAAAAGGCGATACGACGGGGTATCTGAGATACTCCGTCGTAACGCCTCTGAGAATCTGGCCCAGAGTCAGTAAGCCCTACGGTGGCCTTCATAAAACATAATCCATTTACATAGCAGCATTATCATCAAGTCTCTTGTCATGCAAATCTCAAAAACAAGAGACTTAGTTCTGGGAAGTTTGTATAGAGATGAAAATCATTTCTTTACTTCTTAGAGGCCAACAAGCCTCCAGGAATGTAGCGCACAGACAACCCAGAAATACCGAGCTCCATTCACAAATGATAATGAGTGAACCAGGGAATGCAGAGTCGTTTTCTCATTATTTTTTCATTCAAATGCAAGTTTCTTCTTGCAAGTAAATGTGAGTGAAAATGAACAACATTACATTCTAATCTTGTATTCATATTTCAAGGGGTCAGATTCCAGGCCTTTTACATGTCTTGGAGATCTCTTTGACTTCATTCTCGGCTCTGTTCCTGTCCAATTTCCGATGTACTGTATCTGCCTAACTTTGTGTGCTCCTGTTACAATTCATATGATAACATAAATTAAAATCCAGCAGCAATTATGGGAGCCCCTCATAATGTTTATAGTAGGTGTGTAGACCTGGGAACCCAGGGCAGGGATTGAGGTAACTCCTCCTAATGGACACAGGAGGTTTACAGAGCCAGGAACTTGAAGCAGGGATGGTAGGAAACCGTCATATAGGGCACAGCAGGTGTTCAGACCCAGGAACTTAGTGCATGGATAGTGGGAACCCATCATAATGTGTAAAGTAAGCGTGCACAGCCAGGATCTCATAGGATGGTGGGAGTGACTTAGAAGTGAACATGTGCATTTGTTTTCGTCCGAATGCATTTTCGCGCAAATTTCGGGTATTTTCGTTATCATTTTAACAAATGAAAATGAACGCACAGAATCTGAAATCCGAAAGATCTGACATAAAGCATTTTTTATTTTTTTTGTTGCTACAACAGTTTGATATAGAAAGGAGATTCGACATGAAGCTGACAATAGCAATGTGTGTCAATCGAATCTGCGGTCGAATGTGCCTAACCATAACTCTATTCGTCCAAGATTGTTCTACATAGAGAGGAAAGATTCGACATAGAGGGAAAAGATTTGACATTTTAGAGACAGTGTTGTGGTAGACCATTCGACATGAACAACGAAGATTGGACGAAGCACCGAACATACAAATGTGGAATCTGACATTGAAGGCTTATGGTGTCTGTCGAAAGTTCTAAGAAGATTTGACGAAGCAGCTAAACTGTACGGCACCGTAATAATACATTTCCGGTTAAATGCTCTGCCTATAGGCTATAGAAGAATTTGAATGTTGGTTGACTAGTAATAATAATTTATAAATATAATTATTACTAGTAATACAACATTAGAATTCTTCTATAACTTGTAGGCAGACCATCCAACACGAAATGTACGATTGCGGCACCGTACAGTTTAGCTGCTCCGTCGAATCTTCTTAGAAAATTTGACAGACACAATAAGCCTTCAATGACAGATTTTACCTTAATTAATTTGGATTTTTAGACGAATGCATTTTATAACAAAACAAAATAAATAAAAACGAATTTCGGGAGTAACTAAATAAATGTATTTTTCAGACGAAAACAAAATTCCGAAACTAAATATTTCCGCGTGCACATGTCTACTAAGAAGGGGCACAGTAGGTGTACAAAGCCAAAATTTCAGCTTATTATGGTGGAATCCTCTCATAATGGGCACAGCAGGGGTGTAGACCATAAATCTCAAGACAGAGGTCTCACCGATCAGTCATGAGAGATACAACAGACTGTCATATGAATTTGTGCCCATTTAGCCAAAACATAATTTGTGAGGTCAGGTACTGATGTTGAATGAGAAGACCTGGCTCACAATAGACATTCAAATTCATGCCAAACAATTTCGGTAGGTTTGGGGACAGTGCTCTGTGCAAGCCACTTGAGTGATCTCTGGTGAAGAACTCCCTCCTCAACAGAACACATGCTGGGGGACCTGGCCCCATGTCTCATGGATCTCCGGTGTTCAGCTGGACTTTCTAAATCTTAACTTGTAACCTAAAGTGGAATGCACACATGTATGCTCCAGGCGTAAAGGGTAATTGGTATGGATATGGATCATGGGGATAGAAGGGGTCTCAAACCCATCATCTGTGCATGTTAGTGCTGACATAAAGGTATAGACTTCAGAGCAAAAACAACATAGAAATAGATGGTCCCTGCATAGACATGCCCACAAGCTCATCTTTCTGTCACTCTGCTTTTTCCTCTTATCAGCGTGCTTCTTGTCATCACTTGGTCTAATTGGCTCCTTGTACTGTTTTTTTTCCTCCCACACCCCAGGACTGTTGTATAGGGACTTCAAGAGAGTAATGCCAGGTTAAATGCAGGTACTTCTACTGCATGCATTTAAAAAAAAATAATGATGTATTATTGATTACAGAGGTGCATTAATTTGTGTCTTTTATATCTTTAACTTTAGTTAAGGCATTCTGTTTCTGTTCTACATTCAATCTGGAATCAAATAAAATTAATCAGAAATGTTATTAAATGCCAACCTTACTTTTATTTCTTATTTCTCCTCTATCATAGGAGTAAAGCGGTGGAACACAAATAATCCCTTTTGTAATTGTGTTTTTTTTTTTAGAACATTCAGAAAAGCGCACAGATCTCCCCCTCACCCCTACTCACAATGACTCGGTGTCATTCTTTTTTAATGAAATTGTAAGTTCTGGTACAGCGGAATAATTTCCCCTCTCTACGGATATAAGCAAAAGACTTGGAAGGGAAGAATAAGTTAAGCCATGTTGATGGGTTGCTGCCGAGAGTGTAATCTAGCTGCGAACATGGCCTGCCTCTGTCTAGAAAAAATTGTGGCCGAGAAATGCAGAGTAAACCTTGCGAATACTGCTCCTTAATTAACCTTCAGTGCACAACTTCTGTTGTGTATCAATGGTGTACCATGGAGGGTTTTAGCTAGGCCAGATAATAAATGCATTATTGTTCTGTTATGTGAGTTTAATCATCTTTATGCCAACATTTGTCCAAACACGCAGTTGAGATACTGCAGTTCCTACAAAAGAGTAGTATGAAACAAACTCAGTAGACACTTTTTGGTACACCTACAGTACTCTATACAGCCAATATACAGTAGGTTGACATCTGACATCACATCTATATGAGCTTGAATACAAAAAATGGGACCAAGTGAGTATAGGGTGAGGGCTGCTCGATGCCCTCATTAATCCTTAAATAGCATTACTAAAGAATTTTACTTACTTTATTAGAGCTGGTCACATTATTCCACCTCGTTCGCCATGGGGGGTATTTGAGCCCATGCCTGGCCCATGATCCACTTGTAGGTGAGCATTTGAATTTTTATTGATATTTGACTGCTTTTCAATGTTAAAATACTGTTATTTTATTTCTACTGTGTTTTTGTATAATTGTGCTTGTTTCCTGTGAATTATATTACATATCATACAGATCCTCCTGAAGAACGGTAATTCTGCGAAACCAGTCGAGGTCGTGGCCTGCTTAACTTTAACAGATATATGACGGTTTTTGTTACCAACATTGCTGTTTTCTATTGTGGGGTTTGGCCCAAATGTTTTGTTGTACAGTTTTTTTATGTTAATAAATATCTTTTATGCTATTATCTTCTTGTGTTATCAGTGTCTAGAAAAATCCTAATCAACATCCCCTGACCTGTGACTATTGATGGGTTAGACGGCATCAAGCAGCCCTCACCCTCACTTGGTCCCATTTTCTGCATTCAAGTATTTTGGATGATGGCACATTTCTGTACACTATTTATCAGTCTTAATTGAGGCCATAATCAAAGTGTTTTTCTTATGTATATGAGCTTGATGGGATGTTCCAAAACCACAAACATAAATATGGAGTTGGCACCTTCCTTTGAGGCTTTGACAGGCTTTGACATTTTCCACAGCATTTTGGAGTGTGCCTGTAGGTATTTGTGCCTATTCAACCAGAGAAGCATAGATAAGGTCAGGTACTGAGGTAGAATGAAACAAATTGGCTTGCATTTGATGTTCCAATTTATCCAAAAGATGCTCAGTAGGGTTGAGTTTAGAGCAACTTGAGTTCCTCCACACCAAACTTATCAAACCATGTCTTCATGGAGTTGGCTTTGTGCACATTGGCCAAGTCATGCTGGAATAGAAGAGGACCTTCTCCAAACTGTTGTGACATGGGTTAGAAATGCACACTTGCCTAAATTGTCTTTTTATGCTGTAGTATTAAAAGTACCTTCATCTGGGCTTAAAGGGGTTGTAAAGGAAAAAAAATGTTTTCATTATAAGCATCCTAGTTTTTGCTCAGAAGTTGCTCTATTTCTTCTCTGTTCTGTTCACTTCCTGCTTGTCTGATTTTACTGACCACCGTGATGGGGGACTTTACTGTGGTGGTCAGTGACATGCTCGCCCCCTCCTGGGAACTACATCTGTGCATCAGGACGCTCTCTCTACGTGTTAGAGACTTCAAGGAGGTGTGAATTACTGGGCGTGCCGCAATTCATACTGGGAAATGTAGTTCTTACATGAACAAATGATGCAAACCAGGAAGTGAATGAGAGAACAGAAACTTGAACACTGGAGGTGATATAGATGAAGGAATTGAATATGTAATTACTAATTTGTTAACAGAATCATTACACTTATCTGTCTGTCTACCTTGCAGACATTCATTTTAGGCAAAAAAATGTTTTTCCTTTACAATTCCTTTAAGGGTTGTTCACATACTTTTGATCAGTCCTCAGGAAGGATGTACTGGAAATGGAGCGATTAAAAAAGAAGGGCAACAAAGCTAATAAAGGGTCTGGAGGATATTAGTTATGAGGAAAGGTTGCGAGCACTTAAATTTATAAAATACGGTACTGGTGACCCCACAATAGGGATAACACTTTTTTTGCAGGAGGGGGTTTAACAAGACACGTGGCCACTCATTAAAATTAAAAGAAAAGAGATATAACTTTAAACTTCGTAGAGGGCTCTTTACTGTAAGAGCGGCAAGGATGTGGAATTCCCTTCCACAGCCAATGGTCTCAGTGGGGAGCATCAATAGCTTTGAGAAACTATTAAATAAGCACCTGAATGACCGAACCATATCCCTATACATGGTATGGTAATATTGACATATAATCACACACATAGGTTGGACTTGTGTCTCTTTTCAACCTCACCTACTATGTAACTATATGTAACTATATAACTATATCATAAAGGAAGATAAGATGATTAGGTGTCCAGAAACTGTACAGCTCTTGCTGCTATATTCTGCTGACCTCATTACAGAATTTAGTGGTAACAGGAAAATCAGAAGTAGGAAGCAGTGAAAGCTGCTAGGAATCCAGGAGATCGACATTGTTTTCTCTTAGGACATCGGAGAAAGATTTCTAATGAAAGGAGCAACATTCTTGTGCCTTAGGCAGTAAAAACGGTATATGCTCCTTCTCTTATTTTGCATGTACATTTGTTTAGGCCACTTTTTTCCAGAACATGGTTGTTTTAACTTCCATCCTAAACTTCTCCCCACTAATTTTTTCCACCTCACTCGCTCTCTATCCTGAATCTGTGAACATGTGACATGCCAGGTTCTGAGAATTCTTTTTTCTTCAGTGAAGAGTGGAATGAACTTCCTGTGGGGAAGTGGACATGTTCAATAGGCTTTCTATAGGGTCCTTAAAAATTCTAGTGGTTACATGATGACTTCACAGTGAGAGGCGGCATCAGTGGTGAGCCTAGACTGTAGTGGTAGATTACTAGTCTCCAGTAAAATATTTGGAGAGACCTTCTAGAAGGGTCTTTGCTACCCAGACTTTGCCCGGAAAGGATACAGGGTCCAGAACATCCTTGCCAGGCCTTTCACCTGAAAAGATTATCACTACAGAGGAGGGCCTGAGTCTGGGACCAAGGAATCTAAGCTGACCTGTGTTAGGATCTGGAGAATCAAAGATGGCTGCCAGGAAGGAGCCTCTTTAGAGGAGTCTATTATGCAGAACTTAGAGGCAAGTGCCTGCTGAATGGATGTTGCATGGAGCCCACACAATTTTAAGGTATCTCTCCCAACACAAGTAAAAATGAGGCACTGGACACAGATTTTTTATTGGGTAAATCAAATTATCTGGGGCACAGTCGTTCCAGTTCGACCTCACTCCACAAAAGAAGGACACCCCTTGAATATGGAGGGAAAACCCACAGATGAGAATCCATGTATACACAGTTAAATTTGATGGTCTCATCAGACTGTATATACCTTGAGATATATGTAACTACATGGGGTCCACAAAGACCAATTTCTATTGAGAGGCCACTATACTGAATAATCTAAGGCCACCAATAGCGGTACTCAGGGAATCCATTAATATTGGGAGGCTACTACTGAAAAATGTAGGGCCATCATTTAGCTGTACTTAAAAGATCCAGGCTGCCACTGGAGACTAAGGCCGTGTACACACTACTAAATAAATCCGATCAAATCAGTCTGACAGACCGTTTTGATCGGATTTGTCTGCTGTGATATATTGGTTTGATAGTGTACACACGATCAAACCAAAATCCCCACCGGCAGACAGCGCGGTGACGTGGCGGTGACGTTGACGCCGCCACATCACCGAACCAGGAAGTAAAATACTTCCATGCATGCGTCGAATCTATTCGACGCATGTGCGGACAGATATGTCCGCTGGTTAGTGTACTAACCAGCGGACATGTCGGACGGACGGGTTCCCAGCAGACAGATTTTAAAGCATGCTTTAAAATTTGTCTGCTGGAAAAACCTGTCTGCTCGCCCGTACACACACGATCAAATTTGTCTGCTGAAACGGTCCGTCGGACCGTTTTCAGCAGATAAATTCGATCGTGTGTACGCGGCCTAAAAGGCCCCTTTCACACATGCGGACCATTCATTTCATCAGTTCAGTCACATTTTTTTCAAATAAAAAAATGGTTGAAGATTACATCAGTTTTTCATGAGTTTGTCATCAGTTTTTCATCCATTTTTCATCTGTTTTTATAGCAGTTTTTTACATCCTTAACCACTTGAGTTCCAGAGCCATTTTTTCATGAAAAAATTTCCATTTACATCTGTTTTTCGTCTGATCCATTTTTTTTTTTTATGAAAAAAAACAAGGGCTTTGATCCGTTCCATTGGGTTCCAAAAAACAGATGTTCACAGAAGCGGATGAAACAGATATAAATGGATGAACATCCATTTCCTTTTTTTTTTTTACCATAGAGATGCACCATTTTTCATCTGTCAATGGATAAATGAAATACGGACAAACAGTCTGCATATGTGAAAGGGGCCAATGTCGAGCCTTGGAAGGTTGCTACTAGAGAAATTAGAGCCATCAGGTGCTAACCTAAAAAGGTCTGATACATTTTTGCTGCTTTTACCTAGACTTCCAGAGGTTGATTGGGGTTTCTGGACATATTGCTGATTGTCCTCCTATTTAATGGCACGTAGAAAGTTCCAGGGCCCTCACCACTTGGTGGAGTCAGCGCCATGACACCAATTTTTTTTTAGCTTTCTGTAAGGGAGGCAATGTGACCCCCACTGTAAGGGGGGGGGGGGATTTTTTCCACTGGCCGCCAATGTACTGGGCATTTTCCCATTGACTCCCAATGAAGTGGTTTAAGTAGGGGTTCCTTGAGATCTGACATTTATTTCAAGGGTTCCTCTATGGCAGGGATATGGAATTACCAGACTTCCATCTGTTGCATAACTACAAATCCCATCATGCCTCTGCCTCTGGGCGTCATGCGTGTGGCTGTCAGAGTCTTGCTATGCCTCATGGGACTTCTGTTCTGCAACAGCTGGAGTTCCGTAAATTGCATATCGCTGCTCTATGGGTAAAGGGTTGAGAAAGGCTGTCTCGGACATTTGAGCCAGTAAATTATGAAAAAAGAGAATTGGGGCTTTGAAATCTGTGTATCCATTGGTGGATCAGTGAATGTCCTGGTGTAGCTACAGAGCCGATCACTAGTAGGCAGGAGAGCCCATAAAAAAATCCAGCTTTGCCTGCTGACTGTGGACATACTCACAGTTCAGTTTGCTTATCCCTCTCAGGGAATATTTCATTTCAGCATTCTGTGACGTTACAGATTGGTTTTACTTTTCTTTTAATCAGTGTCATTGAATAACAGATGATGGCCGTATTGATCCGAATCACTTAATTTAAAAGGAGATTGATCCATACCTAGCATCACTTCAGTGAGTTTGTATGTCTCATTACCTGCACTTCAACACGCAGCAAACTGACAGCCATCCATCAGATGGAGATCAGGATCACACAGGGTAAGATGGATACCAGCTGGTTTAGGCAGAATACTGTTTCATGACCCATAACAGGAGCTGAATTAATGCAACACCATTGCTCTCTGCAGTATTTCATAACTGGCAGAATTAGAAAATGTACTTCGTGTATAGACATTTACATCAGTTGGTTAAGCAACAGATGTTTTAAAAAAGGTCATTTATTTAGAGTAGAAAAAATTAGTCTGAGGCTAACCATATGTTAAAGTGGGATCTAACTGTATCTGAGCTCCAAAAACTGAAAACCTGATTTAATTCCTTTTTTATTATTCAAACCAAACTCACCCATTCATCCAGGTCTCCCTGCTTTATTTTGTTGAGAAATCACTATGAAAACCACCAACATAGAGTAAGGGCAGATGATTGATGTAGCATTTACTTTATGAAATCTATCTGTCCTTAGCTTAGGCATGCAAGCGGAATTTCATTGGAGTAAAATAGAACATGTTCTCTATCTACACTCTGATGGAATTCATCGGTAGTTTCCGATGGGGCATATACATACGGTCAGAATTTCCAATGGAAAAAGTCAGTCTGACTTTTTTCATCTATATGCGTGGGATAGGGGCGCTAGAGAAAAAATTAATGTGTATAATTATGTGAATAGGTGCAACCTATCTAAATATAGGCATCAATCCCATTGCAAACTAATTGGTACACCTATTGTGAAATGGGTGATCAAATAACTAAACAAATATATATTGATTAACAATGTGCAGTGAACCATAAACTAAGCAATAACACGCTGTAAAACATAAGAAGTGCTCCGTGCTCAAAAAATCTTCCAAGTGATAAGTTCCACCTTCACCAAAAAGGACACCTCAAGTGGGGATGGATGGCTCCTTACCAGATGATGTTGACCTATTAGTTAAAATAAGGTTAATAGAGCTTAGGTATCAACTGCTTCCCATGGAGATTCCAATACAAATGGCAGATGATTGCGGATATCATAAAGGAAAGAAAACAGCTCCCATAGTGTAAAACTATTTAATTGTAGTATTAAATAAAAATCACAAGTGGCCTCTTACTTGAATAAGTGCCCGTATCCCGGCACTGAGGCTGTGAGCTTGTATAAATATGGAGAGAGATGGAAAGCCGGCGTGTGTTTCACTGCTGACAGCTAGGAAACCAGAGAACCGGATGTTGTTGGTCAATGCGTGCCCAGGTACCGCCTTGAGGGCACTTATTCAAGTAAGAGGCCACTTGGCACTGTGATTTTTATTTAATACTACAATTAAATAGTTTTACACTATGGGAGCTGTTTTCTTTCCTTTATGATATCCGCAATCATCTGCCATTTGTATTGGAATCTCCATGGGAAGCAGTTGATACCTAAGCTCTATTAACCTTATTTTAACTAATAGGTCAACATCATCTGGTAAGGAGCCATCCATCCCCACTTGAGGTGTCCTTTTTGGTGAAGGTGGAACTTATCACTTGGAAGATTTTTTGAGCACGGAGCACTTCTTATGTTTTACAGCGTGTTATTGCTTAGTTTATGGTTCACTGCACATTGTTAATCAATATATATTTGTTTAGTTATTTGATCACCCATTTCACAATAGGTGTACCAATTAGTTTGCAATGGGATTGATGCCTATATTTAGATAGGTTGCACCTATTCACATAATTATACACATTAATTTTTTCTCTAGCGCCCCTATCCCACGCATATAAAAGTTATAATTCAGCACTCTGTATTATCTAGGGAGCAGCTTTTAATACTTATTTTATTTTCATCACCCCTCCCCCCCATTGGCGCGAGATTTCCCACACATTGACTTTTTTCATCGGAAATTCCGATTGTGTGTATGAGGCTTTACAGGAATGAATTCCCCTTCCTAGGGGTAGATTTCCTCTGACTTTCTGTTGTCTCCCTCTGTTTGTAAGGAGGAGTCATTTGTAAGTCCGATGTAATCTGAGGACCGTCTGTACCGATGCCGATACTAAGGCCCCTTTCAGACTGGGGCGGGAGCCACGGTGGCGGTATAGCGCTGCTAAAAATAGCGGCGCTATACCATCGGATTTACCGCGGGAATTGGCCGCTAGCGGTGCAGTATTAACCCCCGCTAGCGGCCGATAAAGGGTTTTCAATGGGAAGGAGTGGTGAAGGAGTGGTGAAGGAGTGGTATACACGCCGCTTCTCTCACCACTCCAAAGATGCTGCTGACAGGAGATTTTTTTCTCTCCCGCCAGCGCATCACCTCAGTGTGAAAGCCCTCGGGCTTTCACATTGAGTAGGCAGTGAAGGAGTTTTTCAGGCGGTATAGCAGCGCTATTTTTAGCGCTGTACCGCCTGAAAAACTCCTCAGTGTGAAAGGGGTCTAAGTATTTGCATGAGTATTGGTACTCGTGCAAATGCTCCAATACGTGAAACGAATACTTGGTGCGCCAGTGGAAAAGAATACACTCAGAGGCTGAGGTGAGAGAGAACAGTATATTGAAAGAGTTTCAACAATGTTCAATCAGGCACAATGAGTAGGCACAGCCAACTGGAACCACTTACAAACAGTTGCAGAGGATCATAATCTTAAGATGATGCCAACAACTATTGTAGTGAGGAGTGGGAATGTGGCCTTGCCAATCGACATCCCCATGGGAGATTTCCTACGAGAAGATGGTGTAGTCCTGGCACTTTCCCGGGAACTTTTCCCTACTGCTATGCACTGACCCTGTTAGACGGGGAACCTGTCCCTACACCAGCCACTCGCATAAAGCAATTAAATAGACTCTGCCCTGCCCAAAGATGGCCATGGTCACCTGGCGTGCCAGCAGGAGGTCATGGAGGAACCAAGTTCCTCATGTCTTCCTTCCCCTCTGCATCACCACTTTGGTCAAGCACCACCTACATCTGGGAATACAGATTGCACCTGCCTACATACTAGTTGGGAGAACCTGGGTACACAATATACAGTATAATTTTGTTTACCATGAGATTCTATAATAAAAGTGAGTGAGACTGGCTTATCTTTGCTTCATACGACTTTTAGCATCAAGTCACCAAAAAACTTCCCTACACTGTAACAAACAAATAAAATACATAATTACTGTAAAAGATAATAAAACTATTGTTGCACATCAGAATTAAATGCTGACCTTTCATTGTTAAGTTTTGAGTGGAAACATTGCCCAGCACCAATTGGAACGACACCCCAGTGTTGCAGAATACTTTGTGTAATAACATTTACTGAAACTGCCCTACCGCATGAACCTGATTCCAATTTGGAATTTCATTGTCAATTGGCATTTCAAGAATTGACCTTTCACGCCCCATTTTGTTTTCCTCTGTTATAACTGTTACTTAGTGCGCAGCATGAAAACAGGTCTCATTGTGCGTCTTCTTCCCTAAACAACAAGATTTTGCAAGCTTAGCTACTCTCATTGTCTGTAATGAGGCTGAAAATGACCATTAAGGAAAAAAGAAAAAGACTTTCAATTGTCAGAATTTCATCCAACTTCCAACAAACTATCCAAAGATATATATAAAACATCTGAGTCAGCTCAAGAACATATTGCCTGTAAAAATGCTGCAAAGTCCGGTGTCCCTGTACACTGGAATGACAAATACCTCAACACTCTTTAAAGAGGAATTGCAGTATGCTCACATAATTGCATCTTTGCCATTCTAATGCTTCCCTCCAACCACTTTGCATATTTATATATACTGTAATTCTGTACTTGCCAAATATGCTACCGAATTCTCCATCCACTGAATCTGACTGCAGCCATTTTAACTGTGGGCAGCTGAAGCTGCTGCCTGTTCACTTCCTGGATTTACACAGACACACAGAGACACACCTCCAGCTCTGCAGTTCTTGTGACTCATCCCCCCTCCCTTCCTGGCAAACTCTCATGAGAGTGAAGCCTCGTACACATGTACGGGTTTCCTGGCGGACTTTTTACCGCCGGGAAACTTGAGGGGAAAACCAAGAACCTGCTCTGTTACTTTCCCCCCTGTACACACGACAGGGTTCTCCGACAGGAAAACTGCCATGAGAGCTTTGGTCTGGAAACCTGGCCGTGTGTATGCTCCACCACAGTCTTTTCCAATAAAAATGCCGGCTTAAAAACTGGGAATCCTGGCGGGGAAAAAAAGAGCTGGTTCTCTTTTTTTTCCGTCAGTTTACCTGTCAGGAAAACTGCGATTGAGCATATACACGGCCGAGATTCCCGGCCAAAAGCTCTCATGGCAATATTCCGGATGTGAAACATGTACGTGTGTACGAGGCTTGAGAGAGAGAGAGAGAGCTGTGCATGATGTCATAAGCCTAGGCTTTTTACCAGACAAGAAACAGGAAGTGGGCTGTATAAGATATTTACTGTCAGAAAAAAGTGAAAACAACAAGGGCGGAAGATTTAATAGATAGAAAGATGAAAATATTATTGAAGTTCTGCTTTAAATGGTAAAATAAAGCAGATGGCATAGCCAGAATGGAGTAAGTTAGAGCAATTTCAAAGGATACATATGATCAATAGTGACACACATGGACTCTTCGGGCTCACCGTACCCTCAGTACCCAAGGGGTGCATGCTCCATTGCTCCATTCAATTATGGGCCCCCAATGCCTGGCACGACTGAGTACAGGTTTACTAGCCAGTGACTAGAGAGGCCCTTAAAACATATTTTTTTTTACTTTTACAGTCAACTTTGAGAAAACCCTGCTATATGATTTTATATATATATATATATATATATATATATATATATATATATATATATATATATATATATATATACATATATATACAGCCGTGGCCAAAAGTTTTGAGAATGACACAAATATTCGTTTTCACAAAGTCTGCTGCTTCAGTGTTTTTAGATCTTTTATGTCAGATGGTACTTTGGTATACGTAAGGTGGTTGTAAACCCTTTTTTTTTTTAAACTTTATGCTACAGGTAAGCCCTATATTTAAGCTTACCTGTAGCTACCCAGGATATCTCCTAAACCTGTAAAGTCTTCGGCACATGCGCACTGGGGCAAACTTAAGCAATGGCACCTATGTGCCGTTGCTCCAGTCTTCGTGCCATTACTGGTGGCTCCAGTGCGCATGAGCGGGAGTGACGTCATTGCGGCTCCAGCCAATCACAGCGCTGGAGCCGCGATACCCTGAAGTAACTCCGGGATGACATGTTGGTGGTCAGAGGGGGAGACGTGGACCACTGCGGGGACTTTGATCGGAGGTAAGTACTACATAATGAGCTAGTATGCTATGCAGACTCATTATGCCTTTGTCTTGCAGCCAGGGTGTTTTTTTGTGGAGGGTTTACTTCCTCTTGAAGTATAATTACAAGCATTTCATGAGTGTCAAAGGCCTATATTGACAATTACATTAAGTAAATGATGCTCCAGAGTTCAGCATTTGCGTCCATAGACACAGAATGCCAGGCTTGGCACCGCACCCCAGCGTCCACATCATTGGATTTGATTGACAGCAGCGGGAGCCAATTACTGTGCTGCTATAAATCTATCCAATCAAGAGCTCAGAACCCCAGCCAGAGAGGTAGAGAGCATCTCCGGCATGGGAACGAATGGGCTCAGGTGATTAAAAAAGGGGGACTGGTCCGTGTTAGAATTTTTTCACCTTAATGCATTAGGGTGAAAAAACACAATGGTTTACAGCCCCTTTAAAGAGACCTTGTGTTTTGTTAAGTTAGTGGAGCAGTAAGAGAAGCCTATGCTTTTTTGCTCCAGATGAAAGTATAAATGAATTGGGTGTAATGGTCTTGTGTGACACACAAGAATGTGTACTTGGACCATTCGTGTAAATCCTCTAGTTCTCTTTTTATCCGTTAATGAATAATTCTAGGTATTGATATTTTATGCTGCACAGTACATACATACACAGTATACACCATACCTAAAAAAAACACAACAAAAAGACAGTCACTTTCAGTGCTTAGATGTCTTCTATAGTAAAGAGCAACAGGTGCATCAGTATTCCATGACTAGGTGGATGCTGCTCTCCACAGATGGGGTAATCCGATGGGAATTACAAAAAACAAAATGAAAGACATGCACATCTACTGCATTACCAATGACATTTATTGAATAGTAAAATCAGTAAAAAGTGGGTACTCACAAAGTGTAACTCTCAATGAGCCATACCACACAGTGTGGAATGGTGCAGACAACACATGTGCTGTAACACATCAAGGTGTAAAATCTGATGCGCTTCCGGGGTGCACCCCCTTCCTCAGAGCTAGGCTACTCAGAGGGGTTTACATAGTTGTTACATAGTTACCTCGACTTGTTCATTCCCCTACTTAGTTGGGGTAAGCGGTAAACTTTGGTGGGGGTGGGTCAGCCACGCCCTGTGACCTTTGACCTCTGGGAACCCGCTTGATGACCTTTGACCTCTGAGGGAGGTCCCTGTTCCAATTCCTGAGTCCTAGCCATATTCTTCAATGGGAAACCCTAACCCCCTAACCCCCTAACCCCCTAACCCTAACCCCTAACCCTAGGTCCATTTAGATCAACCAATATTTAGATAATATTCTTAACTTTCCCTGACTTCTTCCCAGAGCAGCTAGGCAAAGGTGATGTCATGTTTTTTCACCCAGATCAAAGAATGTTGAATAGCTCAAATCTTGTGATGAGACAATCCTGTGCTGTGCTACAACAACTTCCCATGAGATTTAGGCTGCTCAACATTCCCAGGAATGTTGTTGGCAGGAGAATCATACAGAAATCCACTAAAGTTAAGTATATTATCAAAGTATCTCCCCCCCCCCCCCCCATTGAGGAATCTTCACTTAAAAGTGTAGATGCTGCCTCAACACCCCAACATATATATATATTTTTTGGGAGTGGGTATCTTTTTCTGACAGGTACCCACTCCCACATCAAAAATTCTTGCCAAGGCAAGAATTACGTCAGCTGAACAAAGAAGGTTGGATGCTGGGCATAAGCACTAATTAGAAAATTCTTTGTATTACATGAATTAATGCAAAGTGTTCTCTGATTGGATAAGATGAAGAGGTGGCCTGTAATTTCCTGAGAGCAGTCTGAGAGCAGTCTGAGAGCACCTTGCAATCTTCTGCACTTGGGGAGCTGGCTGTATAATAGCAGGAAGCCACAACCAGCTCCCACATCCAAGATGGTGACACCAGGGTTTTGAAACTCAGCGAACAATGAAGACAGCACTAGTCCCTTGGGCTGCTAAGGGTCTGTTTCCTTTATTTTTTTAATAAAAAGAATACAGTTCCTTGTTAAGAAAGGGGGAGGGGGTCTCGTTGAATTAGCAGACCTTGCCTAAAGTGCAAAGGTCTGCTTTAAAAGTATTGAACACAGCTTCTGAAATTACAATATAATGTTGAAGCTTATATAAGATTTGTAGTAAGTTAGTTAAGATTTACTTTAAGCACTTTCAACTTTTTCAAAATGAAACACTTGTTTTGGGTTTGTGATGAAAAGGTATTGAAGACAGTGGCATCCGGGCAATTAGCCTTTTTCAAAAGAACAAAAGAAGTTTAAAAATGTCAGCCTACATGTTAACCTTGTGGAAGGTGTAATTTAAAGAAACTCTGACATATAATTAAATGTTTTAATCCATTGACATAATAGTCTATGAATGTAATTTTTTATTTTTTCTAAATTCCTTTTCTTATTTTTGTGAATTCTGTAGCCAGCAGTGGGCTGTAGTCAGCATTTGTGTCCTGCAACAGGAGCACTTCTCAGATTGTATTTTCTCTGCTACATTTTTGTTTGAGCTTGTTCCAGCAGGGTGTGCTAGAGAGTTATCTTACCATGTGCTGGGTATTTGATGGACTAGCCTAGCCATTACCAACCTCCTTAACATAGAGAAACCCTTATAACAACATTCCAGGCTCAGGTACATTAGGTGACTTGGTGACTGGGAAGAATGTTCATTACATTTGTGGGAATTGGGAATAATCTTCTGCTTACAGATGGCTAAAAAAAGATAATTGGTGTCACTGGGAACTTATTTGAAAGTCAGAAATTTCTCATTGCTAAAAAAGCCTTGACATCTTTTGGAAGAACCCTAAGGTTCCACAGAATCCTGGTTGAGAAAGGCTGGCCTAGCCAAGCAGTGAGCCTAGAGAACCCTCTGAAGCAAGCTGAGAATTAATTATTATTTGAGACATTTCCTGCTCTATCTCTTCCCTCTTGAGCTTTTTCTCTGTGAGCTTGTAATGATAGAAATTCAATCTCTCCTATGCCATGAAAGGGAACAGGGATCTGGCCCTGAGAGTTTTGGATGCTGGAGAAAGGAGTAAAAACCTATAGGAAACAAGCCACAACTGTCACCGCATATGGAGATGTGGTTAAATACTGGTTAAATAAAAAGTTATGCACAAGAACTTTCAGCTTGGGATGAGCCCCTTCAGTAGGGATGAGCTTTGCGTTTGATACGAACGTATGTTCGACTCGAACATTGTCTGTTCGTACGTTCGACAAAATTCGAACAAAAGCAATTGTTCGCGCCAAATTTGAGTGACGCAAACCGGCCCATAATCCACTGCGGCATTGCGCACTGATGATTGGCCAAGTATGCTGTATGTCCCGCATGCTTGGCCAATCACAAAAAACACAAAAAACGAAGAGCCATAATTGGCCAAAGCCTGGGTGGGTTTGGCCAATTATGGCTCAGGGCTTTAGCACACGCCCCACACTATATAAGGCCGCCTGCTGGGTGGCCTCGTGTAGTGTGTCCGGCTTGTTGATGAAAGCAGTCAGAGAGACAGAGAGATTGTCTTTTTATATAGCTAGATAGAGCAGGCAGGCAGGTTAGTCAGTTTAGCTTAATTTACAGTGTGTAGAGGATATATATACATCCCTAGGAGTTGTACATATAATTATACAATGTATAGCTTAGATAGATCAGTTCTTCCTAATTTACTGGCAGGCAGGTGATTGTGCTATTTAAAGACGTTATCACACGTATAGACACCCAGCAGGTACAATATTTAAAAGAATTTTATTTAAAAATTGTTAATATAAGCATCATTAAAATCACTGCTCCTGGAGCAGTGATTTTAATAATGTTTAAATAAAAAAACAAAAAAATGAAAGATTCCTTAAAATATTGTACCTGCTGGGTGTCTATAGTTTGCCTGTGAAAACGTCTTTGAGAACCCGGTCTTGCCCCAGGGAACATGTATCAATGGAAACAAGTTTTAAAAACGGTCACTTTTTCAGGAGTCCTGCTCCTGAAAAAACAACAGTTTTTTCAAACTTTTTTCCATTGATACATGTTCCCTGGGGCAAGACCCGGTTCTCAAAGACGTTTTCCAACAATTACTTGAATATTGGTCTTTAAAATGAGCGCTTTTGAATTCGAACATTCGAGTCACATAGACTTCAATGGGGTTCTAAATGTTTGTGCGAACGCTCGGTCTGTTCGACGGTTCTGGTGCGAACCGAACGCGGGTATGTTCGGCTCATCCCTACCCTTCAGCATGGGTCAATATAAGTGTTTATATATTTATACTGCATATACCTGTGTGATACCCCTGGCTGCTGAACATAGGAAGTTGTCTGTTCGGCACAGGCACAGGCACCATTCACAGAAAGTGTTCTATTTTCTCAATTTATGCAAAGTGTTCTCTATTTGGATAAATTATATATCATGATGTCACCACCACCACCGTTTTGCATCCATTAAGAAAATGGAAAGTGTCCTTTTGAATGGTGACCGAGTGACCTCTTGTGTTCACAAAGTAGTAGGGTAGCCGCTCGGCAGAGGAGCCAGAAGTGAGTGGAGATCATTGGATTAGCAGTGCTTACTAAAGTGATTTCCATCTTCCACAAGAATGGCACATAGATACATACGATGATCCAAGGCGGACCAGTATATTTGTGCAAAGATTGCCATACCTAAACTTCAACTTTAACTCCCCAGAATCTACCAAATATTGAAATATAAGCTTTTTGCCAAACAGTGCATCTAAAACTAAATTGGTGATAGGTAAGAAACTAGAATTATGGGTTTAATGTTGCAAAATTGCTCTTCTGCTATATAGACAACCTTCTGAATAGTTTGTTTAGGAAACCATGACCCATTGGTCAATAAGAGGACCTCTTTCCTTCAGAGACAAAAAAACATAAAGATACAGCAGAGAAGCACTGTGACCGAGGCCAAAAAAAATGAGCAAGTATTTGTCCCATAATAACGTGTCAAAGTAAATGTGGAAACCTCCGAAAAACATGTATTTATGGCACCGCTTCCGAAATCTTAACGAGACATTCTATCAGCGTCGGCCAAACAGCTGCGAGGCATGCCGAGAATTGCTTCTGCTTTCATTTGTTTTCTTATATATTTCCCTGCACCTCGCAGTCATAAGGCTTGTGTCAACGATAATAGACTGCAGGAGCAGAGAAGGTTATCCAAGCACAGTCGACCTAAAATAACGGGAAATTTAAGGGCCGGTCTTACCTTGCGCTTGTTTGTAGGGCAGACATAAAGATAGCTCAAGATGGTCTTTAATCCAACTTTATCATTCAGCTTTTCGTATGTCGTCCCGTAGTCTGTAGATCTGAAAAAAAAAGAGAACCGTGAGATGGTAAATCTGCCCATAGGTTCCACAATGGGCTGTTTAAAGAAAATTTGAGACAAAAGTAAAGTAATAAAGAAAATATAAGGTAGCACCTCTTTACACTTGCATCCGGGGGCAGTAAAAATAGTCAGTTGAGTTGTGGTTTTACCCCGCTCCCCCTCAGGTGGACTGGTTGAACACATGCCACAACCATGGTGCTTTGCGGCCAGGACACAGATGATACCCCCTCTTACAATTGGTGATAGTTCCCAGGGGCGGACTGACCATTGAGTCACTTGGGCACTGCCCGAGGGCCCCATGCCACTAGGGGGCCCCATCAGGGTTGCCAGGCTCATTAAAACCAGGGACAGTACGTAAAAATCTGTGTTTTTTTTATATCTGTCCCTGATATGTCTGAAATCGACATGCTTTTGATGTGAAAATCCCGAAATTTTAGCTTCCCCGCCTCTGCACTGCCTCCTGGCGTGGTGGCCATCTGTAAGCCCAGGGGCCCCATAATCTTATATTGCCTGGGGGCTCCATGAGTTGTCAGTCCGCCCCTGATAGTTCCACTGCTGAATGTAACCCATTAAAGTGAATGGGGCTACACTGCAATTGCCCTGTAACTGTCAGTCACAGCATGATGGTGTTGGCTTTACAGGGTTAAAAAAAGGGGTGAGTAGGCAACATATACAGCCCGTCTCCACCTGTCAAATGGGGCGGCAGGGTCTTCCGCAAGCTGTAGATCTAAACCTATCCATGGCTCTTTTTATTAGTGGCTTCACTCATTTTTAAAATTGAGTCTTATGTGAAAATGAATTTTATGCAATAGTTCAGTAAATATACCATAAAATATACCATTTAGGCCAATTTACACTATTGAAGCATAACCTTACCTACACACAGTAGTGTGAATGGGAACTTAGGGTTTTACATCTACTTTGCATTAATAGAGAAGTATAGGTTTTTTTTGCCTAGTCATACTTACCTCGGTGGATGCAGCATAAAACCGATGCTGCATCTGTCCCCTGGCATCTCTGCACTGAGAACCGAGCCACCGAACACCGCTGATGGCTCGGTTCTCACTCCTACCCGAGCAGAGCGATGCTGACTGTCACTCAGCATCGCTTCTGCTCTACTGCTCAGTGCTCATTGGAGCACTGAGCTGTGGAGGGGCGGAGAGCAGCTGTCTCAGAGTCTCAGTGGCTTTCTAAGACTGGCATCAATCAAGGTAGCTGCCGGATTTAAACTTGACTGATGGCATTGACGTCAGCAGAGATCGGACTTCTGTGACCCAGAGGAGAAGCGTTCATCCGATGAAAAAGGTCTGAGGCCGCGTACACACGACCCAGAACCTCGACGGGCAGAACACATCGTTCCGCCCGTCGAGGTTCTCTCCCGGCCGTCGAATTCGGCGACCCGCCCGTCGGGAATGGCAACCAGCCATTCTTCCAGGCGGGCCGTCGAGAAAAAAGAGAGCGTGCTCTCTTTTTCGGCTCGACGAGCTTCCCGACGGGAAGCTCGCCGAGACCGTACACACGGCCGAGGTCCTCGCTGGAATGTGCATTCCAGCGAGGTTCTCGCTGATTTTCAGCGAGAACCTCGGCCGTGTGTACGGGGCCTGATGGATTTTTTCATCAGATATCCAATGAAGCTGACTTTCATCAGTCTTGCCTACAAACCATCAGTTCAAAAAACCGATGGTGTCAGAACGTGGTGACGTAAAACACAACGACGTGCTGAGAAAAATTAAGTTCAATGCTTCCGAGCATGCGTCGACTTGATTCTGAGCATGCATTGATTTTTAACCAATGGATTTCCCCACAGACGATAATTTTTTTCTATCGGTTTTTAACCATCAGATAATTTTAAAACAAGTTCCTAGTTTTTTCACCGATGGATAAAAAAACTATGGGGCCCACACACGATCGGTTCATCTGATAAAAACGGTCTATCGGACCGTTTTCATCAGACAAACCGATCGTGTGTATGTGGCATAACACTTAATATCTCCATCCCCACCCCTAAATAGACCAACACAAAGTGGCACATAATTGTGAAGTGGAAGGAAAATGGTAAATGGTTTTCAATTATTTTTTTACAAATAAATACTAGTATGTGAAAAGTATGGTGTACATTTGTATTCAGCCAAATACAGGCATACCCCACTTTTAAGTACACAACGAGACCAGAGCATGTATTTAAAACGAAAATGTACTTAAAGTGAAGCAATACCCTTTTTCACTTCTAGGCTGTAGTGGGGGTGCCAGAGGCTATAGTGGGGGCGTCAGGGGCTGTAGTGGGGGTGTTGGGGGAACACTCACATGTAAATAAGCTCACCTGATGCAAGGGGGGGCCGCTCCAATCCATCCCCCGGATATCGCGCTGCACACAAAGGACAGTGCTATGGAGAGGCTAGATGGCATTCTGTGGCTGACAGGCTGGAACTGGGCAGGCTAAGTGCTCAGAACTTCAGTTCCGTCTAATGCGGGTGCACGGCGCAGGAATATTTGTACTTGTTAGACACTTTACATACACTCGCGGGTATGTCCGTACTCGCGAGTGTATGTAAAGTGAGTGTCTGTAAAGCGGGGTATGCCTGTACTTTGGAAAACCACCTTTCACTGCAATTACAGCTGCAAGTCTTTTTGGGTATGTCTCTACCAGCTTTGCGCATCTAGAGAGTGACATTTTTGACCATTTTTCTGTGCAAAATAGCTCACGATTAGTGTTGCTCACGAATATTCGCATTGCGAATATTCGTTACGAATATTGCATATTCGAGTATTCGCGAATAAATCGAATATCGCGGTGAATATTCGCTATTGCGAATATTCATATTTTTTCAAATTTATTTTTAAAACAGATCACATCCTAGTGATCTCCATCGACGTCTAAAAGCATTGCTGGTATGATTAGAGACCCTGGGCCGAGTAGCTGAGGCGATCCTTTTATGTTGCCGAATATTCGCAATGCGAATATTCGTATTACAAATATTCGCGAATACTTTCTCTGCCCTTCTGTGTTTTGTGTATAAAAAACAAAAAACAAAAAAAAATTTGCTTTAGTTTAGTCATATAAGTTTGTGTAAGTAGAGTTAGTGTTTAGTGCATATTAGTTTAGTAATCCATGAAATGATCTCCGCTTTCGCGTGTTGACGAGAATTTCGCAATCAATTTCGCATTCGCATTAGCGAAATTTTGCATTTGCATTAGCAAAATTTTGCAAAAATTTTTTTTTGATAAAATATCACGAATATTCGATATTAACGAATATTTTGTGAATATTCTTCTATATATTCGTGAAATATCGCAAAATCGAATATGGCGTATTCCGCTCATCACTACTCACGATCTGTCAGATTGGATAAAGAGCATCTGTAAACAGAAATTTTCAAGCCTTGCTACAGATTCTTAGTTGGATTTAGGTCTGGACTTCGACTGGGCCATTTTAACGCATAAATATGTAAACCATTCCATTGTAGCTTTGGCTGTATGTTTAGGGTCATTGTCCTGCTGGAAGGTGAACCTCTTCCCCAGTCTCAAGTTTTTTGCAGATTCTGACAGGTTTTCTTCTATGGCCGCGTACACACGGAGGGACATATCCGCTGAAACGGTCCGACGGACCGTTTCCAGCGGACATGTTTCCTCCGGATTTTGGTCCGATGGCGTGTACACACCATCGGATCAAAATCCCCGCCGGCAAAATTCCGCACCAGGAAGTAAATAACTTCCACGCATGAGTCGCATCCTTCCGACGCTTGTGCGGGCAAATATGTCCGCTGGTTAGTGTACTAACCAGCGGACATATCTGACGGAAATGTCTTGAGCGGACAAATTTTAAAGCATGTTTTAAAATTTGTCCGGTCGGACGGACATGTCCGCTAGCCCATACACACAATCGGATTTGTCTGCTGAATTGGTCCGTCGGTCCAGTTTAAGTAGACAAATTCGATCGTGTGTACGCGGCCTAAGATTGCCCTGTATTTAGCTCCATCTTTCTTTCAACAATGACTTTCTTCTTACCACTCTTCCATAAATGTCAGATTTGTGGAGTGCACGACTAATAGTTGTCCTGTGGACAGATTCTCCCACCAGAGCTGTGGATCTTTTCAGCTCCTCCAGAGTTACCATAGGCCTCTTGGCTGCTTCTCTGATTAATGTTCTCCTTGCCCGGCCTGTCAGTTTAGGTGGACGACCATGTCTTGGTAGGTTTGCAGTTGTGCCATACTCTTTCCATTTTCAAATGATGGTTTGAACAGTGTCCTCAATGTGACATTCAAAGCTTTGGATATTGTTTTATAACCTAACCCTTCTTTAAATTTCTCCACATCTTTATCCCTGACCTGTCTGGTGTGTTTCTCGGCCTTTTCTGAGGGCTTTACATAACAGCTGTATTTATACTGAGATTACATCACACGCAGGTGGACTCTATTTACTAATTAGGTGACTTCTGAAGGCAATTAGTCCCACTAGATTTTAGAACGGCTACTCGTTGATTAAGCCCTGAGGGTGGGGCGAAACACATGAGGGAGTGTGGCCTGAGATGAGACAAGTCTGAGGCCGCTCTTTTCCGCTTACCATAGATCGGGCTATTTGGAGTGCAGCGCCTCCATACTTCCTACATATAAGCTGCCCAGTGACATACAGGGCCGGATTTCCCACTAGGCACATTAGGAAGGTGCCTACAGGTGCCCTTCATAGAGGGAAGCCCATCAGTATGAGTTTTTTTAATCCTTTTGTGTAAAACACACCCCGGGTACCGGTCCCCCCCCCCCCCCCCCCATGCCCCTGCCATGTATTCCGGGCTCTGCTTGTCTATCTGTGTACCCTGAAACTGACATATTGGGTGGAGGGGAGGAAAAACACATCCGCTCTCTTCCCCTTCTTGCTCTGACCTGGAAAGTGATGTGTATGACGTCTCTTTTGGGTCACCCTGTCACTTTCCCCGGCTACCATAGCTAGGAAGGGATGTATTGCAGTGTGATGTGTATTGCAATACATTTAGTGGATCTCAGAGGAGACACGCAGGGTCTTTTAAACTTTGCAGGTCTCATTAAAGAGAACCTTTGACCTTAAAATCATGGAAAATAAAAAAGTTAAACAAAACATTCTTTTTTTTTTTCAAAAAAATAAAGTTACACCCAAGCACACAAAATCCCGCCCCCCACCAAAAAAATAAAAAACATTGATTGCTATACACGTTAATTATTGTCATACACGCCAGAGTAAAAACAACAATTCTACCATAAGGCCTCCTCCGTAATGTCGCCTATAGAAAATACAGTATAGGGTACTGAAGTTTATCGCCATTTCACAGGTGCACACAAAGTTAAGGGTTGACGTGTTTGGTATGTATGTACTTGGTGTATCCTCGTCTTTTACATTTTACCAAAAATGTGTGTAGTTTATTGCATTTGTTTGCACTAAAATCCACTTTAGTATGTTTTTCACAGAAATTTGAACCTTTGCTGTATTTTCTCAAGAAAAAAACGTTGGTCTTATGCCCTGTACACACGATCGGTTCGTCTGACGAAAGCGATCGTGTGTGGGCACCATCGTTTTTTTTTTCCCATCGGTGAAAAAAAATAGAACCTGTTTTAAAATCTTCTGATGGTTAAAAAAACGATCGCCTGTGGGAAAATCCATCTGTCAAAATCCACGTATGCTCAGAATCAAGTTGACACATGCTCGGAAGCATCGAAATTAATTTTTCTCAGCACGTCGTTGTGTTTTATGTCCCCGCGTTGGACACGATCAGATTTTTAACTGATGGTGTGTAGTCAAGACTGATGAAAGTCAGCTTCATCGGATATCCGATGAAAAAATCCATCGGTCTGTTTTTATCAGATGAAATGATCGTGTGTATGTGGCATTACTTGTGAGGGGTAGAAGGTTGAAATCTTCCTATAGGCTCCTGAGATGTAAATCTGGCCCTGGTGATGCATATGTGTGGACAGTGGGTGTTAATGCTCACCCTGTGTTATGGGGTGGCAACAGGTTAACATGAAAAAATATTTCTTATTACAGATCCACTTTATCTATGGCGTTTTTTTTTTGTTTTTTGTTTTTATCAGCACTGACGCCACAGCACCTCTCACGATAAGCTGAGAAAGCTCATAAATATTTGTATACGCCTATGTACAACTTCTTATTAGCTTAAAAGTTGCATTTATTGCTTCAGAAGCCCCATGGATCACACATCAATTATTAAAAAAAAAAAAAAAAAGTTTCCTTATTTGCATAATCTTATACACAGCCGTCGGTTTTCTCTTCCCCTCCAACCACCTTCTTTTAAATATCCTTTGTCTTCCGCAGACTATTTATCATAGAAGTTAAAACTTCCATGGTAGGAATGCATAATTTATTCCTGGAAAGAACGCAAACACAATATCCAGTCGGAGGAATTAGCCGGTAGTCCGAAAGCAAACTTTTATTATAAAATCATTAACGGCGGCTCATTTTCTGGATCCCATCATATATATTAATGTCGAGGCTGTCTTCTACCCAGAGATCACCTTGTAGGATGGAGCTATGGAGGGAGAACGGCCTATAAAATATTAGTGAGGATGCAAGGATTTAAATTACTTCATTATAAAACACTGACAGATTTTACTAGTCCTGGTACAATTAGATTTTTTTCCTTTGGCGGTAATCTTACTTGCTGGGCTTGGATAAAGTCACAGAATTTTATTAAACTCGGTGTGGCATCTCTACTGCAGCTAAACAAGTATTAGAGAAAGCATGGTCCACTGAACCCATCATAGAACAAGTTTAATCTGACCTCCAGCCTTCCCATCAGTCTTGCACAGGTGTACCGGCTCCTCTCCCGGACGGAAATTGCTTACTTTGCATTCACCACACACTGTGAGCTTTTCACTGTGTGCATTCAAATAATTTTTATTACATTTCTTTTTTTTTTCTTCCATTTATCTTTATTGCCAACCAGTGGCGGTGCGTCCATAGGGATGCCGGAGCGCCGTCCCCTCTGGATCGCTCACAGCCAGTAAAATATACAGATTCATACACTGTATGTATCTGTATATTTTCGCCGCTGACCGGACATTGAGCACCGGTCAGCTGAATAGCGGCAGCTGACTGGCTGTGTGGAAGTGCCACTGGCTCTGATAGGCTTTCCGAGTACAGCCCTGAGGCTGTAGTCGGCTTCCTGAAGCTTATCCTCGGGATGTCCCGGCCGTGCGTTCCGAGGATAAGACTGACAGGCGTCTCAGCCAATCAGGTAATCTGATTCTGGTAATCAGTAACCTGACTGGCTGAAGCGTCATCAAGGGCGGCACGAGGGACATCGAGGGATGGTAGAAGCCAGAAAGGTAAGTGCCAGGGGGGTACTGGTCACGGTGGCTACAAGTGGGGGCACAGTGGCTACAAGTGGGGGCACAGTGGCTACAAGTGGGGGCACAGTGGCGACAATTGGGGGCATAGTGGCTGTGTTTGATGGCATAGTGGTGACAATTGATGGCATGGCACAGTGGCGACAATTGGGGGCACAGTGGTGACAATTGATGGCACAGTGGCTGTATTTTGATGGCATGGCACAGTGGCTGCGTTTTGATGGCACGGTGGCTGCGTTTGATGGCATGGCACAGTGGTTGTGTTTGATGGCACATTGACTGCATTTGATGGCATGGCACAGTGGTGACAATTGATGGCACAGTGGTTGCGTTTGATGGCACAGTGACTGTGTTTGATGGCATGGCACAGTGGCTGCGTTTGATGGCACAGTGGCTGCATTTGATAGGTACAGTGAGGCTGCAATTGTTATTTTTTTTGTTTGCGCCACCCCAAAAATTTTGAGCACCAGCCGCCACTGTTGCTAACACATGAAGGCTAATAAGCCCCCCGTGTAATAGCATTGACTAGGTGACCGGACCTCCCGCCATCCTGAGTGGAACAGCCCAAGAACCATGAAGGGGGACACACCGACAACACTGTAAAGGTGATCAGGGGGCTATATAATGCGGCACCATGAGGTTCAGTGCGACATACTTTTGAAAAAGGGACTTCCTTTCTATGGTTCCTGCACAAAGGGCAGCCCACTGAAATTAATTAACTTCCCTACTGTACATGCAAAGTGTGGGAACTCATGAAATTCACCCATGTGGGGTCACACCTTTAGGTGGGAATTAAGCCTCAAAGCTGAGCACTTCTGGCTTCATATAAAACATCTGTTCTCTCCATTAGTGTGGAGCGGAATACGCCATATTCGATTTAGCGATATTTCACGAATATATAGAAGAATATTCGTGAAATATTCGTTAATATCGAATATTCGTGATATTTTATCAAAAAATTTTTTTTTGCGAAATTTCGCTAATGCGAATGCGAAATTCTCGTCTGCGCATGCGCATGCGCGCGAACAACACGCGAAAACGGAGATCATTTCCTATAGGAAGCACAATGCTAAGCTCTAAGATCGCAATACACAGGAAAAACACACAGAAACACTCCACTCTCTCTAGCCACCTTGTGAATCTGCACTGAAATACTGCTGGGAGTGATCTTATATAATGGTCGTGCAGGCAGGTTCCTATTGGTTGCTATGGAGGTTGCTAACCTCTGACAACTGTGGTAGGAGAACTCTGATTGGCTCTGATGCAAAAGAAGGGCAGAGAAAGTATTCGCGAATATTCGTAATACGAATATTCGCAATACGAATATTCGCATTGCGAATATTCGGCAACATAAAAGGATCGCCTCAGCTACTCGGCCCAGGGTCTCTAATCATACCAGCAATGCTTTTAGACGTCGATGGAGATCACTAGGATGTGATCTGTTTTAAAAATAAATTTGAAAAAATACGAATATTCGCAATAGCGAATATTCGCCGCGATATTCGAGTCATTTGCGAATACTCGAATATGCAATATTCGTAACGAATATTCGCAATGCGAATATTCGTGAGCAACACTACTCTCCATCTCCTCCTGCTCGCCATCCTGTGCAGAAGAGCCCAAAAATCACAGGTTGGGAGCCCCACTTCCAGTGTTGTAGGCCTCATTCACACTTGGCGATTTGGAATTATGGATATAATCCACGGAATTATGCCTGTGATTCCAAATGGCATACCAATACAATGCACATTTGGGTATTATTCATTCTAAATGGCACCCCAAACGCAGTGGTGTGATCTTGCCACGATTGTAATACTTAATATTCCAATTGCACACGTTCCTGGATAAGCTCTCAAAAGTGTGGGTGCTGCAGGACCCCTTCATCCTGCATGTGATCATCACATGAAGGGGGATTGTTCTAGGGGGTAGGAGATTTTTTTTTGGTGGGGGGGGGGGGTTGGGGGGAGCGGGGGTTGTGTTAGTATGATTAATAGGTATTTTTGCTATGCAGAGCCTTTTTTGGGGTAGTTATGCTGGGAGGATGGGTACATGAAAATTAAATCTGAGGGATTTGAAAGGGATTTGTGGTGGGGGGGGGGGGTGATTTTTTTGGAGGGATGTACAATTGTGTAGGGAGGATTTCAGCAGGGAGAGCATTTTTTTACTGGGAAGAGGTAATTTATGCTTAGAGGGTAAGTATGCAGATGGGTGCTCATTTTTTTTTGGGGGGGGGGGTAGATTGGGTTTATGACACATAAACAGTTTAGTATGTTCGCCTTAGATGACCTTATCCCAGCACTGCAGAAGTGAATCTCCACAATAGGGTCAAAAACCACCATGGAAATCTGACAGAGGTTCCAACCTCACTGTATTGCCGTGTACACACGGTCGGAATTTCCGACAACAAATGTTCAATGTGAGCTGAAAAATCCAACCGTGTGTATTCTCCATCGGACATTTGCTGTTGGGAATTCTGACAACAAATGTTTGAGAGCTGGTTAAATTTGGTGCCTATATTTAAAAAGGGAACAAAGTCTTTATCAAGTAACTATAGACTTGTTAGTTTAACTTCTACGCATAGTTTGGAAGATATGGGAGAGATTAATAAAAGACCACATGGATGAGTTCTTGCTGGAAACAAAGGGCCAGATTCAGAAAGAATTAGATTCCCGCAGAGTATCAGAGATACTCTACGCCGCCGTACTTTACTGGGCTCTAGGAGAAATTCAGAGAGATTTTGGCCCGTAAGGTACGGCGGCGTAGTGTATTTCTCCCGGCGGAATCAAACTACGTGATCAGGGGGCGTGAGGCATTTAAATTAAGCGCGTCCCCGCAGCGATCGAACTGCGCATGCTCCGTTCAGAAATTTCCCGCCGTGCATTGCGCGAAATCACGTTGTTACGTCATTTTTTTTTTGAGTAGCGTCGTTTACGGACATTCCTATTCCCGAACGACTTACGCAAAAAAAATTAAAAGTCGACGCGGGAACGACGGCCATACTTAACATGGGCCGCGTAACGTTAGACCAGCTAATAGCTGGTTTAACTTTACGTAGCGAAAAAATTACGTACGCGATTGCGAACGACGCTCGTAACTTCGTGGATCGCCGGAAAAAGCTAATTTGCATACCCTGACGCAGAAAACGACGCAAACTCCACCCAGCGGCCGCAAAAAGATTGCAGCGTAGATCCGAAGGCGTACGAAGACGTAAGCCTGTCAGATCGAAGCCCAACGCCGCCGTATCATGGTTTGAGGATTCAAACTAGTAAAACGGCGCGTGTAATTTGAAAGTACTCCTGTCTAACACCAGTTAGACAGGCGTAATGGCTCTCTGAATCTGGCCCAAACTATTTAAGCAGCAGACAGCATGGATTCATGAAGGACAGACGTTGTCAGACAAACCTGATTTCCTTTTATGAAGAGGTAAGTAAAACCCTGGACAGAGGCGTGGCAGTGGACGTGGTATACTTGGATTTTGCAAAAGCGTTCGATACAGTTCCCCACACACAACTCATGTGTAAGGTAAGGTCTACAGGATTAGATATATCAGTTTGTAAATGGATAGAAAACTGGCTGAAAGACAGAATTCAGAGAGCCGTGGTTAATGATTCCTACTCTGAATGGTCGAAGGTTATCAGCGGTGTACCACAAGGTTCAGTGCTGGGACCCTTACTTTTCAATATATTTATAAATGATATTGGGTCTGAGATCAAAAGTAACATTTCTGTTTTTGCAGATGACACCAAGCTATGCAGTGGAATAACGTCCTTACAGGATGTCTCCAATTTACAAGCCGACCTCAATGCTCTGTCTGATTGGGCGACTAAGTGGCAGATGAGGTTTAATGTTGATAAATGTAAAGATATGCACTTGGGGGCTAAGAATATGCATCATACATACTAGGGGGAGTTCAACTGGGGGGATCTTTAGTGGAGAAGGATCTGGGGGTTTTAGTTGATCATAAGCTCAATAATGGCATGCAATGCCAAGCTGCGGTTTCCAAAGCGAGCAAAGTCCTTTCTTGTATTAAGAGAGGTATGGACTCCAGAGATAGAGATATCATTTTGCCCCTGTACAAATCTTTAGTAAGACCTCATCTGGAGTATGCAGTCCAGTTTTGGGTACCAGTTCTCAAAAAGGATATCGGAGAACTGGAGAAAGTGCAGAGAAGGGCAACCAAACTGATAAGAGGCATGGAGGAGCTCAGCTATGAGGAAAGATTAGAAGAACTGAATTTATTAACTCTTGAGAAGAGGAGAATAAGGGGGGATATGATCAACATGTACCAAAGAGGTCCATATAGTGAACTTGGTGTTGAGTTATTCACTTTACGGTCAACACTGAGGACAAGGGGGCACTCTTTACGTCTAGAGGAAAAGAGATTTCACCTCCAAATACAGAAAGGTTTCTTCACAGTAAGAGCTGAGAAAATGTGGAACAGACTTCCTCCAGAGGTGGTTCTGGCCAGCTCAGTAGATTGCTTTAAGAAGGGCCTGGATTCTTTCCTAAATGCACATAATATAACTGAGTACTAATATTTGTAGGTAAAGTTGATCCAGGGTAAATCCGATTTCCTCTCGGGGGATCAGGAAGGAATTTTTTCCCCTCCTGTAGCAAATTGGATCATCGCTCTGCTGGGTTTTTTGCCTTCCTCTGGATCAACTGTGGGTATGGAGTTGGGTGTATGGTATTGTACTGTGTTTTTTATTTTGTTTGTTTATTTTTTTATGGTTGAACTGGATGGACTTGTGTCTTTTTTCAACCTGACTAACTATGTAACTATGTAAATTCCGACAACAAATGTTTGAGAGCTGGTTCAATTTTTCCAACAACAAAAGTTCTTGTTGGAAATTCTGATCGTCTATATGTAATTCCAATGCACAAAAAATCTACACATGCAAAAAAGCAATTCAAGGCATGCTCAGAATTATTGAACTTAATTTTTCTCGGCTTATCGTAGTGTTGTACGTCACCGCGTTCTTGATATTTCCCACAACATTTGTGTGACCGTGTGTATGCAAGACAAGTTTTTAGCCAACATTCAGTCAGAAAAAAATCCACGGTGTTGTTGTCGGAATGTCCGATCGTGTGTACGCAGCATTAGGGGTTGAAACCAATAAGACATATAGTACCTTCAACAATTAGATGGTTATTTTATCATATTCTAAAATGAAACTGCAATAAAAATAGTTTAATTAAAAAAAAAATAAAAAAAAAAAACGTCACGCAAAGACATTGGGAGTAACAACAAATATAAATATTTCAGCAAGAGGCAAAGTGTGCTCTTGAGCGGCTTTATGAAATCTTAAGAGCGTTGTTTAGCGATGAATTTGGTCATGCTTTGAAAATGAAAGGAGATGAAAATTTACGGCGCGGCGTAATTCAGCCTGGCTTTGTTTGGGGGTCGCATCTTGGCGGCTCTAAATTAGAGACGGTGAGAGAAGGGAGGGATTGTGGGTAACTCTCCCCATCTCCAGATGTTTCTGAGACCTTTACGGTTGTTTGTGTCCTAGTTACAGGGCAGGCACCTGGAAAATTGGATTCAGTTATTGTTTATACACTGGAAAGTGTGCAGACCTAGCAGGGACGCCGGAGTCACAGGGGCAATATATATCTTTAAAAGGAAAACAAAATGAATACAATGTATAGGATACCGTTCAGATGTTATTCCTCGTATGCCATGTGACATCTTCTACATTGTAACAACATAAAAATAAAAAAAACACAGCGGTATATAAATCTCAAATTATTATTATAACTCAATACTGTTCCAATCACCAAATTACAAAAACAATTCTAAATAAATAAATAAATATGCAATCCAATTTATCCTCACAGTATGAAACAATTAATGAAATCTTCAGCCTGTGAATAGAGTGGGTTTAAAGAGATTTTTTTTTTTGTTTTTTTGCTTTTCATTGTTTTGTTTTTATTGTAGGTAAGTATACATTTGAAGTTACAGTGCCTTGAAAAAGTATTCATACCCCTTACAATTTTGTAAAGGTTACAACCAAAAACGTAAATGTATTTTATTGGACTTTTATGTGATAGACTTGGCACATAATTGTGACGTGGAAGAAAAATTATAATTTTTTAAAAACCTTTTGCAAATAAATATGTGAAAAGTGTGGGGTACAATTGTATTCAGCCCCCCGAGTCAATACTTTGTAGAACCTCCTTTCACTGCAATTACAGCTGCAAGTCTTTTTGGGGATGTCTCTACCAGCTTTGCCCATCTAGAGAGTAACATTTTTGCCCATTCTTCTTTGTAAAAAAGCTCAAGCTCTGTCAGATTGGATGGAGGGCGTCTGGACAGCAATTTTCAAGTCTTGCCGCAGAGTCTCAGTTGGATTTAGGTCTGGACTTTGACTGGTCCATTCTAACACATAAATATTCTTTAATCTAAACCACTCCATTGTAGCTCTGGCTGGCTATGTTTAGGGTCGTTGTCCTGCTAGAAGGTGAACCTCCGTCAAAGTTTCAAGTCTTTTGCAAACTCTAAGGCCGTGTACACATGATCGAACATGTCCGCTGAAACTGGTCCGCAGACCAGTTTCAGCGGACATGTTCGATCGTGTGTACGGCCTATCGGACCGTTTCCAGCGGACCAAAGTTTCAAAACATGCTTTGAAACCTGTCCGTTGGAAACCTGTCCGTCGGACAGGTTCGATGGTTAGTACACAAAATCATCGGACCAAAAACCCGCGCATGCTCAGAATCAAGTCGACGCATGCTTGGAAGCATTGAACTTTGTTTTTTCAGCACGTCGTTGTGTTCTACGTCACCGCGTTCTGGTCCGATGGGATTTTTGTCCGATGGTGTGTACACACATCAGACCAACAGACCACTTCAGCGTGGTCTGATAAAAACGGTCCGTCGGACATGTTTCATCGGACATGTCTGATCGTGTGTACGCGGCCTAACAGATTTTCTTCTAAGATTGCCCTGTATTTGCCTCCATCCATCTTCCAATCAAATATGACCAGCTTCTCTGTCCCTGCGGAAGAAAAGCATCAGAAAATTAGAAAAAAAAAGCGAAAACACTTTGCCTCCATGGAAGGCCTCCCCGTGACTGCTGTCTTTTCACTGTGACAGTTGTTATAGAGACAAGGGCAGGGCCATATGCTAATCAGGTGAACCCACCCCCCTCTGATGGCACAGCACGTCAGAAGGGGCAGGGTCACTCGGTTATGTCACTGGATGGCCCCACCCTTGCCTATATAACAGCTGTGACAGCCAAGAGACAGCAGACGGCAGGACACCTCCCATCGAGGCGGAGATTTTCATTTTTTGGGGGGTTCATCAGGCGGCGTGATTGTGTGTATATATATATATATATATATATATATATATATATATATATATATATATATATAAATATATATATATAAAATGTGTGTGTGTGTGTGTGTGTGTGTTTTTCTGATTTTTATTCTCAGACTTTACTGTACATGCAGGAATCTGTTTCGTAGTTTGTCATAGAAACAGAAATCAGGTTACTTTTATATGTTGAAGTGAATTTCTCAAACAAATGCATTGTTAACATTTACACAAGCTGTCCTCAAACAATGGGAACTTAGATACCATTGTTGTATGTTGGGCTCTGCTATTGTTCTACATTTAATTATGTAACTGAAATCAACAAGTCAAGTTAATCCATGGTTAACAAAAGCTTGACAGCGAGTAACATAAGTATTAAACACACCACCATTTTTATAGGTAAATACATTTCTAAAGGTGTTATTGACATGACATTGTCGGTAACAACCCATGCAATCCATACATACAAAACAAATAAGTTCAGAAATAAAGTTATGTGTAATAAAATGGAACGACGCAGGGAAAAAAGTATTGAACACATGAAGAAAGGGAGGTGCAAAAAAGCATGGACAGACAAGACAGCAGCTGGAACCTATGAATTTTTGAATACTCCAGTGAGCACTAGTGGGGCCATAACCTGGAAGTGGAAAGAACATCATTTTACCATAAACCAGCCACAATCAGATGCTCCTTGCAAGATTCCTGCCAGAGGAGTGAAACGAATTATCAGAAGAGTTGTCCAAGAGCCAAGGAACTTTTGTGGAGAGGTTCAGAAAGACCTGGAATTAGCAGGTACAATTGTTTAAAAGAAAACAGTAAGTAATGCAGTAATGTCTGTATGCACGCTCACCATGCAAGTCCCATTGCTGAATAAAAGGCATGTTAATTAGTTACAGAAGAATGCTTTTAATTCAAAGCACTTGTATATCAAAGCAAGTTTCACCATAGAAGTCAACGGAAACTCAGATAATTTGTTCCACAGTGCCTTCTATTGTATGCAGTACCGCATTTGACCATAGGTGCGGGGGCACTGGTGACACTCGGAGCCGCTCGGATGCACTCGGAAACACTCAGAGTGCATCCGAGCAGCTCCGAGTATCACTGGTGCTGCCGCACCTCTGGCCAAATGAGGTAATGCACAATGCAGAGGCATGAATCCTGCTCGTTTTGCGAGACAATGCTTGCAAACCGAGTCAAGATTTAAAAATAAATTAATAGCTTGTATTTCTAAACGCTTTTAAATCCGAGGTATTACTGTAGTCTAGTCAGATGAGATTCTTAGGAGGCCATAATACACAGAATTATGAACATGAAATGAGGGTGTACATTTCAGCAAGACAATGATCCCAAACACAAAGCCGAGGAAACTCTTAATTGGTTTCAAAGAAAGAAAATAAAGCTGCTGGAATGGCCCAGCCAATCAACTGGCTCAAATCTATTAGGCCCCATACACACGAGCGGACAGATTTGTTCAAATCTGTCCGTCCGACAGATTTGAACAAATCTGTCTGCTGGGATTTTGGTTTGCTCGCGTGTACACACGAGCAAACCAAAATCCCCGCCAGCAGAGAGCGCGCTGACGTGTCGGTGACGTGGCGGTGACGTTGACGCCGCCACGTCACCGCACCAGGAAGTAAAACACTTTGGCGGCGGTGCGGCGGCGGAGCGGGACGACATGTCTGCTGGTAAGTGTACTAACCAGCAGACATGTCGGGCGGACAGATTCCCACCGGATAGATTTCAAAGCATGCTTTGAAATCTGTCGGGTGGACAAATCTGTCCGCTAGCCCATACACACGATCGGAGATGTCTGCTGAAACGGTCCATCGGTACGAGGCCTTAGAAAATCTATGGAAAGAACTAAAGATCAGAGCTTATAGAAGAGGCCAACGAAACCTTCAAGATGTGAAGACTGTGTGGAAGAATGGGCCGAAATCATTCCTGAGCAATTCATGTGACTAATTTCTCCATACAGGGGGGTGTCTTGAAGCTGCCATTACCAACAAAGGATTTTGTACCAAGTATTAAATAAATTTCAGTTAGCGTGTTCAATACTTTTCCCCTGTGTCATTCCATTTTATTACACATAACTTTCTGAACTTATTTGTTTTGGTTTCTTTGTATGTATGGATGGCATAGGTGTAATGTGGTGCAAATTCCATGTCAATAGAACCTTTAGAAATATATTTACCCAGAAAAACGGTGGCGCATTCAATACCCATTTTACCGGCTGTATATGACATATGGCATGTAGTGCCATCTAGAGGGCAAATTGGAGAATTATTCTACTATTGAAACAAAGTATTGCAAAAGGGGCCACACGCATGTGGAGATAGTAAACTTTCCAAATAAAAGGGCAACGGCATAAGCTGACATGAGGATTCTAAGATAACATAACTGCAAGGAGGATCTCTGACAAAAAGAGAGGAAACGTCACGTGAAGGCGCTTTAGCTCGACCTCCCGCAACTGCTTATAGAGTAACCCTGGGTCCTCGTTGCCTACGGAGATCCTGAACCCGCTTTAACCTGAGTTAAGAAAATTTTCAGTGTATTTCTACTGTTTACAGACCATACTTTCTGCTTATTACTAGGAAGTAGGTAACAATTTGCTTGTTGTATGTATATTTGCCTATCCAGTCTTGTATTGTTTTTCTATTTAGCAGTTTTTTTTGTTTAGTAAAAGCTACCAAAATGCACTGCAGAAGTCTAAGCTTCCTTGGCTTATATCTCAAAATGACCGCTCCTTACTTGACACCAAAGAAAAACACCTCGGGCCAGATTCACAGAGCGATTACGCCGGCGTAACAGGAGATGCGCGGCGTAAGTCTAATTGTGCGCGTGCGTTTCGATGCACGGCACTCCCAAAACGAGATACGCAAGAAATCTATTTTTTTTTTTGACCAGCGTAATTTCGTTAGACAGGCGCATCCGTCCGAGCAAAACTGCGCTAGACAAACCATTGATTTCAAATATGCTAATGAGGGAGTTACGGGGATCCACAAAAGAACGTTGGGGCAGCGCAGGCTACGCAGTGTGCGCAACAGCTAAATGTCCTGTCTAAAATTAGACCATATAAAAGCTGGTCTAAAATTAGACAATTCGTCTATATGTCAGATAAAGCAACACTGTTAGTGAGGAGCTGAGCAGTCACACATGTTGCCCAACAAACTGTATGCCAACATGCCAGTGGCATCCATGCTCATAGCTATACTACTGACTTTAGATGAGCAAAGAAGGAGGAGGGCACTGAGGAGGGCACGGGATTTTTTATTTTTTTAACTTTTTTTTTGCTTATATAAACTTTACAATTTAATCTAATCTAATATAATATTCTTATCTGATACAAGCCCCTCACTCTTCACTTGATATATCACACGCGCATAGACATCTTTGGCATGAGTGGTTCTGAGGTGTCTCGCATCTTCAGATTCACCCCTCATGCCATCATGCAATTAACCACAACCCTGCAGGAGGACATCACCAGCCCAACACATGACACTACCCATGACACCCATGACAGCTACATATACAATCAGAGCCCCATCCCCACAGATTTCGAACAGAACATGTATGGGGACAGCTGGCTGGTTGGTGAGTGACATGGGTGGCAGGCATGACTGCCCCCCCCCATGATGCACACATCACAAGGGGCACATGCACTACTAACATCCTCCTGCTTTTTCCCTTCAAGGTGACTCTGCATATGCACTGGGACCCCATCTCATGACCCCATCTCATGCCAGCTCACATTATGCATCTTTGCACGTTAAACACACACATTAATCATGGGACAATGAGAATGCATGCATGCACACCACTGTGGTCCCTAGCACACACACACCACATCCTCATCAAATTGGATTGGCACCAGTCCACCATGCAGGACTTGTGAGCTGCAACGCCACGCCAAGGCTCCAATTATGTCACTGTACATTCATACACCATTCACACGGACCTGGGGATCACTTCTCCCTGGTCCACCCAAATTGAGGGTGACACCCCTTTTGCCGCAGGAATGTCACCCCCACATTCAAACAGCATTCACAACCCCCCCAAAAAAAATGCCCAGCAAAAACAAACATTTTCCAGCAGAAAAAAAAATGGCAAAAAAAAAAAACAAGCCAAAAAAAGGGGGAAAAACAAATTAATGCCGTTGACGTGAGCCATGCCTGGGGCGCCCACGGCCACGGCCCCGTCTCCTCAGGGGAGACTCATGGGGGAGGGGGTAAACCGGGGAAGGAGGAGCAGCCCCTGGTCTCTGCCCACCTGGCGGCCTGCCCTCCAAGGCCACGGCAATTCTGTCTAGGCCAGCACTTAATGATGCCGTATTGGCCTGGATAGCCTGGGTGAGGGCCCTCACATCCTGCCCAACACCTGCTGTTGTAGTCTGCAGGTCGTTTAGGCAGTTTGTAAGAGCCCGGGAGTGGCAGTCCAGGTCCCCAAGCGTATCCTTTATGGAGGACAGGCTCTCCTCCATCCGACCCAAGGTCTGGCTGACCTCTCCCAGATGGCGGGTCTGAAGGAACTGGTCCTTTCTCAGAGTGGCGGGCAGGAGATCGGCCAGCCCCCTGGTCTTCTGGGTCGCCTTCCTGCCTCAAGCTGATGCTTGTGGCTGGGGAGAAGGGGAGGCCCTTGGGAGAGGAGCCCTGTTGGGGGAGGAGTGGGGGGGCTACCCCTTATGGAGGGCTGGCTGCTGCCAGCTAGAGGGGAAGAGTCCTCCAAAAACAAAAGTCCTCCTCCTCAACCTCCTCCTCTTCAACCTCCTCCGAGGACTCCGGCCATATCGGGGGGTCCTCAGCAGGCTGCTGTCCTGGGGATGGTGCGGTCAGCCCAGATGGCCCAACACCCTCCTGCACATCTGTGGATGACACAAAACATTCACAGGTTGGAGGATCCACACACTTGCCACATATTCCCTTTCACCCCCTCCCCCACACATGCTACACACCTGATAGGGCCAAAAAACCTTACCTGGCATCACGCCTTCATGACTTGAGTCATAGCCGGGCAGGCCCTCCACTTCTTGCCTATGAAAGGTCTGGGCCACCGCACGCTCCTCCGCTGTCAGCCTGACAGGGCATGGTGGGCCCCCTCCTGTGCCCCTGGCATGGGCTAGCATTTTGGCCAGCTTCTTTTTGACCAGACGCCGGAGGTCATTGATTTTCTTTTTAATCCCCGACCGTGTCCGGGTCCCCCCCCCCCCCCGATGCATTCACCTGGTCAGTAATCCTGTCCAAAATCTCTCTCCTCCTGGCCGGGGTGGTGTTGGCACTCTCCGGGCCGTGGAGGTAACGCCCATATTGGGAAATGGCCCGGGCAAGAATTTGTTTCTCCCCAAAAGTGAAATTTAACTTCCTCTTTCTCTCCGTCATACTCAGACAAAAACTCACTCCCAAACAGTCAGCAAAAATCAGTCACAAAAACAAGCAGGAAAAATCAGTCACAAAAACAAGCAGGAAAAATCAAGCAAGAAAACAAGCAGGAAAAATCAAGCAAGAAAACAAACAAACAAAAAACTAACAACCAAAAACTCTCACAAGCAGTCACCAAAAATCACTTACAAATATCTTCTACAAAACACTAGATCACACAGTCCACAAATATCACAAAGACAAACCACAACGCAACTAACAACAGAACAAAAGCACCTTGCTGTATAGGGAGGGATACAAAGGTTTGTGTCTGTCTATTTATGCTGTCTGCTGACATGGTCTGCTTCAAGCGCGCATGCGCGAGCCGGCCGGCCCTTCATTTGCATGGGGTCACGGCTCATTTCAATGTAACACGCCCAAGTCCTTCCCAATTTGGATTACTCCGCCTTGCGCCTCAGAAATAACGTTGCGCAGGCGCTAATTTCTGCGTAAAAGCGACGAGAATAGGGTGATTACTCCGCTACATTGCGCCAGGCTAACGTAAAGGCGGTGCGCTACGCCGGTCCAATAATGCGCAGATGTACCTGAATCTGGCCCCTCATCCCTACTTATAAAATGGAATAATATACTTTCTTTAAAAACGTTGATTAAAAACAGCCTTTAAAAGCTGTCTTCTTTGAACTGTTCCCAAAAAATTGAATCTCAGGGTGTGTAATGTAAAAGGCCAAACAATTATTTTTCTGTAATGAAAAGTTGGCCCCTATAATGTTCAGTATTGCTGTGTCAGCAATCTTCAGACCTCTGCAATTGAATACCGCCAAGCTGGTGTGTTCTTTGAGTGTCAGATGAGCTGTGTTGGGAAGATTTTTTTTTTTTTACAAGCCTTTTGGGTCTTTCTAAAGTTCATGGTTTACATTGGGGAACTTTTGAAGCTGAACGGGGCAGCTTTCCATGACCTTTACAAAGTGCTGGTAACGCAGGCCGTGTGATTGATCCCATAGTTTGCTATGTGCATTGCAGACTTCTGGCCTAAAGTTGCCTGACTGTGTGGGTTTTAAACATGACAGAAGAAAAGGAATTTTGAAGTAAATACATGAATCAGCAAACCAAGCAATGCCTTTAAATTATTAACAAATGCTGCATACACACGATCACTTTTTGTGATGTAAAAAAACGTTGTTTTATCTCACGAAACAAAACAACGTTTTTCAAACTTCATTTTAAAAAACGACGTTGCCTACACACCATCATTTTCTGAAAATGCTGTTGCAAAGCGCGGTTACGTACACCACGTTCGACGGCACTCTGTTCCATTGAAGCTCCCGTCTCATAACTTGCTTCTGATCATGCGCGGGTTTAAAAATGTTGTTTTAGAGGATAATTAAAAATGTATAGTTATTTTCATATACGGTATATACCCGAGTATAAGCCGAGTTTTTCAGCAAATTTTTGGGTGCTGAAAATGCCCCCCTCGGCTTATACTCGAGACATTTTTGCATCTGATCTCCCATATTTTGGGGACCCGGTACTGGTCAAACTTGGCACACATGTAGCCCCACTCTTCCTCTACAAGTGTGCAAAGTTTGTTGTCTGGGGGACCTATGGCCGGGGAGCAGCAATTTTTCAAAGCCGGGCACCTCTTCTATATACTAGATATGTGCATTCCCGTTCGTACGAATGTGTACATACGAAAAAATGAAAGCACCAAAATACGAAAACGACAGGATTACAAATGAGCCGCGCAACGAACAACCGCAAATACGAACAAACGATCCCACGAAAATACGACAAAACGAAAACGACAAAAGAACGAAAATAACATCTATAACAAAAGATTTGCATTCTGTATTTTGAATTCCTTTTTTTTGTTCGTATTTTCAGTCGCATGTTCATATGACATCTATAACAAAAGATTTGCATTCTGTATTTTGAATTCCTTTTTTCTGTTCGTATTTTGCATTCAAAATACAGAATGCAAATCTTTTGTTATAGATGTCATATGAACATATGACTGAAAATACCAAAAGAAAAAGGATTCAAGATACAGAATGCAAATCTTTTGTTATAGATGTCATTTTCGTTTTTTTGAATGGGCAGTGAGTGAGTGTAGTTAATGAAGCAGCTTCTCTTCTGTGCTGAGTACACTAGTACAGTGAGTAGTACTGTAAAGCCAAACAAACTTTTCTGTCGATTTTCATCTGAAGGGAGATCGGTTGGCCAGACTTTTGAACCCAAAAATGGTTTTCTGATGGAGTTTAAAAACAAACAAATTTTCTGAGAACAAATGGAAATCGTTTTTATGTTTGTTGTTAAAAAAGTCTGACCAAGTGTACGGGGCTTAACAATGGTTAATATGGATGAGCCGCATGTTGAAAGTGCAGCGAATCCCACACGCGGCTCATCCATATTAACTAGTGTTAAGCCCCATACACTTGGTCAGACTTTTTTAACATCAAACATAAAAACGATTGTTTTCCGTTCGTTCTCAGAAAATGTGTTCGTTTTTAAACTCCATCAGAGTGTAAATCTTTTGTTATAGATGTCATATGAACATACGATTGAAAATACGAACAGAAAAAGGAATTCAAAATACAGAATGCAAATCATTGACGAAAATTCACGAAAATTATTGTCTAACAAGTAACGAACATGAATTAAACAGAACAACGAACCATCCCGCATGTACGAAAATAAAACGGTAACGAAAATACGAAACGATCGGAATACAAAAAAATCGCGTCGTACGAAAAACGAACGGGAACGAACAGGAAAACGGGTGTCTTACGAAAAATGACTGGAAACAAACCTACGGAACGATACGAAAGGGAACAAAAAAAAACTTACTTTTTTTCGGTGCACATGTTTACTATATACTCCCATGTTAAATGGTAATTTCTCTGGTAACTTTGGGGACCATGTACTGGCCGGTTGTAGGTCCCCTGGATCCGAAACTTGGCACACATGTAGCCCCACAAATGTAGCCCTTGGCACCCCTTCTGTATACTCCCATGTTAAATGAAAGTCTAGCCCTGGGCACAGTGAGGTATGGACACAGTGAGGCATGCACATGGACACAGTGAGGCAAAGTGAGGCACAGTGAGGCATACAGATGGACACCATACGCTTATATTAGAGTCAATACGTTTTCCCATTTTTTTTGTGGTAAAATTAGGTGCCTCGGCTTATATTCGGGTTGGCTTATACTCAGGTATATATGGTATACTATGTTGCCAAAAGTTTTGGGACACCTGCCTACACGTTCATGAACTTTAATGGCATCCCAGTCTTAGTCCGTAGGGTTCAATATTGAGTTGGCCCACTCTTTGCAGCTATAACAGCTTTAACTCTTCTGGGAAGGCTGTCCACAAGGTTTAGGAGTGTGTCTATGGGAATGTTTGACCATTCTTCCAGAAGCACATTTGTGAGGTCAGGCACTGATGTTGGACAAGAAGGCCTGGCTCACAGTCTCCACTCTAATTCATACCAAAGGTATTCTATTGAGGATTCTGTGCAGGCCAGTCAAGTTCCTCCACCCCAAACTCGCTCATCCATGTCTTTATGGACCTTGCTTTGCGCACTGGTCCAAATAATTTTGTGGAGAGGGGATTATGGTATGGGGTTGTTTTTCAGGGGTTGGGCTTGGCCCCTTAGTGAACTCTTAAGGCGTCAGCATACCAAGACATTTTGGACAATTTCATGCTCCAAATATTGTAGGAACAGTTTAGGAATGGCCCCTTCCTGCTCACCAGTGCACAAAGCAAGGTCCATAAAGACATGGATGAGCAAGTATCATGACTGCAACATTATGGTGGACATATCGGACACTTTTGACACTATTTTGGGAACATTGTAATTTATACAGCAATCAGTGCTATACAATTGCACTGATTACTGTGTAAATGACACTGGCAGGGAAGGGGTTAACCACTAGGGGGTGAGAAAGGGGTTAAGTGCGTCCTAGGGAGTGATTCTAACTGTGTGGGGGCTGGGCTACAAGTGACACAACAGTGATCACTGCCCCCGATGACAGATGACCGCAAATTCAAAGCAACCTAAAAGTACTTTGCTTTGCCCAGCCGGTCGGCAAGTGGTTGAAAAGTTAAGCTGCTTATGGGTAATGCTAATTCGGCAGGTAACCATACTGTCTGGACAGATGGGTCTAAGGAGGTATATCAATGCATAAAGTTGCATTTGAAACAGAACACAAACATCTCATGCTGTTTGTACTTTCTTTAGATGGAGCCACTCACTATAGATCAGTGATGGGTTTCATTTTCAAGTGTCCCCTCTTTTTTAACCCTTTCCATTAAAACCTTTATTTAGAGCTATTGATATAAAAAAAAAAAACAACATAATTTTCCCAGCTTGCACTAATAACACCGTCACTCAAAACACGTCTTCAGTAACATTGCGTTCAGACTTCTGCCGCGTTCCTTGTCACCTTCCCTGTTTCACGCTCTTGCCAACAGCAGCACTTTTACTATTTGAAACAAATTAACTGTCAGTGGCTTAAAATGACAGCGATAATCTAGCGGCGAGTCTAAACATACCTCGCACCCGTGGCATTTTAGTGCTTTTAGATGAATAATTCAGAGGAATGCTGGTTCATCGTTTTTTTGATTTGGTTATATCAAGCACCCGAGCTTGCAAAGAAAATAAATAAATAAATAAAAATACTGAAAGAATTATATCTGTATATATTTTCTTAGAGGAGAGAATGTATTTATCACTGTGCATCTAGGGATCAAACGTGCAATAAAAAAAAAAAACTGCTATTTATAGCGACTGGGGGAATACGAATGAGATCCAGTAATTTGTTCCCTTGACACTTAACCCTCGGTCAGATCACATTGAGGAGAGGGAGTAGTACTATGTGGTATTACAAGATAAACAAGATATTCAGTGGCTTACGGGATTGGAAGGCTGCCGACTTTATTCTCAGCCTATGAAAGCCAACAAAGCCTGGTTGTTCCTTAACCACTTGCCGACCGCCGCATGCTCTTTTACGTCTGCAGAATGGCAGGACTGCACAAAGGGATGTACCTGTACATCCCTTTAAATTTGCCACACCCCTGCCAAAAGCTCGGTGCATGCGGGACCCGCGGACTCGATGTCCACCGATCGGGTCACAGAGCTGCAGAACAAGGGGATGCCTATGTAAACAGGAAATCTTAAATGACACAAACAAAGCAAAACGTTGCAAAGGCCCAAGGCCGGATTTCCCAATGTGCCTACAGGTGCCCTTGCTAGAGGGGCGCCCATCTGTGTGAGTTTTTTTAACCATTTTACATTTTTCTAGACTTTGCACCGCATGTAGCAGCATTGTCGTTATACAGTAAATAGGTAAAAACATATATATAAAGCACTACCCCTGTATGGGGCAGCTGGTGAATGTGGCCGTCTCCCACCGTGCACAGCCAACCACACATATTTTCATTCACTTTAGAGACGAAGCAGTCCCTGCAGCTATGGGTTTTATTTTTTTTATATTAGCGAAATTGAACTTGGATAGGGAAGGGTAGATATGGGATGCCCATTTGATCAGTAGAACTATTTAGGGACTTGAACTATATACACTTCAGTATATACACACTTTCCTCTTCCAGCTCCAGCACAGTATTGATTGCGGAACAACAACTCCCAGGACCAGCTAGTACAGTTTCAGATTCAGCACAGTTTCAGCCATGTTTGAATGGATCCCCCTTGTAGGCATGGACTGCAGGCCCCTATGGTGTAGCAAAAATTGAAGTCTTTGGTGCTAGCTGTCCTATAAGTGGCTACTGCTCCCAGTACCTCCTCTTCAGAAACTGCCAGCCCTCCTAGCTACAGTTGCCCCTTTCTCCTGCCCTTGTCACCACAGTCCTCCTGACTGGCTCTACATACATCCCAGACTGCTCCATCCCAGTCCTCTCAGGCATGCATCCCAGTACTCCCGACTGTGTGTCACTCACCAGCCCTTTAGGCTGTTCCTCTCCTCCTGGAGACTTGCCTGGCATTGTTCTCCTGCTGTCCTCTCTTTGCTCCATGGCCTCCTGGCCAGGACACATCTGTGTGTCTTTAAGGGGGTCCTGTACGTACCCAGGCCCAAGGTCACCCCCTCCCCTGAAACTGGGGCGCTCACTCAAAGGCCACAACAGCCTAACACTCCATCCCCAGCTTCAGCTTCCAGCCAAACTTTCCACCCCAGCTGGGCTGACCCGGAGTATTTGAGGGGGCCTGCCCCCAGTGGGCCATGCCTGGGTAATGTGTTTTAAAATGTTTCCATCGGAATCCAGTGTGGCAGAGTAACCACACAGGGGCACAGCTGGGAGACAGGTGGAAGTGCATGACCAAGGACATCCAGGTTAGGATCAAAGCTGAAGATTGAAAAACATTCAAAGGGATGCACAGAGATGAAACAAATATTCCGACATAAGGGGCCGGATTCAGAAAGAAGTTACGTCAGACAGACGGTCCGTGTTCATCCGATCCCCCCATAGGAGAGAGCGGATAGGTGGCAGGGCAGTCCCTGTACAGCGTGCGAGGACCTCCCTGTCATCCGCCGGCTTAGTGGGGATCAATGGAGCGATCCCCACTGAGCAAGTGGAGGTTCATGGGGCGGATCATTACTGATCCGCCCCATGTGAAAGGGGCCTTACAGTAGTTGTGAAACTCAAGCTTTATTTACAGCATTGTAGGCTAAATTTACAGTAATTGTCCTTGTTTTTTGTTTGTGTGCTTATATTTCCATATATTATGCTGTGTACATTTTCTTTTTAGTCTCATGTATGGAAGTTACTTTGTGTGTGAATGATAATGGTCAGTATTATACACAATTGTATTCAGTTAGCTAGACAAAAACTGTACAGTAATGTCGCGTACACACGATCATTTTTTGCGATGGAAAAAAAACAACGTTTTTTAAAACGTCATTTACTGTAAATTGATCTTGTGTGGGCAAAACATTGTTTTTTGTCTTCAAAAAAACGACCCAAAAAAAATTCCAACATGCTTGAATTTTTTGTGTCGTTTTTCAAAACGTCGTTTTTTGTGGCATAAAAAGTGATGGTGTGTGGGCAAAACGATGTTGAAAACGACGTTTTTAAACCCGCGCATGCTCAGAAGCAAGTTATGAGACGGAGCTTCAATGGAAAAGAGTGCCGTCGAACGTGGTGTACGTCACCACGCTTTGCTAGAGCTTTGTAGAAAAACGATGGTGTGTACGCAACGTCGTTTTGGAAAATGAAGTTTGAAAAACTTTGTTTTTTTTCATAATTTAAAAACGTCGTTTTTTTTCATCACAAAAAAATGATCGTGTGTACGCGGCATAACTGTTGTCAATGAAGGACTGGGCTAAGACTGAAAGGTGGACATGAGGGATATTTCAATGGTCCTCTGCCATAGAGATAAAACATCTAAACATTTTGACTTGCAGTGCTTACACAATGCCAAAGGGATGATGCATTTTGGGGGCACTGACTATTTGAATGAAAAAGAAATTTCGTTTTGACACATGAGTGAACTGTTTTGGGAAGGATATGAGCTTTTGAAGGTGAACCATGGTGTTGTGCCGAACCATCCAGGTTATTTTGGCAAAAGCACCAAAAGAGCTGAGAATGTCTGGTCTGTTTCAAGAAATTAGCCAAAGCAATTGAGAAGAATCTTTGCCATTTTGGAGGCACTGACTCTTTATATGGGAAAGGAATATGGTTTTGAAGCAAGAGTGAACAGTTTTGGGAAAGATATGAGCTTTTGCAAGTGAGTTATAGTGTTGTGCTGAACTGCAAGAATGTTTTGCCAAATGATCTTAGAGTTTTGAGAATGTCATTTCGGTTTCAAGAAATGAGCCAAAACAATATAGAAAAACTGTAATATGTGTTCAGTTTTAAAAGGATGAGGTGGCAACCCTAGATAGGGACCTAAGGATGCACACTGCACAGCACATAGAGGATAGCTGAGTGTAATCCGAGACCTGAGTGGAAGAAATGGACACACCTCTCTCTACACAGTCTCATAGGAAAACCCACACAGAGGCTGTGTATCACCTTCTGTGTGTTGGAGAGGGGCCATCTACCCAAATTGCTTGGCATTGAGTTAGGCTGGGTTCACACATATGCAGCTGCGGTTTCAGTGTACCAGTCTGGTGCAGTTCTGTTCAGGTGCGATTCGGGTTCAAATTTCTATGTGAAATCACACCTGAACTGGACCCAAAAACGTTTGCAAGTGAATTTAAATTAAAAATGGAAACATAATGCAATTAATACAGTAAGGTATAAAAGTGAAATAAAAATTGAATATAAAAAAATAGAATAGAATAGAATAGAATGAATGTAGCCATTCTCTGACATTTGAATCGATTTGAGAATAAAAATAATAATAACTTAATCTGAATATGCAAAACAAATCCCAAAAATGAATCATTCTAACACAACAAACATAAAAAATGTTCTGCGGTGCAAATCTCTACTAGGTGCTTTGGATTGAGGCTAGTACACACTATAGATGGATATGCTTTGATCATTTTACATTATACACACACACACACACACACACACACACACATATATATATATATATATATATATATATATATATTATTTTTTTGTGGCCAGTTACACTTTAAAGGTTATTTTTATTTAATTACATGTTAGTTTTATTTATTTATTTATTTTAATTCTAGGTTAAAATTCAATGTAACTGCAAACTTCTGTTGCAATCTCTTGGGGTCCTTTTAAAGGATGTCTAAAATCACCTTTTTTTGGTTCCTTATTTTAAATTTATGAGCCCCATTATGTCCAATTTCAATTTTCATTAATACTAACTGCGGCTGATGCACATTTAAGTGAATTTAATCATGTCTAACAGACAGTGACGACTTTAAATGCTTCTCCGCTTGCAGATGCCGTGCTCGCCCTGCAGAAAATGTCAGCAGCTCACATTTCGTTGCTCAGCGCAGACCAATTTTATCCATTTAGCCCTGGCATTGTTCAGCAAGGAACAGAGAGAGGCCAGTACGGCAAAAGAATTTATCCACTTCTCTTTGTACCGTTCCATAATACTCCATGCCGCGGCCATCAAGAAAAGCAAGAAGATTATCCTTTGACAGAATCTACTTTAAATTCCGCTATCTTTAAATGTGATAAAGCAAACTGAGTACCAAAGACCGAAAAGATACGAATAAAGGCGACTGCTTTACTTTATAGGTTAAAGCATTTGACCCCTTCTAATTCAATATATGCAACTTAGAGATAAAAAGCACCACAAATGGCTACCAAATTAAATACAAAAATGTTTATAATAAAAAATATAAAAGCAGGACTTTGGGCAACTATAAATCATACAACTTGAGCACTGAACTAAATGGAAAAGGAGTCCAAATTGCTTTATCATATGATCACATTAAAGTATCCCACACATTTCAGGAGACAAACTTTCCTTCATCAGGGAAAACAAATGTAATAAAAAATATTACCCTGCTGAAGGGGGTGGGTTTGGCCCCCAAAATAAGTTAACTATTTTATGTGATCATATAATGAGTTAATAAAGCAATTTAAGATCTAGGTGTCATGGGTCAGGCTTGGAGACTAATAGCTATAGCAGTAGAGAAGCTCCCACTGACACGCTGGATAAGTGCAGTAGGATGTCACCTTGGCGGATGACACCGGCTCCCTCGAGGTGCGAGGACTAAGCACTAACTGGTATCCACCAGAGCTCCTGATGGTGGAGATGGGTTTTACTGTGTATTAGTACCAGGTCGCAGTCCTCGGGATCGTCCCACCAAGAGGTGAGCAAGCCGTAGTCCAGTAGCTGATATAGTAGGTAAGGGTTAGGTAGAAACATAGTCAAAGGTCGGTAACAGGTGGTTGCAGGCTGGGATCAAGCAGACATGTAGTCAATGACCAAACCAAAGGTCGGTAACGAGTGGTAGCTAGTAGTGTATTTAGGTTTTGTGCTGCCCTAGGCCTGACTAAACTTGTGCACCCTCTAATTTAAATACGACTCATCCCTTCCTGTCAAAGCCACACCAATTTCTGTTTAAGACACGACCTGACATTTTTGAGTGGGGACACTAGTTCTTAGGGCCGGGGGGCATTGGATTCCCTTAATTTGCATAGATTTTGTCTTACTTCCTGTTTGGCTATGGGGCAGGAAGTGAAGGGAAATCTCTGCAATGGGACAGGGATTGTTAAAAAAAATAATGAACAGGGGCTATAACCCTCCCTTACTCTATCAAACATGAAAAAAAAAAAGTGTTGCCTATAGTTCTACTTTAAGCACAAATTTCTGATAATTTCATGGAGAGGACTAAGAAGATATAACTATGCCAATGGTGCAGCAAAAAACATATAGCACAGTGAGGAAGGTTTGTGGTCCAGCATGATAGCACAGTTAAAATTAGAAGCAGCGAAAGGGAAACAAAAGGGCAGGGCTAAAATAGCAAGTTCATGGGAGGAGCAAAGGATTCAAGAGAAACATGGTTCAAGGCAAGTTTGTTGAAGCAATTGTCCAGCGAACTGTTTTCGTCCAAATGCATTTTCGTCCAAATTTCTGGTATTTTCGTTATAGTTTTAACAAACAAAAACAAACGCGCAGAATCCGAAATCCGAAAGATCCGACATAAAAAATGCTTTTTCGTTTTCGTTGCTACAACAGTTTGATATAGATAGTAGATTCGACATGATGCTGACAATAGCAATCTGTGTCTATCTACGGTCGAATGTGCCTAACCTTAACTCTATTATGTACAAAGTATAAATTCTACGTTGATCTACTTAAAAAGTACCCTGAAGTGTATAGTATTGATATGAAAACCTAGTGAAGCACAAAGCTGCAACATAAAGACGTGATAATCATGTGACAAAACAAAAAACAAACAGATAGTTGCGCTAAGTATACAATATAATAATAATCAAAATAAGACCATAAGGTTGAATTCTTGTGAAGAAATATGGGCCCAGATTCACAGAGCGATTACGCCTGTCTAACTGGTGTTAGACAGGAGTAATTTCAAATTTCGCGCGCCGTATCACTAGTTTGAATCCTCAAACCATGATACGGCGGCTTCGGGCTTCGATCCGAGAGGCTTACGTCTTCGTAAGCCTTCGGATCTACGCTGCGATATTTTTGCGGCCGCTGGGAGGAGTCCGCGTCGTTTTCAGCATCGGGATATGCAAATTACTTTTTACGGCGATCCACGAAGATACGAGTGGTCTTCGCAATCGCTTACGTCATTTTTTTTCTACGTACTGTTAGAGCAGCTATTTGCTGGTCTAACGGTGCGTAGCCCATGTTAAGTATGGCCGTCGTTCCCGCGTCTAATTTAATTTTTTTTTTTTACGTAACTCATTCGGGAATAGGAATGTCCGTAAACGACGCTACTCAAACAACGAATGACGTAACGACGTGATTTCGCGCAATGCACGGCGGGAAATTTCTGATCGGAGCATGCGCAGTTCGATCGCCGCGGGAACGCGCCTATTTTAAATGCTTCACGTCCCCTACTCGCGTAGATGGCTTGCGCCGGGAGAAATACACTACGCCGCCGTAGTTTACTGGACGAAAACTTACCGGGATTCCACGTAGAGCCAGGTGAAATACGGCGGCGTAGAGTATTTCTGATACTCTACGCGAATCTAATTGTATGTGAATCTGGGCCACGGTGTCAGCACAGTTCAATAGACTACTGTGAAAATGGGGATTGCCCTAAGTGGAGAGCAATGTCCAAAGTGAACAAAACAAAATAAATAGAAGTCCTGCTCATAAACAAGCCGATAGACAACAGTCCATGTGTAATAAAAGATTTTTCCAAATCCAAATCAGGAAAGGGGGATGGGTAGGTGAAAACAAAGATGAAAATGAAGCCACCACCACCATATGTCTTTAACTCCAGTGATAGACAAAATAGAAGGGGGGGGCCCTTACCACATCAGTTGGACCTTAGGATGTAAGGTCGGAAGCGACTGTGCAGATATGAACCTCTGCGGAGGTTATGGATATAGATGGTCACTCTCATCTGTGGATCTCCTGGAGTGTCCTCCTTGATTGATATACATCAGCCCAGGATGGCAATACTCTCTCCAGTGGACGTGGACCATAAACCATAGAGTTGTGACAAAAAAAGGGGCAACATGTGCATTATCCTCTTAAAAATAGGGATGTTTATTTAAAAGCTCCCATACAAAAACATATAATAATAAAAAAATCCTAGCCAGCAGGCTAAAATAACATAATTTAAAATTCAGCAGACGAACACCCGTGCTTGCGGGGTCATGTGGGGACGTGGTGACATCATATACGCAGCACCGCCCTTAACTTAACTCTATTAGTCCAAGATTATTCTACATAGAGAGGAAAGATTCGACATTATAGAGACAGTGTTGATGATCGATGAAGATTTGATAAAGCAGCGAAAAACATACAAACGTCGAATCTGCCATTGAAGGCTTATGGTGTCTCTCGAAAGTTCTGAGAAGATTCGACAAGCAGCTAAACTGTACGGCGCTGCAAAGCGTACATTTCTAGTCGAATGCTTGGCCCATAGACCATAGAAGAATTGGAATGTCCATTCAAAATTTAGAACCTGCTCTATATTTTCTCGTAGTGTATCACATTATCGTTTTTCACGCCGTTGTTTTTCACGTCGCCGTTTTTTCTCATAGTGAAAAACGTCCGTGTGTTCGCTTTAACGATGGAGAAAAAACGCACATGCTCAGAAGTAAGTTATGAGAAGAGAAATTTGCATAATCAGCCCAAAGGGTGGCGCCATTCGAATGGAACTTCCCCTTTATAGTGCCGTCGTACGTCACCACGCTTTGCTCAAGCATTTTTTATCACTCATGTGTTTGCAAGCCATGCTGGAGAGGAATCACGTCGAGAAAAACATTGTTTTTTTCCATGACATGAATAAGGGTTGTGTGTACGTGGCATTAGACATAGTGCATCACAGATCACGGTAAAGCGCCTATGATGTAGGCTCTTTACCATGTGATCAGCTGTGTCCAATCACAGTGTATATAGTAAATGCAGGTTATTGGCATTCCTCTTCTCACATTGACAGTGCGTGAGGAAGCTGATAAGTGGTTTCCCTCAGTGGGGACATCTGCACTGATAATCAATGCCCTAATTATCAGTTCAGCCCCACCAGTGATGCCTGTCAGTGCCAATCATTGCCTCCTCATCAGTGCCCCCTACCAGTGCCTCCTATCAGTGCCACCTTGCAGTGCCTCCTATCAGTGCCCATCAGTGCTGCATATTAGTGCCTCCTCATCAGTGCCACCTCATTAGTGTCTATCAGTGCAGTCTCATCAGCGCACATCAGTGAAGGAGAAAAATTACTTTTACAAAATGTTGTTTGTTTAACAAAAAAATAAACATATAACCCAGTGGTGTTTAAATACCACCAAAACAAAGCCCTGTGAATAAAATTTTGAAAATTTAATTTGAGTACAGTGTTGCATGACTGTGCAATTGTCATTCAAAGTGCGACTGTGCTGAAGCTAAAAATCGGCCTGGGCAGGAAGAGGGAAAAGTGGTTGGTATTAAAGTGGTTACATTGTTCTTATGCTATAAGTTCCAAATATACAGTAAAGACTGTTGTTTTATATATTTATATATATATATATATATATATATATTAGGGATGAGCCGAACACCCGTGCGTTCGGTTCGCACCAGAACCGTCGAACGGACCGAATGTTCGCGCGAACATTTAGAACCCTATTGAAGTCTATGGGACTCGAACGTTTGAATTCAAAAGTGCTAATTTTAAAGCATAATATGCAAGTCATTGGGCCAGATTCACGAACACTTGCGCTGGAGTATTTGGATATGCGCCGCGTAACTGTGATGATGCGCCGTCGTTTCTATGTGCCCGTACCCACCAAACTAGATGCGCCCAATAACGGGTCATTTGCGACCGGCGGAACGTTCCGACGCCAGAGTATCGTCAGCGCTTATTTTCGCTGGGCGCATCAGTCGCGCCCATTGATTTCCCCTGCAAATATGCAAATGAGGGATATTTCACAATTCACGAACGGATTAGCACCATACGCTGGCTACATGCGCCGCGCGTATCTGATCCGTCCGGCGCAAAGTTATTTCTACAAAAGGCTGCTTTATCTTTACTCCAGACGGTCACAGGTCAGCAGGAGAGCAGCTACAGCAGCGTTACCGACGATAGGAGCTAGCTGAGCACCCCCACTTGCAAGGACAACACCTCTGTGTGCCAACATGCCAGGGGCACTCGTGGTCCTAGAACTACTGATGGGTCCCCTGGAACCAAGAAGGCGGGCACGTGAGAGGATATACCGCACACGTATGAGCCTCTTTGGCATGGGGGATGAGGAGGTGTATCGCCTATTCAGATTCAGCCCTGATGCAATACTTGAACTAACCACAACCCTGCAGGATGACATCACCAGCCCAACACACCGATCACAAGCAGTGCAGCCACTGGTCAAGGTACTGGCAACACTTCATTTCCTTGCCAGTGGATCATTCCAGCGTACAAGTGGAGTGGTGGCTGGGATGTCACAGTCCTCCATGAGCAGATGTGTGCACCAGGTTGTCCCTGCAATCCTCAGACGCATGTCCAACCAGTTCATCAGACCCACCACTGAGGAGCTGCGGCAGAAGGCAATGACAGATTTCTACAACATTGCCAGATTCCCACGCACTGTGGGGGCCATTGATTGCACACATGTGGCCCTACAGCCCCCCAGTGCCACAGAGCACATATACCGCAATCGGAAGCATTGGCATTCCATCAACGTACAGGTGATAGCCGATGCCCAACGCCTCATATGGCACGTCCGTGCCAAACACCCCGGGTCCAGCCATGACAGTTTCATATACCGTCAGAGTCCCATCCCAGCAGAATTTAACCAGAACATGTATGGGGACAGCTGGCTGGTTGGTGAGTGACAAGGGAGTCAGGCATGACTATCCCCTCCCGTCATGCACAACAGAAATCGCACATGCATGACTAACATTCTCCTGTCTTTTCCCTTACAGGTGACTCTGCATATGCACTGGGACCCCATCTAATGACTCCTTTCCGGAACCCCCAAACCAGAGGAGAGAGAAAATACAATGAAGCACACATCAAAACCCGTGCAGTGGTGGAGCAAACATTTGGGCTCCTGAAGTCCCGTTTCCGCTGCCTGGATAAGTCTGGGGGGGCCCTATTGTATTCCCCTACCTTTGTGTGTCAGATCATCGGTGCATGTTGCATACTACATAACTTTGCTATGAAAAAAGGCCTGCATATTGACATACGTGATGACCTGACCCCCGACCCACACAGCCCCCCCCTGCCAGAGGACACCCAGTCTGCTGATGGAAGAGCAGTCAGGAGGGTCCTCGCCGTAGGCATCTTTGGACACTAAACCAAAACATTAATTACACAGACAATGCACGCGTGTACACCACTGATGTCCCTAGATCACACACACCACATGCACATCGCATTGGATTAGCCCAAGTCCAGCATGTAGGAGTTGGGAGCAGTAACGCCAGCGTCAAGGCCCCAATGATGTCACTGTCCATTCACACACCTTTCACACATCATTCATTCAGCCGTGGGGTTCACTTCACCACCACGGCCGAGGGTGACACCCCTTACTTTCAGGAGTGCCACCCTCTCACATTCACACACCATTCACACTGTCCCCTGCACTCCTGACCGTGTGCAGTACAAAAATAAATTAGAAAGATCATATCCTGATCAATAAAAGAAAAATAATCTCATAACCTGAGAAAAAAAATAAATAAACTCATGACCTGAGTATGTGAAAAATAATAATATAAAACCAGCCACAAAAAAAAGGCCTCATCGGGGATGCCGGGGGCTTCTTCTGGGGGCCCCTCTCTGGCTCCGCAGCTGCCTGGATGGAGTGGGTGGGGGTGGGGGGGCATCTGGAGGTGGCTGATCCCCAGGTGGGCCACTCCTGGCAGGTGTGGCCTGCGTGCCCTCCAAGGCCCTGGCTATCCGTCCAAGATAACTGTTGGTCTGGGCCTGCATCCGGAGCTGACGGGTCATCTGGTAATGCTGGGCCCGCCGACTCAGCCTCCCCTGCTCCCGGATGGCAGCACTGTTACCATGGATGGCAGCAGTGTTGGCCTGGACGGCTGCAGTGAGGTGCTGGATATCCCCCTGCACCTCCCCCAAAGTGGTGACCACTGCAGCGCAATTAGAGCTCACATCCTGCACTGCGTTGCTGAGGTTGGCAACGGAGCCCAGGCTGTCCGACACTTTCTGCAAGTGGTCCGCTATGGCCCCCATTTGTTCTGTCTGTCTGGCGTGATCCCTTGCCAACTGGTCCTGGACACCATCAGACACCCCCCTGGTCTTCTGGGTCGCCTTCCTGGGGCCAGAAGATGGAGGTCCTCGGGTGGAAGGAGTCGCCCTTGAGGGGCTTCCAAGGATGGGGGAGGGGACGACAGACGGGCCAGGAGAAGGGGAGGAGACAGACAACACCAAAGAAAAGTCCTGCTCTGCCACAGCAGGATCTTCCACAACCACCTCGGCAGGTGTGGTGTGGCCACTCTCCTCCTCCACAACCTCTTCACCACCCAGTGGCTCAGGCACACGATGGCGTGGGGGGGATGGGGTGGAATGCAGGCTGACAGATGATGGCCCAGCTCCGTCATCTGTGGATGACACAAAGCAGACACATGTTGGTGGTCCCACACACTTGGCACATGTACCCCCCCCCCCAAATGCAAAACATCAAATAGGGGATTAAAAAACACTTACCTGTCCTTGTGCCTTCCTCCACGGAGTCATAGCCTGCGACCCCCTCCACCTGCTCCCTCTCCAGGCAGCGAGCAACCACCTCCTCCTCTGCGGTCAGGGTGACAGGACATGGGGGACCACCACCTGTGCCCCTCTCATACCTCCTGATGGAGGCCACCTTGTCCCTCACCTTGCGCCGCAGGTCATTGATTTTCTTTTGTATGTCCCCAGCAGTCCGGGTGGAGTAGCCCAGGACATTGACCCTGGCAGCAATCGACTCCAGGATGCCCTGCTTCCTCTCCCGGCTGGTCTTGCGGCTTTTTTTGCCATGGAGAAATTCATTCTCCGTCTCCATAGCCGAGATAATGACAGAGACCTCCTGGGTATTAAAATTGAGGTTCCTCCTCTCTCTGGGGGTAGCGGGAGCAGCCATTACAGAGCAAAAGTATCTTCCCTGGGGTGGGGGGAAACGGAACTACTTTTGCGCCGGAATGGCGTTTCCGCCAGCGCTTTTAAGCGCCCAGCGGAACGCATTGCGCTGACGTTTCCCAGGAAGTGGTGCCGACGGAAGTTGTGAGCATGCGCACAAGGGGGCGAGTGGAGCCGCACTCACTGTGCATGCTCCGTGGATGATGCGCTGAACGTAAGCCTCTGCGCCGGGCTCCGCCCATCATTTACATATGATCACACCCACTTCCACTTGCGTCGGGTTACGCCAGCGCATTATCGTTACTCTGGCGCAAGTTTACGCGCAACTGCTATGTGAATTACAGGAATTGCGCTGAAAGGGTCTTCAGAGTAACGTAAATGAGAAGCGTTACTCCAGAGGAAAGATACTCTCATCTACCTGAATCTGGCCCATTGTCGTAAAACGTCTTTGAGGACCCGGGTCTTGCCCCAGGGAACATGTATCAATGGAAAAAAGTAAAAAAAACTGTAGTTTTTTCTGGAGTAGGACTCCTGAAAAAACAAGCGTTTTTAAAACTTTTTTTCCATTGATACATGTTCCCTGGGGCAAGACCCGGGTCCTCAAAGACGTTTTCACAGGTAAACTATAGACACCCAGGAGCAGTGATTTTAATGATGCTTGAATAAAAAAAAAAAATTGAAAAATGTCTTTAACCACTTCAGGCCCGCGCTACCGTCGGATGACGGCAACAGCGCGGGCCTGAATATCCAACATGCCGTCATTTGACGGCATGTCATTCTGGCGTTCCCAGCGCGCGCTGTAGATCATCTCATAGATCATCTCTCATTGCCGTGTTACACAGAGACAGCGTCCTGTCTCTGGAGAGGAGGAGCCCGATCTGTGTTCCTTCTTACATAGGGACACAGATCGGTCACCCCCCCAGTCACCCCCCTCCCCCCACAGTTAGAACACACCTAGCATACACATTTAACCCCTTCCTCACCCCCTAGTGTTAACCCCTTCAATGCCAGTCACATTTATACTGTAATTAGTGCATATTTATAGCACTGATCGCAGTATAAATGTGAATGGCGCCAAAAATGTGTCAAAAGTGTCCGATGTGTCCGCCATAACGTCGCAGTACCAATAAAAATCGCAGATCCCCGCCATTTCTAGTAAAAAAAAAATAATAAAAAATAATAATTCTCTCCCCTATTTTGTAAGCGCTATAACTTTTGCGCAAACCAGTCGCTTATTGCGATTTTTTTTAATTTTTTTTTACCAAAAATATGTAGAAGAATACGTATCGCCCTAAACTGAGAAAAAAAATGTGTTTTTTTTTTAATTGGGATATTTATTATAGCAACAAGTAAAAAATATTGTATTTTTCTTCAAAATCGTCGCTCTTTTTTGTTTATAGCGCAAAAAATTAAAATCGCACAGGCAATCAAATACCACCAAAAGAAAGCTCTACCTGTGGGGAAAAAGGGACGTTAATTTTGTTTGGGAGCCACGTCGCACGACCGCGCAATTGTCAGTTAAAGCGACGCAGTGCCGCAAGCTGAAATTTTACCTGGGCAGGAGGGGGGTGTAAGTGCCCAGTATGCAAGTGGTTAAATATTGTACCTGCTGGGTGTCTATACCTGTGATAACGTCTTTAAATAGCACAATCACCTGCCTGCCAGTAAATTAGGAAGAACTGATCTAGCTAAGCTATACAGTGTATAAATATATGTACAACGCCTGGGATGTATATATATCCTCTACACACTGTAAATTTAACTAAACTGACTAGCCTGCCTGCTCTATCTATCTAGTAATAAAGACCCTGTCTCTCTCTCTCTCTCTCTCTCTCTCTCTCTCTCTCTCTCTACAGGACTGATCTCTTTAACAACGCCGCAACACACTACACTGCCTTGCAGGCGGCCTTTTATAGTGTGGGGCGTGTACTAAACCCCCTGAGCCATAATTGGCCAAAGCCACCCTGGCTTTGGCCAATTATGGCTCTCCGTTTTTTGCGCGCTGTGATTGGCCAAGCATGCGGGTCATAGTGCATGCTTGGCCAATCATCAGCGTGCAATGGCGCAGTGAATTATGGGCAGTGACGCGTCACTCGATTTTGGCACAAACGACCGGTTTTGTTCGAATTTCGACGAACGTACGAACAGAGGATGTTCGAGTCAAATCGAACGTAGAGCTAATCCCTAATATATATATATATATATATATATATATATACAGTTTATATATATATATATATATATATATATATATATATATATATATAATATGGATTGTAGGGCTTCGAGGACCATATAAAGTCCAATTGCCCCTTCAACCTTTTTTTTAAATATTTTACTATTATTAGGTGCTCCAATACATGTACCCACCTATCGTGTTTTCATTTTTTTTTATCATTCAAAGTCGTGTTTTCATTTTTAACCCTTTGGGAATAAATTGATGATGAAATTCACTTGGTGGATCTAAAAGGAAATATTTATTTTAGTCTCAGCGTTTATTGCAACTTCCAAAACCACCTTAATTTTGCCTTCAGCATTGACGCCAATGCAATTTGAGAAACACCAAAATTTTGGTAAAGCCAAAACTCACCAATTTCACTCATCCACACGAACACAAGTGAGTAAAGCACACATCTGTGACCATAATAAACCTTATCGACCCTCTCTGCACGTATTTGTATTCTGAAGGCGCGATCTCTCTAATGATATAAATTACGGGCAAAGTTTTTTGTACGCGGCAAACTAACTAACGATAAAACTACGATGTGAAATATGTACACTCAGTGCTCTTTGATATACAAATCCTGCAAAGGAACATCTGCTGCTCTCAGTCTACAGTGGTAAATGTAAATTTCATTAAATCACAGATGTGTTCTTGTTTTTATATCTCATTTCCAGCAGTCTTAGCATCATCATCAGCATCATAAAGAAATGATTTACAGGGATTCTATCCCTTGCCGCTCCGCTTTTGAATCTCATTTTTCATGCCGGGGCAAAAGGTTTTCGAAACAAGCAAGGATGCATGGCGCATGTGTAATTATGTAATAAACAGGCCTTCTGACTTAAATAAGTTTAAAGAACTTGCAAGCAGAGGATTTTTTTTAATTTGACTTCTTTCTTCTGCCTTGATTGTGTATTCAGTTGGGTATGGCAGCGTGACAAAAATATGTTTAACGCCAAACTCCAGACATTTAGCTGAATTTAACATTGAAAGGCATAAGGGTTTGTCATTCTGTTCAGCCAGTCTTGTGATCCAACAGCCACTTACCAAACAGCCAGGTCTTTGACCTAACTTTGCTCCACTTTTTGGATGTGTTGGTGGTGTCGGGTTTGTTGGATGGACAATTGCTGCGATTGCATTAACGCCATTGTGTTAAGGGATACAGGGTTCAATTCATTGAAGGATATTGCATGCGGTGTTTGGGTCACATGACACATCGACCGATTCAAATTCTGTATGAAGAATAGCTGGTAGTTAACCTCCCTGGCGGTGTTCCCGAGTCTGACTCGGGGTTAGATTTCTGTGCTACGATCGGTAACCCCGAGTCAGACTCGGCTCGCCTCGCAGCATCCACAGAGACTGTTTACTTACCTTCTCCGTGGATCCAGCGATGCATCCGTGTGCCGCCGAGCTCCGTTCCCTGCGACGTTACGACGCACAGGGACGGAGAACGGCGCAAAAAAAACAAAAAACAAACACTGTACATACAGTATACTGTAATCTTATAGATTACAGTACTGTATGTAAAAAATACACCCCCCCCCATTGTCCCTAGTGGTCTGCCCTGTGCACTACATGTCCTTTTATATAATAAAAACTGTTCTTTCTCCCTGCAAACTGTGGATTGCCCATAGCAACCAAAAGTGTCCCTTTATGGCAACAATTGTTTTAGAGCAGCTAAAAAACAGCGATAATAAATCAGAATCACTTGCAGAATTTAACGATAGCGATTTGTGGGGAAATACGTCATAGAAAAAAAAATAATGACAGCAAAAATTCTGCAACTGAGCAAATTTCAGTGATTTTGATTTGATTAAACTATTGAATAATTTTTACTATAATTATATTATTATTTTGTTATAATTTTTTATAATTATTTATTATATTATCATTTTTAATAAAAAAAAAAAAAAAAATCATACCCGGGATGCCTATTAGACTCTTGTTTGGATAGATATAAGATTTTAGAGTTATTCCTAAGAATTACAAGCCTACAGTATAAAACACCAAATTTCCTTGCAAATAATGGTACCGCTTTCAGCATCTAAAATCTGAAAGAATCATACCGCCAGGGAGGTTAAGCAGCGGGCCAGGAAGCCGGCTGCTGCGTCCCTAACAACCAATGCCTCATCAGCTGTCTTCCCCACTGACAGCTGAAATGTAAACAGAAAATGCAGGCAACGAGGAGGTGGACATCTTGATAGAGACAGGGTTTTGCTTCCTCTTGTCAAATTTTCACTGCCCTTATAACTGCTGATCTGATAACTGGTGTGGATTTTATTCAAGAAACAGATGGAGAGGTGAAGAAAGCACAGATCTACTAAACGCCAAGAAAGCGGCCACGTACAACACGTATGAGGGTGCTAATAAAGGGAAGTTCAATACCAGTTGTGTTAGTAGAAGTTTGGTGAGAGACGAATCTCGCTTTTCAGCCTTGTGCTTTTCAGTCCGTTACAGCGTGACGAATGTGCTATCTCCATTACGAACGCTCGTTTTACCAGACTGATCGCTTCCATCTCGTACTTGATTCAGAGCATGCATGGAATTTTGTACGTCGGAATTGTCTACACATGATCGGAATTTACAAGAACGGATTTTGTTGTGGGAAAATTTGAGAACCAGCTCTCAAATTATTATTGTCGGAAATTCCGACAGAAAATGTCCGATGGGGCCTACACACGGTTGGAATTTCCGACAGCAAGCTCCCACCAAACATTTGTCGGAGATTTCGAGCGTGTGTACATGGCATAACAGTCCCCTCAACAGGACAAGTTCAATAATTTGGAGGGATGTCCACCTCATTTTGGAAATATAGTGACAAGTAGGGAACTTTGTGATTTGAAACTTGTTTTTGGAGCAGAATTCCCCAGACTGCAAACTCACAGCACTCTCATCTAATGTAACTGTTTCAGCAGCTGATAAAATGCTTTAGGCAGTATTTCTGCCTGCAGGTAAATCAGATCCTGTCAACAGCTGTCAAGCTAAAGATTCAGTGCATCCAAAAGTAATATTTCAGTGCCTGGTAAATGTTGGAGAGTAAAACCCCCTGACAGTCCCTTCTATCTCTTGGGGGATTTATTGGTAAGATCCCACTCCGGCTGTGAGGGGGATTCACTTGTCCTTTTGGATTTCTGTTTTAATCTGACATTACAGAGAATGTGACATTCTTATCCAGAGACAGTAGGAGGGCTTTGGGTTCATTTTTCATGTTTCCTAGGCTTCCTCTGGCTCCTTTGATGTAAAAAAAAAATAAACTCAATAGTGCAAGAAGAAGTTTACACACAGAGCAACTGATTACAATTGCATTATGTTTGGCTCCCATTTCTCCCCCTTCCTCTTACACAATAGCAGAACCTTTAATGATTTTCTGAAATGCTTTATACCTGCAGCAAAACACTTCATGCTTCCTCACCTAGGCAACCCCTGCTGCCTCCTGAGATGTCCACATCACACATTCTAGGAGGGTCATATGCATTCTGAGGGACCTGCGTACACAATACCATGTGTGTGCATTTATAAACCCCCCCCCCCACCCTCCACACACGTGTGTCTAGACATGCTGCAGGTCTCAGCCAGGTCCCAAATACCTGCAACACATCTGGGCATGCGAGGGATATTTTAAGATGGTGGCTGGTGGGAGGAAAAATGTGCCTCCTTAATCTAGACAGTTTTTTGAACAAGCTGAGCCTCAAAGCAGACTGCTTTTGCTGCTTTCTCTCTTTAGCTTACCATAGTACTCTGGAAATCCTTTGACATACAGGAAATCAAAGGTTTCCTCTTACAACAAAGATTGTTTTAAAAAAACAGCTTAAAGAGGATCTTCAGTAACCTCTCCAAAATAAAACCTAAAAGTCAGTAGCTACAAATACTTATGCTTACCTGTCCAGGGATTTACCACTGTCCTCACCTGCACTAGTCTTCAGGTCCCTGGCGCCGGCATGTTTACGAAGGGAAGCCGGCTGTAAGGCTGTGACTTCTTTTGGCTTCACAAATGGCTTCCCACTGCACATGCGTGAGCTGCACAGCGCATTGTAAATGGTCCTGCAGGCTTCTGGGACTTGTGACATGTCCCAGAAGGCTGTGGCTAAAGGAGAAGGAAGGGTGCATATCTGCTCGGGTCGCGTAAGCAAATCGATTGGAAGTATAAACAGGTACCTGTCAAAACCAGGTTTCCGCTCTCCCCCCAAAAAATAAATGTGTCCAAAAGTGGTAGAGGAAGGGGGGAGGGAGCAGAAAAGCAGAACTTTCCATTTTGGACGAAGTTCCATTTTAAAAACATATAGTATGAGGTACCGGTAATTGAATTACATCTACCTTAATTCACCCTAATGCAAATTTGGAACTGCTGTTATGTCTTGGATCCTTCTTCTTAAAATTATACATTTATTTGGGCAGACTCACAAACAATGCCAACCACCACCTGTGCTATCTTACCTGGCTTTGATTATACTTTGTTAACCAATAGTGTTAACACCGAGAGCTTCTACGCAGCAGTAGCGAGAAAGCAGACGATGGTTCTAAAGTCTACAACTGGTAGAGGCGACCTTGTTGTGCACACCGGCAGAATTACAACGCAACAAGACGGCATCCTGCTGCTCTCCTACTATGCGACTCTCCATGCTGCCGCCTAATTACTTGCCTCTATCAGCCCCGACTGCTCCCTAGTAATAATTAAACAACAGGAGAAGTATATAGCAAGTTTAAATAATTAGCATTGCGGTGTAGTGTTTGCCTTTCTCTAGGCTGACTCGCTCAGTGGGATACGGAGAGAAAGAAAGGCTAGCGCGACGTCCTGAGCCGACAGTTCGACAAATGCATTTTTAATCACATTTTAATTACAATGGTGTTCGCGGAACGAGCAGGGAAGGATTTATCCACTGTACATGAGAGCTAAGCCTGCACAAACTTGTAGGACAGTCGTCGGCATCTTTCAGGGAATAGAATACTTGAAGGAGAACGATGCAATTTTTTTCAGACAATTTTACTTTCTTTTTAAGTTTAAAAGTTTATGAACTGATTTCATTATTTATAAAAAAAACTTTACTTCAAGCAAACATCCCATTATTGCCTTTATTTTACGAGTCAATGTGTTAGGCCTCATTTACATGGGCCGTCTCTACAACCCTTCTTAAAAGCCATCCACTGTGGATCACTTTTCATGGAACGGTAGAACAACGGCTTCCATGCATTAAGGAGGTGACAATATGACTGTGACGAACCCTCTGTCCTCAAACAGATCTAGGTCCACTGTCAATGCTTCCTCTGCTCCGATCCAGCCCCTTCCAATATTCTTTGGCCCCCCAGTCAACAGACAACACCTCAGTGTAGGGTAAAAAAAAACACCAGACAACACCTCGAGTGGCAAAACAAACTGATTTTATTATCACACATGGACAGACAGATATCTCCCTTCAAAACACGTCCTTCCCACCCTTGGAACACAGGGTGGGTTAAACTGTCCAATGACAATGGACACACAGGTCTGGTGTGTTCGCCTTCTCATTAATAAACAGTCTTAGCAAGGGGGCTGTTGGAGGAATCCCCCCGCCCTCTCTACTCACAGCAAACACACACATCCCATCATAATAGTTGAGGCAGGCAGCCACAATAGAACCCCAAACCATCACAGCAAATAGTACACAACAGCCAACACACAATATACACAAAATATATACATATATATATATATATATATATATATATATATATATATATATATATATATATATACAGCATTGAATCTGACTAGCACAGATTATAATGGGGTTCTCATTCACCCTGTGCCCCTATTAGAGATACAGAGTGATCTACACATAAGTGGCGTCGGGGAAGCTGGACAAGGAGCCTCCAGAACTCTCCAGGGCAAGCTGAGCCGCACAAACCCCCGACCCAAAGTCACTCATGTCATAATGACATTACCATCTCCTGAATGCCAGTTTTGTTTTGTTTTTTCAACTGAAGGGGGGTTTTTCATTTGAATACAGCTCTGTAACTGCAGTTCAAGAGTTTAACTTGTGGTTGAAACACAGTCCTATTGACTTCAATGGATGAGTTTGACGTGACAAGTTAAATTTTGCCATGGCGTGGCAATGTGTACAAACCTCTCCAGGTGCCATGAGTGAGTTTGTTTTACTGCCTGTATAAGCTATACCTTAATTCAGCTTGCTAAACAGTATGTAAACCCAACATTTCATATTCCCGATATGTGCCTGCTGTACCATGTACGAAAAAGTCTCCTGTTCTCTTTGTATTGCTTCCTTTGTGTGAAATCCCTGACTACACTAGGCATAAGAGCACAGTGAGGTCAGTTCTCTAGCTTTTCTGGGAACTCAGCCTGCTCTCCTCCAATGATCAGACTTGTCCTGACATGCCCTTCATTTGGGATGATTAGTGTACTGCTGTTTCTCCTCCCCCAGCTCTCTGTTCTCAGCTGCATAAGGAGCTTAGAGATTATGTGACACTTATAAAACAGGGGAAAAAATATTTAAAATGTTTTTAAAATCTATACACAAGTGTTTTACCTTTTATTTAGACTTAAACTGAATGTATTATTTTACAAGGTGAGGGTTTACATACACTTTATAGTACACCTTTTTGCAGCCCAGATCCACAGCACCGCTCCAAACCTGCAGTTCCCACTTGTCTACAGACTAACAAGGTGCATGCTCAAAGAAGCCCATCTTTGCCCATCATAAAAAATGTATAAATGTGAGCCACACACCGATCTCTATACTTCCAAGTTATTTATTCAAGCTTTCTCAGTATAGCAGCAACCATAACGTTTCTGCCACAGAACCGCCACCTCCTTATCGCATTTCACCAACAAATCAAACCATTTGTTGGTAAATTGTATTATTGAGGCCGTGCTTTAGCTGTGGAGGCATTATGGTTGCAGCTTGTGGACATCTGAATAAATTACTTGGAAGAACAGAGATCAGCTTGTGGCACTCATTTATCTATTCTTTACACATTTTACAGGTCTGCCTGAATAAATTCCTGACAGGTCAGGTTGTTCAGCAACAGTAATATCCTTCAGAAATTCTCTTCCTTTTTTCATTATAAAGCTACTCTTGAGCTTCAGTCCTTTGGCTTTGCAGGAGGAAGCATTTCCTAAAGCCGCGTACACACGGCAGAGAAACTCGACGGGCAGAACACATCGTTCCGCCCGTCGAGGTTCTCTGCCGGCCGTCGAAATCGGCGACCCGCCCGTCGGGAATGGCAACCAGCCATTCATCCAGGCAGGCCGTCGAGCAAAAAGAGAGCATGCTCTCTATTCGCTCGACGGGATTCCCGACAGGCGGGGCGAGCCAGGAGCGTACACACGGCCGAGGTTCTCGCTGGAATGCAGCTTCCAGCGAGGTTCTCGCTGGTTTCCAGCGAGAACCTCTGTCGTGTGTACGCCGCCTTAGTCTTCTAAGTTCTACTAAAGGAACTATGTCCCTATGTCTGGGGATCACACTGTCAGCCCCAATAACGTAATATGAAAGTGAAAAATATTGAAGTGTTTGTGGGATTTTTAAGGTGCATAAACTAGTAAGTAGATCCGAAGAGATACATTTAAAAAATAAATGTTTAAATCGGTAAAAAAATAAAAATAAATAACAATTTTACATCAAGTACATAAAATGCAGTCCTTGAGAATACAGTAAAATTAGTGTGGTTCCCAACAAGTTTCACCCTAAACCTGGGCTTCCATATTTAGGGTGAAAAATGTTGGGAACCACGCTAATTTTGCTGTATCCATAACATTTTATAATAGAAACTAAGTACAACGTTTATTTTTATTTTTTGTGTAGCAAAAAATAAGAAATAGATGGGCGCAGCGTATGTGAGATACGCTACGCCGCTGTAACTTACATTTTAAATCTGTCAATCCTCAAAGAATTTGCGCCGTAAGTTACGGCGGCGTAGTGTATCTCTCGGCGCGTAATTCAAATCGGCGAGTAGGGGGGCGTGTCATTCAATGAATGAAAAACTTATATAGCGCGGCGCATGCGAACCAAATCGCCTCTGGTGCTTGTTGTATCAGTCTCTCTTGACATCAAAAGAGCAGAGTTTTAATCTGTCTTCTGAAGGTCAGGTGGTTTTCCTCCAACCGAATGCTGGTTGGTAAAGCGTTCCAAAGTCTGGGACCTTGGAACGCAAACCTTCTTTCTCCTTTGGACTTGAATCTGGCTTTAGGGACTTTGACCAAATTTTGGTCACTGGATCGCAGAATGCGATTGGGATTGTGGGGTTCTATTTTATCGCAAAGATATTGCGGGGCTTTTCCATGGATGCATTTATGAGTCAGACAGAGAGCTTTAAAAGCAATTCTGTCCTTTACAGGCAACCAGTGAAGGGATCTTAGCGACGGTGAGATTGATTCCCAGGGTTTTTTCCCAGTCACCAGTCTGGCGGCCGTATTTTGTACGACTTGCAGACGAGCGATTTGGTACTTCGGGAGTCCGAGGTAGAGGGCATTTGCATAGTCCAGTCTGGAGTTCACAATTGTTCCCACCACGACTGGCACGTCTTCTTTGGGAATGAATGGAATAAGCCTGCGTAGTAGGTGCAGCAGATGGTGAGATCCGCTGACTACTGACCCTATTTGTGCGTCCATTGTCATGTGGGTGTCAAAAATGATCCCGAGACTTTTGACTTTGGCGCTAGGGGAGATGATCTGGCCCAGAATGGGTGGAGGTGTCCAGGTTGTTGCCAGTTGACTCTTGCGACTGGCCTGAAACAGAAGAAGTTCTGTTTTGGAATTGTTGAGTTTGAGATAACTCCTAGTCATCCACTTTTCTATTGAAGAGAGACAATTCTCTAAGCTGAGATGATGATCCTTTCTATTGCAGATGCGAAAATACAGTTGTGTGTCGTCTGCATATGAGTGATAAAGTAGTTGTTGACTTCTGATGACTTCAAAGAGAGGTCGAAGATAGATGTTGAAGAGCACCGGTGACAGAGGTGAGCCTTGGGGGACTCCACATGACACAGTGCGTTTTCCAGAAGTGAACGGTCCCAACTTCACCGTTTGAGATCGGCTTCCCAAAAAGGAGGAAAACCATGGTAAATCACCCTCTGTGACTCCGGCTACCTCAGCCAGCCGAGTCAGTAGCAGTTTGTGATCTACGGTGTCAAAGGCTGCGCTTAGGTCCAGCAGAACCAGGAGACAAGATTCTCCTTCGTCTGCGGCCTCCAGAACGTCGTCCCATATTTTGAGCAGTGCTGTTTCCATCCCGTGTCCGGGATGGAATCCCGATTGCAGTGGATCAAGTAGGTTGTGGGTATCTAGATGCTGTTGCAGCTGTTGTACCACCACTTTCTCCATTACCTTGGAGAAAACGTTTAGCATTGTTATGGGACGGTGGTGATTTGGGTCCTTGGGATCCAGGGTGGGTTTCTTCAAGATGGGCTGGATTGTGCCCTCTTTCAGCAGGGAGGGCACTATGCCTTCCTTAAATGACTGGTTTATAAGCTGCGTAATGGGAGGTGCCAGGATATCGGCACATTCCTTTAGCAGCTTAGTGGGGATGATATCATTAGGCGATGTGCTGTTACGCAAAGCACCGATGATATTTTCTGTGGCATCGATGGAGATGGGTTCCAGAGTGAACTTTGTTGGTTGTAGCATGTTCCTCCGGGTGCTGTGTGGTAGCTCAGGGGTATTGTTTTGCGGAATGCTTTCCTGGATTCTTTCAATTTTATTGATGAAGAAATCCGACAATTCATTGCAAAATTCTTGGGTGTCTGAGTTGGGGGCTTCAAGACAGTCTGGATTAATGGTCTGCGAGACCAGCTTGAAGAGATCCCGGGGACGGTTTAAGGCGCTGTTGATAGCCATGGAAAATGAAGCCATTTAAATGAAGCGCATCCCCGCGCCGATCGAACTGTGCATGCTCCTTTTCGAAATTTCCCACCGTGCATTGCGCTAAATGACGTCGCAACAACGTCATTTTTTTAACGTAGACGTGAATAACGTCCATCCGTATTCACGGACGACTTAGGCAAAAAAAAGAAAAATTCAAATTTCGACGCGAGAACGACGGCCATACTTACCATGGCAAGTCTAACTATACGCCGCAAAATACTAGCTGTAACTATACGCCGGAAAAAGCCGACAAGAGACGACGTAAGAGAATGCTACGGCCGCGCGTACGTTCGTGGATCATCGGAAATAGCTAATTTGCATACTCGACGCAGAAAACGACAAGAACTCCACCCAGCGGACGCCGAAGTATTGCATCTACGATCCAAAGGCGTACGAAGGCATACGCCTGTCGGATCGAACCCAGATGCTGTCATATCTTGGTTTGAGGATTCAAACTAAAGATATGACGCGGGTAATTTGAAAGTACGCCGGCGTATTAGTAGATACGCCGCCGTACTCTATCTATGGATCTGGCCCCTAGTGTTTATTAAAGAGGAAGTAAACTCTCTGACACTTTTCAAGAAAAAAAATCCCTGCAAGACAAAGGCATAATAAGTTATTATGCATAGCATACTATCTCATTATGAATTACTTACCTGAGAAAGAAGCCCCAGCAGCAGTCCTCGGACACGTCCTCTGTCGCCGCCATGATAACCGGAGTGACTTTCAGGTATCGCTGCTCCGGCGCTGTGACTGGTCGGAGCAGTGATCACGTATTTGCTGTATTTCTTGCAAATATTCAAAATGTGACAGCGCTGAAATCTGAAAAATGGCCTGGGCAGAAAGGAGGGTGAAAGTGCCTTGTCTTGAAGTGGTTAAAATGACAAAGAATAAAATTGCCATAACTAATCTGCAAAAAGTGCATGTTTGTAGTTCCAAGTCGGCATGGAGGATCAACACGTTTTATGCTGGTCTCGTTTCTTCAGGATCCACTCCCTTTTCTTAGGCAATAATCAGGCTCTAAGAACTGTACAAAGGTAAAATCCACAAAAGGGAACCTGGGGGGGACGTACATAAAGATGATGTCACCATCAGTTTTTAAAGGTCAAAATGTTCTGAAAAACGACAACAAAAAATTCGAACATGCTGCATTTTTTAACATCGTTTTAAAAAATGTTGTTTTTCGGGTTGTAAAAAATGATTGTGTGTGGGCTAAAACGATGTTTTAAACCCACGCATGCTCAGAAGCAAGTTATGAGACGGGAGCTTGAATGGAACTTCCCCTTTAGAGTGCCGGTGACTTGTCAGGCTTGTTCCCTTAACGAGTAGGTTCCTTTAAGGACTGCGCATGCGCAATCCTTCCCGACGGAAATCTCCGAACCTCGGGCGGCATCCAGGCTCATTCTTTAACATCCCCGTGGATTGGAGGATGTTAAAAAAAGAGCCAGGAGGCCGAGCGAGCGGAGCGACCGGCCACTTTCCTCACTTTCCACTTCGCCCTGGATGTGGGCCGAGGTTCGGAGGTTTCCGTCGGGAAGGACTGTGCCTGCGCAGAACCAGCTCGTTAGCTGGAACCAGACCGACAGACGAGATTGCGCATGCGCAGTCCTTCATGGAACCAGCTCATTAGCTGGAACCAGCTAGGCAGATCACCGTCGTACATGTTGTACGTCACCACGCTTTGCTCATCATTTTTTTTAACCTCCCTGGCGGTATGATTCTGTCTGGAATTACGTACCAAAAGCAGTACAATTATTTTGCATGGAAATTCTGCGTTTTATACTGTAGGCCTGCAATTTTTAGGAATAACTCACTTAAATTTGTCCAAACCAGAGTCTAGTAGACATCCCGGGTATGATAAAGTTTGAAACACAAAATCATAAAATTATAATATAATAAATAACTATAAATAATTATAACAAATAATAATGTAATTATAATAAAAATTATTCACTAATGTAATCAAATCAAAATCACTGAAATTTGCTCAGTTGCAGAATTGTCGCTGTCATTACTTTTATTTTTTTATGACGAATTTCCCCACAAATCGCTATCGCTCAATTCTGCAAGTGATTATCATTTATTATCGCTAATTTAAAGTTGGGAAGGGGGTTGGAAAAGAATGGGAAAGAAAAAGATAGAAAAAAGGGGAAGGAAAGGGAAGAAAATAGTAGAAGGGTGAAAAACACGTGGGAAAAAATACACAAGGAAAGCACTCACATTAGCCACATCCGTATATAGTACATAAAAAAGGGAGTATCCAGTCACAGAGTGAAAGAATGGCGGACTTTGAGGCAGTGCGGAAGTATGTTAAAAAATATATATACTTTAATACAAAAATAGAAAATTATACAATTTTACAGTATAAAAAAAATTACTAAACATAAATAGAATATAATCATACGGATTACAAATTTTTTGATACTGAAACAAATCCCTTGAAGTCGCCTACGCGTTTCGCCGCTGGGCTTCTTCAGGACGAGATACAAAGGAAAGGGGAAGAATATAATACAGTCGTATCATCTAGTAAAGCATGGTAAGTGTATTCATCCACCAGGATTAGGCATAAAGGAAGTGCCAAAATATTCAAACATAGGTGTAGTCACCTTGGAAAAATCGATAATCCATATGATAGCATCAGTAATAACAGCGGTCCCCGAGTATCAGGAACTCCATGGTATAGTAAGCCAATATAGGAACCAGAAACTGTGTCACAGCAATAAGTGGACAATGCTTCCTTATCTGGGGGGTCCTAAGATGGCGCTAAAACTGGGGCCAAATCCTATGCACAGACAGGCATCCAAACAGAGAACAGACTCCAAAGCATATTCTGGACACTCGCTTTCCGTCAGCGGTATAGTCTTCAGCAGCTTTAATGGTGCTTGTGCATAGTTCATCTGTATGTGCCCCAGGGTCACAACGAGCGTTGTGTATGCCTGTCTGTGCATAGGATTTGGCCAGATAAGGAAGCATTGTCCACTTATTGCTGTGACACAGTTTCTGGTTCCTATATTGGCTTACTATACCATGGAGTTCCTGATACTCGGGGACCGCTGTTATTACTGATGCTATCATATGGATTATCGATTTTTCCAAGGTGACTACACCTATGTTTGAATATTTTGGCACTTCCTTTATGCCTAATCCTGGTGGATGAATACACTTACCGTGCTTTACTAGATGATACGACTGTATTATATTCTTCCCCTTTCCTTTGTATCTCGTCCTGAAGAAGCCCAACGGCGAAACGCGTAGGCGACTTCAAGGGATTTGTTTCAGTATCAAAAAATTTGTAATCCGTATGATTATATTCTATTTATGTTTAGTAATTTTTTTTATACTGTAAAATTGTATAATTTTCTATTTTTGTATTAAAGTATATATATTTTTTAACATACTTCCGCACTGCCTCAAAGTCCGCCATTCTTTCACTCTGTGACTGGATACTCCCTTTTTTATGCATTTATTATCGCTGTTTTCTAGCTGCTCTAAAATCACTTTTGACATAAAGAGACACTTTTGGTTGCTATGGACAATCTACAGTTTGCAGGCACAAAAAAAATGTTTTTATTATGTAAAAGAACATGCAGGGCACTGGGCAGACCACTAGGGACAAGGGGGGTGTGTACTTTTTACATATAGTACTGTAATCTATAAGATTACAGTATTCTGTATGTAATGTGTTTGTTTACTTTTTTGAATTTGCCGCCGGTCTCCGCCCCCGTGCGCCGTTACGTCGCAGGGAACGGAGATCGGCGGCGCGCGAGCACTGTGTGAGTCGAATGGAGGACGCCACTCGCTCACAAAGTGGGGATGCATCGCTGGATCCAGGGACAAGGTAAGTACAGTAACCCTGCCTGGATACAAGGTAAGCCAGTGCGCGCTGCAGGCTCTGCATATTCACCCCGAGCGCGACTCGGGGATATCGATATTTACATAAAAAATCCACCCCGAGTCGCGCTCGGGGATACCGGCAGGGGGGGTTAAACAATGGTGTGTGGGCAATGTTAATGGTAATGATTGTTAATGATGAAGTTGGAAAAACGTTTTTTCTACATGCTGAAAAACAACCTTTTTTTTTTTTCATGACGAAAAAACTATTGTGTGTATGTGGCATAAGGGGCATCAAATATGTCTCCCATACTATGTACTAATCTTCAGTAGTAAGTATCATTTCCTTGAATTGGACCTCACTTGCCCACGCATTGGGGTTGATTTACTAAAGCTGGGTAGAGCTAACTTGGTGCAGCTGTGCATGGTAGCCAATCAGCTTTTTCAATTACGTTTTGACAAAAAATAAACCCAACTTGTATTTCACTGTTATATTTAACTGCTAAAAGCAGGACTCCAAGTGGGTATATAAAGAAGTCCGCTTGCCGACTTCCAACTCTAGGCTTACTGTGGACAAATGCAGGTGTACCAAGATGGTCGCAATGCAACATCACTTTGGTTGCATATTCTGATGGGTAACAGCTTTATGACATCTCTCACCACCTGCCCTCACTCTGGGACACAGCCACTGGCATCTTGTGGCAAGTGACATGGCAAGTGACAATCCACATCTGCTGGCAGGGGATGTGGCAAAAGATATGGCAAGTGACATCCACATCTGGTGGCAGGCGACAGTAGGAAGTGACACACTCAGGGCTCCCACTGATTCTGCATTATGGTGAGTTGAACCATTTAATTTTATATTACAATGTAACAATAGAAATAATGTGCTTCAATCATACTGACACCATATCAACCATGGCGCTTTGATGATTGAAGGCGCCAACACCAGCCATTGTCCGACAATTTGCCCGCAAAATTTTCTGGCAGTGCCCCTCCCAAGACTAAACTCTGGATCCGCCCCTGAGTGTAAGACAGGCATCTGACACACCTGGAAGTGTCAAATGTTGTAAAGTCTTAATGGGAAGGCAGAGCTGAAATAGAGGGAAGGAAATATTTGCAGTCTGGCAAGTGCTGGCAGGAAAATTGATGTTGAGCTGCCTCTGAACACAGAAAACAAGACATTTGGCCATCTGAATGTAACCTTTTTAAATATTCCATTACAGGAAACATTCATCTAGAAATTTTTGCAACTGATTGAAGCAAACAGTCAGCCGCTATGGGTAACAATAATACTTTTCCAACCATTCACTTTCTAACCATAAGCATTTAGCTGCACAATTTACTCTCACCTGTACTTAGAAACTGTAACCTTATCATCTACACTGGGTAAAATGACTGGAATTACTCCCAAGAAAGGCCATCATTTTGTAAACAACCATCGATTGAAGTCACACAGCAAACACTTATTGGGATTTAGTTCAGTTATTCCTAAACAGACAAAGCAACCACATATTATTAGTTGGGCTAAATCGAGCAAGGTCCGCCAAGAGGTGAAGAGTGACAGCTGACAGCAGGCCATCAAACCCATCGCCATCTCATAAAATGGTATTTGCACAATCGATATGCCACAACGAAGACTTTCTTAATGCAATAAAAATTCAAACATAGATTGATTACTTAACTACCATCTTACCCTTATGGCCGAGATGAAGATTTGGAAAAAGCAAACACAGCAATTTTGTGCAACCAATTTCCATTTATGTTGCTTGCCTTAACAAGAGAACACACATCCTGAGTAATGTAGCACAAGGGCCTCAGTACGATTATCTTCATAATCATTTCTGCCTGTAACGTATGTGCTGCATGTTCCCTATTTTATTAATTATTCATTTTTCATTTTCTTTACCCTTTATTTATTTTTAAGGGGAAAAAAGACATATATCGCCATTATAGTTATTTCTCTTTACTTTTCCATTTTTTTTTTCTTTTTCATGAACCGAACAAAAAAAGACTTGTGTCATATTTCCAAAACAAAAGGCCAACACAAATCAAAAAATTATTTCCTTGAATTTTTAAAGGAAATTTAGGTGCCAATATTTCTGTACTGGTACAAATTGAATTTGGACTGGTACAAATTTGTTTGGGTGCAGAAGATAACAGACTGATAAAGTAAGTATCTGCTTAATTGTTGAGTCGATGGTTCTTGTTTTAGGGGTTATTTAGGCTAAGGACGGCCATACATTCAGCAGGAACCGGCCAAGATTCAATTAATGGGCAGGGTGAATGTACCAAGTTGATTGATAGATCGATAGATCAACTTGGGTACAACCAGCCTGCCAGATTTGCTTGTAATTATCGTAAGCGGCTGCTATAGCCGCTAGAGATATTCACTGTCTTCTGCCAGTGGGGATGGCTTCTCCTTCCCACCCCCAGCAGGAGTAGACAATTTCTTGGCAGCAGGGATTCCCCTGTCAACACTGTCTGTGTTGATGGGGGAATCGTGCATATTTCTTTCCTGCAACCAGCCTATGGGGTAAAATATATCTACAGCCAAACCTTTAGATGCCTAGAAGGATCAGAACCTCAATCAAGTTTTTATTGCTGTCTGTGTCACATGTGGTGGGGTTGACCTTAAAGCGGATCTCCACCCTAAAGTAAAGATCCGCTGATCGGAACCCTCCCCCCCTCCGGCGTCACATTTGACACCTTTCAGGGGGGAGGGGGGTGCAGATACCTGTCTAAAGACAGGTATCTACACCCACTTCCGGCCCGCAGTCTCGGGCAAAAGACGGGCTTTTCCCGTTGTGTGCTGGGAACTCTCGGCTCCCAGCACACAGCGGGAGCCAATCGCCGCGCGCATGCGCCGTAGGGAACCGGGCAGTGAAGCCGGAGCGCTTCACTTCCTGGTTCCCTCACCGTGGATGGAGAGGGGAGCAGCAGGGAGACGAGCGATCGCTCATCCTCTGCTGCGGACGCCGCTGGACTCCAGGACAGGTAAGTGTCCTAATATTAAAAGTCAGCAGCTGCAGTATTTGTTGCTGCTGGCTTTTAATATATTTTTTTGGTGAACCATCCGCTTTAACATTAGTTTCTCACAAGCTCACTGCTTTAACTCCTGGCCCCTGCTCCTCTTTCATGTTGAACGATGTGCATGATGTCCATCGTCATCCAATACACTTCCATTGAGTCCAGAGTTTCGAGGCTCCACCCTCTGGACTCACAGAAGAAGGCTGCAGAGAGTGGTGCCATGTCTCTGCAGCGTTCAGGATCTGCAGACAATTGAAGGGAAAAAAAAGGGCAAAGAGGACCTGTGACATCATATAACCAGCTAAAAACACATAGAAATTAAGTAAATCCTTTTATTTATTTTTTAGGTGCTTGAGGTGACCCAGTGGCAGTTGAGGCTGGAACTGAGGAACTAAGGAAAGAATCTTAGCCCAGATTTGTATTTAAGTGAGACTCAGAGAAACAAAATGTTACCCCAGCTCCACTGCCAATATAGAAATCCACGAACTGTGATCCGGTGCTCTAGCCAGGATGTTCAGGCCCCATAAATATAATACTTGAATCAAAATGGGCTGGCAACTTGGATGCTCTTGAATAAAGGTACTTTATTGGTTACATAGGTACACGGGCACAGGCTATAATCTGAGACATTTCGGCTAAGAAGCCTTCATCAAAGCATTTGATGAAGGTTTCTTAGCCGAAACGTGTCAGCTTATAGCCTGTACCCATGTACCCATGTACCCATGTAACCAAAAAAGTACTTGTATTCAAAAGCATCCGAGTTTCCAGCCCCTAAGTGAGACTAAGGTCAATATTGATTTCAGACTTGCTGGTCTCCCTTGCTGCTGACATAAAAAATTGTCAGGTCAGGACCTCGTATACTCATCTCTCTCCTGCATTGGGCTCCCCAAGGTTTAAACAGCCTGGCTGCCACTTCTACTTCTCAACCATGGCCAAGAGAGGGTCATATGGAAGGCAAATGCTTGGATTGAAAACCAATGCCTCTTCTGCATGCAGACCCCTCCCCTAGCCATTACTAAGAGGCAGAAGTGACAGTTTTATGGTAAGTTAACCTCTTTGCCCTGAGTGCCTCCCGATCCTTTAAGAGTTCTAAAAGCTGGGAGGTGGAGGCAGGCATTTCGGTTTAGTTGGTTTGGCTTTTCTGTAATCAGTGGGGCAGATTACTGTTTGCTGTTCTGGATTCTGGATGTCACAGGCTACAGGTCTAATTTATATCCCCTGCTTTCAAGAGGCTTCTGGAACATAGAGGGTTGGGCAAGGCAAATGGGCAGCCTGGATATTTATTTCTCTTTAGCCAATCCCTAGGAAGGTGTGCCCAGTAGGACCGGAGACCAGTTTCAGCAGACATGTTTGATCGTGCGTACGGACTAGCGGACAGGTTTCCAGCGGACAAAAGTTTCTAAACATGCTTAGAAACTTGTCCGCTGGAAACCTGTCCGTCGGACATGTCCGATGATTAGTACGCCCAACCATCGGACCGAAATCCTGCGCATGCGTCGAATTGATTAGACGCATGCGTGGAAGCATTGAACTTCCTTGTTTGAGCACGTCGGTGTGTTATACGTCACCGCGTTCTCTGTCCACAGGGATTTTGGTCTGATGGTGTGTACACACATCGGACCAAAAGATCCCTTCAGACATGTCCGATGAAAATGGTCCGTCGGACCTGTCTCATCGGTCATGTCTCCTCGTATGTACGCGGCCTCACAGTGGTAAATGCATAGCTCCCAATTGTCCTCAAAATAAAGGGTTTATCCACGATTTAGAACAAAGTCCCTCTGCCCCTCTTTTCTCCTCATTTATCCCTTATTTTTTTTCTGATCCATATAGTTGTAAATAAAATACACTTTTTTTGTTGAGTACAGAGCTGTAAAACGTAAATAGAAAATGTTATATTTGAGTGCTGTAATTTACTTGCATTGGCGTGTTTACTCGTCTACAAGCATGTTTCTGTGAGTATAAATTAATATATTACAATACTGGCAATGAAGAAGAATTTTACTCGTCTATACGCTTACGCACCTTTACTCTCAGTACTCTACAGTACTCAGAGTTTTACTCACAGACTTTCTATCAACAAGTAAACATCAGTAAATTATTACGCCGTGTGCAACTGGCCTTAGAAGTTAGATGAATACTGCAGACAGGCTGAACACAAACAAAGCAATGTCTTCGCTGCCTAGGATGTGTGATGTCAAAGCACAGGAATAAAACAAGCTGAGATAAGAGGTTAGAATAAAAGAGCAAATGTGGCAAAAGCACAGCGATCCCTTAATGTTTATATTGGCAGAATGAATATGATGTTGCTTTTATTTGAGACAAAACAGACAGATTCTAGCAAATTAATTACTTGGGAAAGCATAACTGGATGATTTCCCAAACAATTAAAATATTGACATGTCTTCTAATACTCCTACAGAGCGTCTGATTTGGGGTTCTGTTTCAGCAATAAATAGATTCAGGTGCCATGCTGTGTGAATTATTACTGTATATACTCGAGTATAAGCCAAGTTTTTCAGCACATTTTCTTGTGCTGAAAATCCCCCCTCGGCTTATACTTGAGTCACCTTTTTCCTTCGATCTCCCGGACTTTGGGGATCCGGTACCGGCCGGTGATCACCTGGACCCCAAACTTGGCACACCTGTAGCCCTTATAGGTGTGCAAAGTTTGTTGTCCGGGGGACCTACGGCCTGAGAGCACCGATTTTTAAAGCTGGGAACCCCTTCCGTAGACTGCCACGTTAAATGGTAATTTCTCCGTTGAATTTGGGGACCCAGTACCGGCCGGTCATAGGTCCCCCAGACCCGGAACTTGGCACACATGTAGCTCTATTTCTCCTCTACAAGTGCGCAAAGTTTATTGTCTGGGGGACCTACGGCTAGGGAGCACCGATTTTTCAAAACTGGGCACCCCTTCCATAGACTCCCATGTTAAACGTCAGACTAGTCATGGACACAGTGAGGCATGGGCACAGTGAGGCATGGGCACAGTGAGGCATGGGCACAGTGAGGCATGCACATGGACACAGTGAGGCAAAGTGAGGCACAGTGAGGCATGGGCACAGTGCGGCATGCACATGGACACAGTAAGGCAAAGTGAGGCACAGTGAGGCATGCAGATGGACACCCTAGGCTTATACTCGAGTCAATGCGTTTTTTCCCATTTTTTGGTGGTAAAATTAGGTGCCTCGGCTTATATTCGGGTCGGCTTATACTCCAGTATATATGGTACACGTATTTCAGTTTTCTTATTTTATTGCTTTTAACAAAAGCAGTATTAAACCCCAAATCAAAAATTGAATATATTGCAGCTTACCAAATATTAGATGGGGCGGCTGCATTCTTTTTCTTTTTTTAGGATTTTTGCCTCCTCTGTGAACCTGGTGATCTGGCCAGTAACACACCACCTCTAATAGTAAGACATAACTGATTGAAGTGGGGTACAAAGTGCTCAAATGTACCCGGACTCGCAACCCTCCTGCTTCAGAGGCTATGACCAGGTAGACTCTGTTCTCCACATATGGTGGACTTGTCCGCCATTTCTGGATACGGGTTCATTCCTAATTCATTCAGTCACTATGGGCAACATTATCAAATAACTTCAAATAGCATTGCTTAACAAGCCTATGGAAAACATTTAGCGGTCCACACAGACTTCAATATATTACATGTTTTTAGTGGCCAAAATAGCCATCGCTACAGCTTGGAAAAGACCAGTTATTGACCTAGCTTTAGTGAAACAAAAGCTAACCTGGATTATGCTCCAGGAAATTAGTATAGTGTTCTCCGGGACAAACAAACCCTGTTTGAAAAGGTATGGTCCCCTTGGCTTTCTTACCTACAGGTACCGGATACTAGGGGCTGACATTGGACCGGTGGTGGGGTGGATTCCTGCATTTATAAGGTCTCACTTCTTTGCTCTTTTCCCTCGTTCTCTTCTTTTTCTTCCTTTTACTTGCATTTCCTATTCCTCTTATGACAAGTTATGTTAAAGGATACTACCGTGGAACCTTGGATTACAAACATAATCCGTTGCAGGGGAATTTTTGTAATCCAAAGCACTCGCATATCAAAGCGAGTTTCCCCATAAAAGTCAATGGAAACAAAGATAATTTGTTCCGCATTGACTTATATGGCATGCAATACCACATGTGGCCAGAGGTGGAGGGCGCTGGAGAGCCTTGGAAATACTCAGGGACAGCTCGGCTAATCTCGGAAAGGCTTGGAAACAGTATTTCCGAGTGTTTCTGAGTATTTCCAAGTCATTCCGAGTACTTCTGAACAGCTCCAAACCGTTTTGAGTGTCACCGGTGCCCCTGCACCTCTGGTCAAATGCAGTACTGCACACCCCATTAGCAAACAGAGTCAGGATTTAAAAAAAAAGTTGCTAATCTTTCAAAACGCTTGTTAACCGCGTTACTCGTAAACCAAGGTTCCACTGTATATTGATATATTAGACCTTTCTAATTATTTGTTGCTTATGAGTACGATTATTGGGCCAGATTCAGAAAGATTTGCCTAAGTTGCCTCAGAAAGATTTGCCTAAGTTTCCGCGGGAGTAGTGTATGTCAGATACACTACGCCGCCGTAACTTACAGAGGCAGGTACTGTATTCAGAAAGAATTAAGTATGTTACGGCGGCGTAGTGTAAATGGGCCGGCGTAAGCGCACGTAATTCAAAGTAGCCAGGCAATGGGCGTGTTGTAGTAAACTGAGCCGTGACCCCATGCAAATGAGAGTACGAACGAACGGCGTATGCGCCATCCGTGGATGTATCCCAGTGTGCATGCTCCAAAATCACATCACAAATACTCAATGCTTTCGACGTAAATGTAACTTACTCACAGCCCTATTCGTGTACGACTTACGCAAACTACGTAAACGACGTACAATTTGACGCTGTTCCAATGTCCACACTTAACATTGCCTGCACCTCATATAGCAGGGGTAACTTTACGCCTGTCGAACGCCTTAAGTAAACAACGTATATCAATACGCCGGGCGCAACTACGTTTATGAATCAGCGTATCTAGCTCATTTGCATATTTTTAATGGGAACGCCGAATGCATCCAGCGTAACTATGCACCCACGATGCGCCGGCGTAGGCAAGTTACGTTGGACGGCTGAAGCCATGTTTTTCGGCGTATCTTGCTTTCTGAATCGGCGTAAAGATGCGACGGCGCACATTTGAAATCACGGCGGTGTATCAGGAGATACACCGGTGTACAATCTTTCTGAATTTGGCCCTATAAGTCTAGGGCTAGGCGCTATAGTGTTTCCTATGTTAGCCATAGTTCTGTCATTATGGTCATAGTTTTCTCAGTTTTCTGTTTACAAAACAAAGAAAGCTTGCAGGGAAAATCAATTTAAATGTATTTTTTTTCTTCTTTATACATGTCAGTTTTGCTGCAGCCTTTGTGTCTGGTATGAATATTATGGGGAACCTCAAACCAAAAAAAATAAAATGCATGGTGGTCCTCCCAAAAAAAAATGGCGTGGGGTTCCTCCCAAAAAACCATACAAGACCCTTATTGGATGCACGCAACCTGGCAGACCGCAGGAAAAGAGAGTGGGCAAGAGAGCACCCCCCCTCCTGAACCGTACCTGGATGCATGCCCTCAACATGGGGATGATGTCCCCATGTTGATTGGGACAAGGGCCTCATCCCCACAACCCTTGCACGGTGGTTGTGGGGGTCTGCGGGCTGGGGCTTATCGGAATCCGATAGTCCACTTTAACAAAGGGGATCTCTAGATCTCAGCCTCCCCTATGTGAATTGGTAACAGGCTACCATGTCACAAAAAAGTGACAAAGCTAAAAACACACACACACAGCTTTAGAAAAGTCCTTTAATAAAAAAAATAGAAAAAATTCCAGTGCTGTAATCCTTCTACGAGTCACGACCCGCTGCTTCAAACGATACAGCCTCCATAGGAGGCACCGTCCGAATGACGCGCGAGCCGTCTGACAGCTCACAAATAACCAAGGGCAGGGCCACCCGTGACGTGGATGGGTGACCCCACCCCCTCTGAGGCGTCACGGAAAACCCCCGTTGCGTACAGCTCGGACAACCGGCGCAAGGGGACTCCAAAAGTTATTGCCTCTAATGGTAGAAATAGATATTGCATCTTAAAATTTTAAAACACAAAAAAAAAAAGAGGGAGGAAAAAGATAGATGTTATTTCAAATGAACCTAAAAAACGTAATGCCATACCTATTCAAGGAGAAGTCAGTGACCAAGCCAGTAACTGTAGACATGTACCAGGAAAGACAGCCATTGTCCCAAATTGAATACCAACCCTTATATTATGAACACTGGAAGGGTAGGCTATGCCCTGCAGTCAGCTTGCAGGCAAGAAGCCCTTGTTTGAAGGTTTTATCCCTAAAAAGGTAAAAAAAGATTGCTACATATTAGAGTAGTTGAGGCGTACAATTTCTTCTTTAGTGTTTAAAGTCTGTCTCTTGACTCAACTATGATAGTTAAAAACCCAGTTGGGAAATTACATCGAGTTCAGCTTTCCTCCCAAAGTCATAAAACCGGCTCGTTGATCATTCTAATAAGCACTTAAAATAACTAAATCAAGAGCTATTAAAACAATTTTGACACGCAACTTCCTTCCAAAGGCAACACATAAACTTCAGCAATTTATAACTGTGCCATTTTTTTTTTCCTTTTTTTTCTTCAAGTAAATTTATTGGCTTCATAGTTTTCGTTGGGCAAATAAGGCTGATTTACGCTGTTGTACTCTACTCTAGAAAAAAAATTGTTTTACAGCTTTTGCCGTCTTCGGCCCGGAGAGTTTAGCCGCGCTTTTCTGCTTACTTGCAACAAAGTGAAATAAGTAAACAAGCTCTGATTAATGACTCTGTCAAACTATGGCTGCCTCTCTGTCCTTCCGCTCAATCTCGCCGACTGGAACCCCCGATATCGCAGCTCTGCGGCGCTTTGCTTATTCAAACCCCGTTTGACAGATTTAATTAACTTTAAAAGAGTTGGATTGTAATCTAATCGCTAATGATACCTTACATGTCCTTCTGCATCATCCACCGGATGCTTGACATGTTGTGTGTTTAACTGCGGACGGTTGTCAGTGCACTCGTGGTTGACAGACATAATTCAATTGCAAGAAACACAGACAGAAGTTTTTAAAGGAAAAAAACTTTTGCACAATCTTGTTTTTTACTTTTTATTTTTCATAGAGAAGTGGGAGCAACCATGACTACCAAAATTTACCTCCAACAACCCTTCCCCCGCAGCATTAGTTTTTTCTTTAACCTTGTTCCTTGTAATCAACAAAGAGTAGATACTCCGATACAGGCTTAAATCCCCAGACCAGCATCCAATAACAGGAGTAGTTTTCCTATAGTCGTTGGCCACTTGGACAGTCTCTGTCAGAGGATGCTTATTAGGACCCTTTCACACGGGGAGGATCAGTAATGATCCGCCTCCGTGTGTCCGTAAGCTCAGCGGGATCTCTCCGTAAATTCCCGCTGAGACGTCGGATGACAGGGCGGTCTCCACACACTGTGCAGGGACTGTCCTGTTTTCTCTCCGATCTCACCTATGGGGGAGCGGATGAACACGAACCGTGTGTCCATGTTCATCCGATCCGCTCTGCAGACGGAAGAAAAAATAGGGTTTTCTTCCGTCTGCAAAATTAAATCTTTGCGGAGGCGGGTAAATAAGGGTGTCAGCGGATGTTTACCCGCTGACACCCACAATCACATAGGGACCAATGTATGTCCCTTTTTCATCCGCAAACGGATGGATGAAAAAGCGGACATACGGTCTGCACGTCTGAAAGGAGCCTTAGGAGTTCAGCTAGCAGAATTATTAGCAGAACAGTGAACAGGAGCGCACATGCACACAGGAATGTGCACGGGAACGCACTCAGTGCACGTTGGCACCAGACAGGCTATTTAAGGATGCTCCTGCTCATGTTAAGGTGCTGACTGGTCTTTCAGCTATTACCTGTTCCAAAAAGGTTTTGCCTTTTATTGAAAATTGTAAATAAAAAAAACACAGGCCACAGCAGAACGGACAGAAGAGCTGATGCGTTTTACACTAACAATGCTTAGTCATAGCTTTGTGTTAGTGTGAAATACGTCAGCTCTTCTGTCCGTTCTGCTGTGGCATGTATTTTTTATTTCATGTTTGAATAAAAGGCAAAAACTTTTTTGGAGAGCGGCTGTCCAGAATTTCTTCCTGTTTTATTGCTACATGCATTGCCAGCACCTGGGCTTCTAAACTGGAGGAGAGGTTTTCACCTTTGTTTGACCCACCTAGAGCGGTGATATCCCCTTCCCTATTACCTGTTCTTGCTGCTACTCTGCTTGTTCTCTTGTTGTTGCCTTAGCTTGCCTCTGACCTGAACTTAAATCCTGATTCTGCCTTGTTGCCAGATCCTGACCCCAACTCTGTTCCTGACCACGTCTTTGCCTTATGATTCTGTACTTCACTTGCTGCTGACCTTGGCTACCCCTGTGACCACGTTTCTGTTCCTGGCTCTGTTCTCACATTCAGTTTCAGTGCATACCTGGCTGTCATCTGCATCAGCTCTCCTCACCACAGTGAGTCCCTGTCTCAAGTCGGCTGGGAGCTCTTGACAGGCCTCGCATCTGGAACCTGCAGCCTGGGCTGGAGATACAAGAGAGGCCTACCTCGTCATTTCAGTCTCCCTTTAGCTACATGACAGTCACTGTAACAGCTCCAAAGAAGAAAAGGGAACTGCTCACCATATTGAAAGCCTCAAAACATGGATTAATACATCTAACAAACAAGACAGTCCATCCAAAATACAACACGTTTCACTTGGTTAGATTTTTCGTCATAGGGTCTTCTTAACAAGTGAAAAGTGTTAGATGTTTGTACCTCATATGGAATTATCTGTTTGTTGGATGGAATAATATGTGATCTTGAGGCTTTCAATACAGCATTGATAAAGGAAAATATCTGTGACCAATCCGTACGGGTCCAGCATGTCCATACTAAACATCAATCCCTATACAAAGTCCTAAAAGGAGATCTTTTTTTATAATTAATACAGACTGCAGATGTAAAATTCCAAAGGATGTAAATAAAGATGGTGGCTAAGGCTCTACCCCACCTTTATCTATAGCCATGCCTGCAACAGATTGATGGAGGATGGACCATAGATGGAATGCATTGAGCCTAATACAGGAAAAAGCGACAGGAGACCCTCTCAATGTCGGCAGCCATTCTCTTTATGTACTTTGTAGAATGTGCCTAAAACTTTTAACCTAAATAGAATACCAATTTCTGGGGATGCTCTAAATTACCATGACCATTAGCTATGACTGTACACCTCCATGATGTCACATCTTTAACCATGTGGCCATACTTGCAAACCATTGCATATACAGTATTTTATTGTATATATTGTATAATAAGAGTATTATCACACCTCCAAAAGAAATAGTAGGAGGACAATATGAAGATATGGAGATTTTATGGAGAATAAAGGGTAATTAGAGATGTGTTTACTAATGGACAGTACTGTCAACTTTGTGACAATGACAAAAAAGGACCTTAGAGTCCACTGAAATTGTTTGGGTGCCTTTTGCTGTTAGATAACGTTTTGAAAGTAAGCTTTGTATCCTTTTACGCTGCATTCTGCTTATTACTGCTGTTTTGGTTCTGTTTCCTGTAAGTGTTGCTGTTGTGCAATATTTCCACAACCTTAAATAAAAAGATATTTGATTTTAATTAATCAGAACATTTGAATAATGAGCGCTTAAAGTTAAATTACAATGCTCTAAACTTCAACCTGCAATAAAGAATGTAAGTTGCCAATAAGATATCAAGGCAATAAACATTAGATTAAGCAGAACATTTATAATTAATGGGCCATTTTAATAAGACCAATTACAATATAGCCATGTAATTCTCTGCTGATGGCAGCTGCCTGCAGAAATTGGAGCCAGGAGAGAAAATATTAAAAAATGCTTTGTCACAAAAGTTACAAGGATTTTTTTGTGCAATTGTCATTTCTGATAATGGTCTTTCTTTTGCTGCTGTGCTGCTACACACATGCTGCACCTTTCAGATATTTGCAAAGAAAAAACCCACAAATAACTTCAGGTGACATACAGGACTTACTAATCTTCAAATGCCACAAAGTATCCCGCTTACAATATGCCAAACAGCACAGAGACAAGCCTCAAACCTTCTGGCACAAAGTCGATAAAACCAAAATGTAGCTTTTTGGCCACATAAACACTACATTTGGAGAGGAGTCAACAAGGCCTATGATGAAAGGTACACCATTCCTACTGTGAAACATGTAGGTGGATCGCTGATGTTTTGGGGATGTGTGAGCTACAAAGGCACATAAAATGTAGTCAAAATTATTGGCAAGATAAATGCAGTATGTTATCAAAAAATACTGGAGGAACATTTGCATTCATCAGCCAGGAAGCTGTGCATGGGACGTACTTGGACATTCCAGCATGACAATGATCCAAAACACAAGGCCAAGTTGACCTGTCATTGGCTACCACAGAATAAAGTGAATGTTCTAGAGTGGCCATCTCAGTCTCCTGACCTCAATATCATTGAGCCACTCTAAGGAGATCTCCAGTTCTCACAGTTCATGCAAGACAGCCCAAGAATTTACAGGAACTGGAGGCTTTTTGCCAAGAAGAATGGGCAGCTTTACCATCTGAGAAGATAAAGAGCCTCATCCACAAATACCACAAAAGACTGTCATTGATGTTAAAGGGGGCAATACACGGTATTAAGAACTGGGGTGTGTAAACTTTTGATCAGGGTCATTTGGGTCGTTTCTGTTGCCATTATGATTTAAAAAGAGTAAACACAGTTGATTGATAATAAATGGCTTCAGCCAAATACTAACCATGAGTTGAAGAAAAGTTTTTGTGTTATCCATATTCTCTAAAAAATGGCCAAGAATCATAAATTCTGCCAGGGTATGTAAACTTATGAGCACAGCTGTATACATGCTTGATGAAATGGGTATATATCGAACCCCGAAACATATTGGCTTTTTCTTGTAAATTCCTATTGTGTGCAATAAATGTTTACTGGGCTGATAGTATCCGTGTGGTGCTTTCATCCTTTTCACATTCTATTTTATTTACAAAAAGTGTTCTGTTCCAGTCATTTTCCTCACTGGATAAATTTCCCATTTTTTTTCCCAACATAAATTAAGGATCTATCTCTCCGGTGGGGGCTATTGTCCACAGTAAAAATCTAAACACTGTTGATTGATAATAAATGGCTTTTTGTTTTATCCATATTCTCTGAAAAATGTCCAAGAAATCATAAATTCTGCCAGGGTATGTAAACTTATGAGCACAACTGTGTATGTATGTATATATATATATATATATATATATATATATATATATACATATATATATATATATGTAGCCACCTTGTCCTAAACAGGGGCGACTAGTCAAATTCATTGCTGCTCAGTGGTAAACAACCTAGATGATTTATAATCTATTTGTTCATTTGGTTTTCCCCTAAACTCGGTGGTTTCCCCTAAACAGTGGTTTCTCCCTTCTGCCAGTAGGTGTCACTGGTGCCTCTGTAATTCGTATGAGAAACTACTGGCTTATGAATATGAAAGTGTCTTCCTCTAACAAACCAGTAGGGCCGCGTGCACACGATCAGTCCATCCGATGAGAACGGTCTGAAGGACCGTTGTCATAGGTTAACCGATGAGGCTGACTGATGGTCTGATGTGCCTTCACACCATCGGTTAAAAACACGATCGTGTTAGAACGCGTTGACGTTTACGTGTTTTAACACAACGACGTGCTGAAAAAAACGAAGTTCAATGCTTCCAAGCATGGGTCGACTTGATTCTGAGCATGAGCGGCCTTTTAACCGATGCTTTTGCATACTAACGATCGGTTTTGACCCATCGGTCAGGTCTCAATCGGTTACATTTTAAAGCAAGTTCTCTTTTTTTTGACCAAAGGATAACTGACCGATGGGGCCCACACAAGATCGGTTTGGACCGATGAAACGGTCCTTCAGTCCGTTTTCATCGGTTTTGACCGATCGTGTGTACGAGTTTCCTGGTCACTGGTGCATGATGGCGGTGAAATAAATATTTGGGGAAGGCCAAGAGATCGTGTTTGTGGGTTTAACTAAACTTTATTTGTTTAATTCTTCTTTAAGGGGGCATGGCCGGGGGTGTGTTCTATGCCTACATACTTTTGTTAATAGGTGTCCCTCGTTCCCATCTTAAAAAGTTGGGAGTTACGGAGTTGGGGCCTCAGCTGAGGAGACACGGAGGACCTCCAAATATCGTGAGGGGCCAAAAGAAGTTTGGGAGTGAAGTTTGGACCTCACAGGAGTATGTGCTGGTGGCTTATCCTTTAAGTGCTTTACAGGCAGGAGGTGCAATCAGTGATTTCAGTGATTTCAGTGATTTCCGGTTTGGCTTAAAGGTTCTCCACCTGTAAGGACTGTAAGTACGTTGTGCCATTCCGTGGATTCTGCACATCTACTAGTTCATGGGTGTTCTGCGCCCTATTCCTTAGAGCAACCAAGATTTTTTTTTTACATATTTATCTCTCCGATACTAAAAACACTCCAACAAAAGCATGTAGGGTATGCTTGTTCAGTTCTATTCATATTTACAAGAATACCATGTTGCTCGTATAAATAGCCCTTATTGGCCTGAATGGGCAATAGATGTACTTTAACATTTTGTGGAAAGCCTTTTCAGAAGAATGGAGGCTGTTATAGCCACAGAGGGGTGCAACTCCAAATAAATGTGGGTGATTCTGGAATGGGGTGTCCAGCAAAGTTATTTAAATATGATGGTCAAGTACATTTCCAGATTGGACAATAAATGTGTTTTGATTAATTCTTTCTCATCCAACATCAGTACCCGACCTCATTCATGTGCCTTTGGTTGAATGGCCACAAAATCCCACAGTCAAAACCTTGTGGAAAGCCTTCCCAGAAGTGTGCAGGGTGTTAGAACCAAAATGGAGTGCAACTCCACATTTAGGCCCAGATTCACGTACATCGGCGCATTATCGGTCCGGCGTAGCGCACCGCCATTACGTTAGACTTGCGCCATCTAGCCGCGTAATCCCCCGATTCACGTAGCTTTTGCGCAGGAAATTGCGCAAGCGTAAGGTTTTTTCCAGAGGCGTAAGGAGGAGTAATACAAATTGGGAGGGACGTGGGCGTGACCCCATGCAAATGAAGGGCCGGCCGGCTCGCGCATGCGCGCTTGAACGAGACCATGTCAGCTCCGCTGTGCGCATGCTCACAACTCGGGAGCGGCGCAATCAGTGAAATTGGAAATGGACTAGGGCAACAATGTGAACTACGCAGACAGCATAAATAGACACACACAAACGCACTTGCATTGCAAAAGTACATCCCTTTGTGTCCCTTCCCATTTAACCAAGTGCTTTTGTTCCTGTTGTTCGTCGCAGTGTGTCTTGTAGTTGTCAGATTAGTGTTCTGTGTGATCAAGTTCTTGTTGGTATATTTGTGAAAGTGTTTTTTGATAAGTGTTTGAGAGACTGTTTGTTTGATTGATATATTTTTGTTCGTTTGTTTTCTTGCTTTATTTTTTCTTTTATTTTTTTTGTGACTGTTTCTTGCTGAGTGCTAGTGTGATTTGTGGGTGTTCGTTTTCTCTTTGTGTGTGTTCTTGCCTGATTGGTTGTGCTTGTATTTGTGACTGATTTTTGGTGACTGGTAGTGAGTTTGTTTGGAAGTATGACAGAGAGAAAAAGAAAGCTCAATTTTACTGTGGGGGAAAAAAGAATTCTTGCCCGGGCCATTAGCGAGTATGGGCGTTTTCTCCACGGCCCGCAGAGTGCCACCACCACCCCGGCCAGGAGGAGGGAGATATTGGATAGGATCACGGAGCAGGTGAATTCATCGGGGGAGGGGGAGACACGGACCCGGTCTGGGATCGACAAAAAAATAAATGATCTCCGGCGTCTGGTGAAAAAAAAACTGGCCGCAATGCATGCCCATGCCAGGGGCACAGGAGGGGGCCCACCATGCCGTATTAGGCTTACAGCAACGGAGCATGTGGTGGCCCTGACCTTTCACCGGCATGAAGTGGAGGGCCTGCCAGGCTTTGACACAAGTCCGGTCCCCGCGGTGCCAGGTAAGGTTTTTTTTTCTATCAGGTGTGTAGCATGTGTGGGGGAGGGGGTGAAAGGGAATATGTGGCAAATGTGTGGATCCTCCAACCTGTGAATGGTTTGTGTCATCCACAGATGTGCAGGAGGGTGCAGGGCCATCTGGCCTGACCGCTCCAACACCAGGACAGCAGCCTAATGAGGCCCCCCCAACAAGGCCGGAGTCCGCGGAGGAGGTTCGAGAGGAGGAGGACGATCATGAGGAGGAGGACGATTATGAGGAGGAGGACGATCAGGAGGAGGACGATCATGAGGAGGAGGAGTCAGGCACTGGACGAGTGGTTTGTGCGGACTCTTCCCCTCTGGCTGGCAGAAGCCTGCCCTCCCTAAGGGGGAGCCCCCCCCCCTCCTCCCCCAACATGGCTCCCCTCACAAGGGCCTCCCCTTCTCCCCGCCCACAACCATCAGCTGGAGGCAGGATGTCATCCCAGAGCACCAGGGGGGCGCCCAATCTCCTGCCCGCCAGTCTGCGAAGGGACCAGGCCCTCCGGACCCGCCATCTGGGACAGCTCTGCCAGACTTTTGGGTGGGTGGAGGAGAGCCTGTCCTCCATGAAGGATACGCTGGGTAACCTGGACTCCCACTCCCGGGCTTTTACAACCTGCCTAAATGAACTGCAGACTACAGCAGCAGGCGTTGGGCAGGATGTGAGGGCCCTTACCCAGGCTATCCAGGCCAACACGGCAACACTTGGTGCTTCCCTGGACAGAATTGCCGTGGCCTTGGAGGGCAGGCCGCCAGGTGGGCAGATATCAGGGGCTGCTCCTCCTTCCCCGGGTTTGCCCCTCCCCCATGAGTCTCCCCTGAGGGGCCGGGGCCGTGGCCGGGGGCGCCCCAGGCGTGGCTCACGCAGAGGGCACTAATTTTTTTTCCCCCTTTTTTTTTTTTGGCTGACATTTTTTGCATTTTTTTTTTTATTTTGGCTGACATTTTTTGCATTTTTTTTTTTTTTTTTGCTGACATTTTTTTTAAATTTTGGGTTGTGCATGCTGTTTGAATGTGGGGGTGACATTCCTGCTGGAAAAGGGGTGTCATCCTCAATTTTGGTGGAGAAGGGTTCCCCAGGACCAGGGAGAAGTGATTCCCAGGTCCGTGTGAATGGTGTATGAATGTACAGTGACATAATTGGAGCCTTGGCGTGGCGTTGCTGCTCACAAGTCCTGCATGGTGGACTGGTGCCAATCCAATTTGATGAGGATGTGGGGTGTGTGTGCTAGGGACCATAGTGGTGTGCATGCATGCATTCTCATTGTGCCATGATTAATGTGTGTGTTTAACGTGCAAAGATGCACAATATGAGCTGCCTCCTGACTGCTCTTCCCTCAGAAGACGGGGTATCCTCGGTTAGGGGTTGATTGTCTGGTTGGGGGGTCAGGTCATCACGTAGCTCTATCTGCAGGCCCTTCCTCACTGCGAGATTGTGCAGCATGCAACATGCAACGATGATATGGCACACGAAGTTTGGGGAATACAACAGTGTACCCCCAGACTTATCCAGGCATCGGAAACGTGACTTCAGGAGGCCAAAGGTGCGCTCCACCACTGCTCGGGTTTTGATGTGTGCTTGATTGTATCTTTCCTCCCCTGGGGTTTGGGGGTTCCGGATAGGAGTCATGAGATGGGGTCCCAGTGCATATGCAGAGTCACCTGGAAGGGAAAAGACAGGAGAATGTTAGTCATGCATGTGCCACTTGTGAGGTGTGCATCACGGGAGGGGATAGTCATGCCTGACTCCCATGTCACTCACCAACCAGCCAGGTGTTCCCATACACGTTCTGATCGAATTCCATTCGGATGTGGCATTGATTGTAGATGTAGCTGTCATGGGTGGATCTGGGGTGTTTGGCACGGACGTGCCATATGAGGCCTTGGGCATCAACTATCACCTGTACGTTGATGGAATGCCAATGCTTCCGATTGCGGTACATGTGCTCTGTCTCATGGGGGGCTGGAGTGCCACATGTGTGCAATCAATGGCCCCGATGGTGCGTGGGAATCTGGCAATTCTGTAGAAATCTGTCATTGCCTTCAGCCGCAGGTCCTCAGTGGTGGGTTTGATGATTTGGTTGGCCAAGCATGTGAGGATTGCAGGGACAACCTGGTGCACACATCTGCTCATGGTGGATTGTGACATCCCAGCCACCACTCCACTTGTACGCTGAAAAGAGCCACTGGCAAGGACATGGAGTGTTGCCAGGACCTTCACCAGTGGCTGCACTGCTTGTGAGCGTTGTGTTGGGCTGGTGATGTCCTCCTGCAGGGTTGTGGTTAATTCCAGGATGGCATGAGGGGGGAATCTGAAGATGCGATACACCTCAGAATCACTCATGCCAAAGAGGTCTATGCGTGTGCGGTATATCCTCTCCCGTGCCATCCTCCGTGCCATCCTCTGTGCCCTCCTCCTTCTTTGGTCATCTAAATTCACTAGTGCAGCTATGAGCGACGATGCCCCTGGCATGTTGGCAGTCAAATTGTAGTGCAACACGTGTGTGTGGTCTGCTCCTCAGTAACGGTGTTGCTTTCTGTGAGATGTAGACGTTTTTTCAAAATTTAGACCAGCTTTTAGGTGCTCTAACTTTAGACAGGACATTTTGCTGTTGCGCACATCGCATAGCCTGCGCAGCAACTGCGTTTTTTTGTGGATCCCCGCAACTCCCTCATTAGCATATTTGACTAGCAAATCAATGGTGTGTCAAGCGCATTTTTGCGCGGACGGATGCGTCTGTCTAACGAAATTACGCCGGACAAAAAAAAGTAGATTTCTGGCGTAAATCGTTTTCTGAATCGCGCGCATCTAAACGCACGCGCACATTTAGACTTACGCACGCGCAACACCAGTTGCGCAGGCGTAATCGCTCTGTGAATCTGGGCCAATGTCTATAGTTTTGGAATGGGATGGCCAACAAGCTCATATACCCGTGATTATCCAGGTGATCGCTAACAATTGTGTGGATCATAAATAAGTGGCCCTAGCCAATTGGCTACATGTGGAAGAAAAATGTGCAAGATTAAATTAATTTAAGACAGGCGTGCCCAACCTTTTGAAGGGTGAGGGCCACTTAAGCGAATTGGTAACTGATCGTGGTCCACAATGAGCGGAGCAGGAGGATGACAGGTCCGTGTCCACAGACACAGCCCACTCTAATATATGGGCCCTCTGAACCAATCCTATTCACCCAGATGGAAGGCAGCAGACCCCTTTCTATTTTTTTTAGGTAGGCAGGTGTAAACAGACACAGACAGTTTACATCTGCTGCTCCATAGTCTGATTCGGTTGGAACGATCATGTGAAAGGGGCCTAAGGCTGCTTTCACACTGATGCACAGCGATTTGCCCAAACCGCAGGTAAGGTCACACTTTCTGAAAGCGCAACAAACCCGCAATTTAATAGCAGAAGTCTATGGCTGAGTGCTTGATTTCTTTACCGGTGGCTTAATTCACAAAACCTGTTGGGGTGAATATTACCGCGCTTACCATAAACGGGGGGAGGGGGGGGGAAGAGGGGAGTGGGTGGGGGGGGAGGGGAGTGGGTGGATACAGCTGCTGCACTGAATGGTGTATCAACCAAGGCAGATAAAAATGGGGGGGTGTAGTGCTGCGCTGTAAGGAAGAAAGTGGGGATGGGATAAAATGAAGAGGAAGTGTGGCAAAAAACTAGATACGTGGAAAAAAGAAAAAAGGAATAACCTAACTATTATACAAAATGAGGAAGTCACGTGGAGTGACTAATGCGCGTATGAGGTACCAGAGGTGACGTTGGCGGACGCCCTGTGTTTTTATGCCTGTTTTTTATTTCAACTTTGTGAGTACCCATTTATTGTTTTAATAAAAAACCCCTGTTTTAATGGTACTACACTATTGGCATTTTTTTGTTTTCCTGGATGTGAGCGACTATTATCGTTTGGAGGTGATTACCAGGAAGGATCCATTCTCACCACATTTACCTATTTGGATGACACCAGAAGTGGACTCAACCTGAAAAGTGCTCCTGGGCTTTGTTTTCTGCTGTTACCTTACAGCAGTAAGGTAAGGGGACATCTTTACTTATTTTGGAAATAGCATCTGCAACTGGTCATCACGGCATTTTGGCTTTTACATCAGCAATCTTTTTGAACTTTATATCCATATTGCATTTATACATTGCATTGACTCATTGTTACCTGTTGTATGGACATTCACCCTGAATAACACTGTTGTGTGCGATTTCTGGCACTTTGTGCACCAGATTGTTATAAGGAAGTTACACTTTATATGTTATTTTGCACTGTCATTGGTTTGGCAGCCGGCTTAGGCTGCATTTAGCACGTTTAATATATATTTCTTATATACACCACTGTCATTTTCTGACATTACTATGTATAATAGTTAGGTTATTCCTTTTTTCTTTTTTCCACGTATCTAGTTTTTTGCCACACTTCCTCTTCATTTTATCCCATCCCCACTTTCTTCCTTACAGCGCAGCACTACACCCCCCCCCCCCCCCATTTTTATTTCACAAAACCGCTGCTCTGGGATGGCGGTCGGCAACCCGTGATCTGGGCTTGCCAACCTGCTATTCCAGGGTCACATCAGAGGGCTGCACGGGCCACATGTGGACCCTGGTCCACTGGTTGTGCACCCATGATTTAAAACAACCAAAAAACAATTTTACCTATTTAATTCTCAGGTACTAAAGGAACTCTAGAACCAAGGCATGTAGGCTATGCTTGTCCAGTTCCATTCATATCTACAAATTCCAAATTGTATGTGGCATCTTTAGAATACCCTGAGGCTTGTATAAATAGTCCATATTGGGCAAAAAGGTCCATAGACACACTTCTAAATTATGTAGAAAACCTTCCCAGCAGAGTAGAAGCTGTTATAGCCAAAGCGGGGCAACTACAAATTAATGTCCATGATTGTGGAATGGGGTGTCCAGCAAAGTTATTTAAGATCGATGGTCAGGTTTCCACAAAACATTCATGAAGAAACATTTTCAGACTGGACAATCAATATGTCTTGGTTGACTCTTCCTTATCCAACATCAGTACCTGACCTAATTTATGCTCCTTTGGTTAAATGGGCACAAAATCCCACAAAAAACCTTCCAAAGTCTTGTGGAGATCCTTCCCAGTAGAGTGCAGGCCGTTATAGCCAAAAATAAGATCAAACTCCACAATAATTTGCATAGTTCTGGAATAGGATGTCCAACAAGCTCATATAGGTGTGATCATAAAGCCTCGTACACACGACCACTTTTCTCGTCAGGAAAACTGCCATGAGAGCTTTTGGCCGGGAAACCGGCTGTGTGTATGCACCTTCGCAATTTTCCCGACAGTAAAACTGCCGGGGAAAAAAAAGAGAACCATCTCTCTTTTTTCCCGCCGGGGATTCCCGGCGGTTTTTAACCTGACAGTCTCCTATGGGAAACACTGTGATAGAACATACACACGGCCAGGATTCCCGAACAAAGCTCTCATGGCAGTTTTCCTGTTTTGAAACCGGGTTGTGTGTAGGGGGAAAAAGTTACCGAGCAGGTTCTCGGTTTTCCCATACGTGTGTGAGGCTTTAGGCAACCACTAACAATAGTGTGGATCACTTCTCTTAAACAAGTGGCCCTAGCCAATTGGGTAAATGTGGAAGTAAAATAATGTAGGTGGGCCAGATTCACGTACCTGGGCGCATCTTTGTGCGGGCGTAGCGTATATTCTTTACGATATGCCGCCGCAACTTAGAGAGGCAAGTGCAGTATTCACAAAGCACTTGCTCCATAAGTTGCGGCGGCGTATCGTAAATTGGCCGGCGTAAGCGCGCCTAATTCAAAGTAGGAAGGAGGTGGGCGTCATCTATTTAAATTAAGCGTGACCCCATGCTAATAAATGTCCGGTCGAACTGGGCATGCGTGCGCATGCTCAGAATCACGTTGCATATACTCCCTGAGGCCTCGTACACATGAGGCAATTCATTTGTTCAAATCGGTTGGACCGACCGATTTGAACAAATCTGTCTCTTTGGATTTTGGTTTGCTCGCGTGTACACACGAGCAAACCAAAATCCCCGCCAGCAGACGGCGCGCTGATGTGTCGGTGACTTGGCGGTGACGTTGACGCCGCCACGTCACCGCACCAGGAAGTAAAACACTTCTGCGCATGCGCCGAATCCATTCGGCGCCGGTGCGAGACGACATGTCTGCTGGTAAGTGTACTAGCCAGCAAACATGTCGGGCGGACGGGTTCCCACCCGATAGATTTGAAAGCATGCTTTGAAATCTGTCGGGTGGCCAAAACCGTCGGCTCGCCCGTACACACGATCGAATCTGTCTGCTGGGACGGTCTAGCAGACCGTTTCCAGCAGACAGATTTGATCGTGTGTACGTGGCCTAAGAGACGTCAGCGCGCAATGCCTACGACGTGTGAATGTAACCTACGGTCAGCCCTATTTACCTACTACGTAAACGGAGTAAACAACGTAAAATTTGATGGCGTCGTTCCCTGGCCCATACCTTTGCATTAGCTGCGCCTCATATAGCAGGGGTAACTTTACGCCGGACGTAAGCCTTGCGCAAATCGCGTATATGAAGCGGCCGGGCGCATATACGTTCGTGAATTGGCGTATCTTACTAATTTGCATATGTATAATGGGAACGCCGAATGCATCCATCGTAACTATGCGCCCACGATACGCCGGCGTAGGCAAGTTACGTCGGACGGCTGAAGCCATGTTTTTCGGCGAATCTCACTTTGTGAATCGGCGCAAAGATGCGATGGCGCACATTTGATTTTCTGAATCTGGCCCGGTGTGTTGGTCAGATGACCACTTTCTTGGTCAATATAGTGGATCGCTTCTCTTAAACGAGCGGCCTGGGCAAGTGAGCATGAAAGTAAAATTAATAAGATTAAAAAAATTAAGACAACCAAGAAATGCATTTTACTTATTTAATTCTTAGGTACAAAAAGTACTCCAGAACCGGGGCATCTAGGCTATGCTTGTCCAGTTCCATTCATATCTACAAGCTCCAGATTGTATGTGGCACCTTCAGAATACCCTGAGGCTTGTATAAATAGTCTCTATTAATAATTTAAGCACACAAGCAAATGCACATTTCACATAGTTGATGGCAACATTGAATTTTGCTTTAGGGATTGAGGAAGGGGGATATATGAAATAATTAAACCTATCAGTGAAAGCAGATATTATAAAATTAATGTAGGTTTACGGTAACTTTTCCAGACTTGGTGCCTGATTAAAACTCTCTAACAAATTAGTGTTAATCTGATTAAATTACTTCTTATTGCGTTTATGTTCATCTAAAGATGCATGCCTGTGGTAGCTGCAGGGAGTTTTGTTAATTTTTAGTAACAAGTGTGGCTAAAATAACACCGCCGACTCCTATTCAAAGCTTCAGGTCCGCAACCTCGGAAATTCCAATGAATGTTCGGGGTAATTACTCCTAATAATCTGACAAAAGTCTAGAGGCAGGCCACGGGAACCTGAATGGAAGAGGCGACTGACATATATAACTGATTATTTCATCCTAGCCTGCTTCCAGGCTGTTTTCTGAGACTTCTCTGCCAAAGCTAGAATCATCTATTAAACATGTAGGAGGACAGAGTCTAAATATAACCAATTATTAGCTATAGTTTTCAGCGTTTTAAATTGATGGTTGGACAGAAAAGCGTCTTTTCTTTGAAAGGAGAGTGCGTTTGTACCAACAGCCAAGTATGGGATGGGGACAACTAAAATTCATCTTCCAAACTTTCAGAGAAACTGGTGCATTAATAAAAATACACCTGTTGTCTGCTTGGACCTGATTGAGTCACTTTCGGAACATGTAGATTTTCTATTAATGGTAAAAGCAGGGCATGGTAATGTATCGGGGTCATCCTATCAGAGACTATTGATAGGCCTGAATCCCATTGGAACTTTAGCTACGCCTGTAAATATGTTACGATACCTTTAAGAAGTTATGCATTGTGGGACTGCAATTGCCGGGAGATATGGACTCCATTGATTCTTCGTAGAAACAGACTACGCTTCCCACAATGCCCTGCATTATTGGAACATGTGACACCTCCGCACAGACTTATGGGGGAGGTTACTTAAGAAAAGGGAGGGGCTGATCTCGCTCTCTTGGGACCTGCATCTTCTCCTCTGTGGAGTTCTGGAGTGCTGTTAGGCCTGAATCCAGGCGGCCAACCCACCGGAGGGAAGCAAGACCACTGTACCTAGCTCGTGTTCCAGGAGACTGGTGAAGCCACCCAGCTGACAACTGAAACAGTGGAGGGCCTGATACCGGAGACCTTGTGCTACGGGACGGTGACTGACCAATGCGCTTTGGAGAAGAACTCAGGCGGATCGGCCTGTTCGGGTGAGAGAGCACATGCTCAACTTTCAGCTCTCCCCTTTAGAAAAACAGTCTAGTGCCACCCCACAAGCCGGAGACACGTGTTGGCCTTCTAAGTTGATAGTTGTTACCATAGGCGTGCACAGCCTATTGCATTAGGGTGTGCACCCCAAAGCTCAAACAGACAAAAGTATTGAGGCACCTGCATTTACACATACACAAACTTTAATGGCATCCCAGTCTTAGTCCATAGGGTTTAAAATTGACTTGGCCCACCCTTTGCAGCTATAACAGCTTCAACCCCTTTACATTACACAGCAACCTGCACCACTGGACCCCTTTACATTACACGGCACCCTGCACCACTGGACCCCTTTACATTACACGGCACCCTGCACCACTGGACCCCTTTACATTACACAGCACCACTGGACCATTTACATTACACAGCACTCTGCACCCCTTTACATTATACAGTCTCCTTCGCCACAGACCCCCTTCAGCACAGACGCCAACTTCAGCACAGACCTCCCCCTTCAGCACAGACCTCCCCCTTCAGCACAGACCCCACCAATAAGAACATCCAAAAAGACAAGCCAGAGTAAGAATTCATATGGATTGGTTGGCTTTTTTTTTTTTGGCGCATCATTTGCCCATTGCCTGCCTAGCTCAGTGCTGTCACCCCCGGAGGGGGTGCGGAGTGCAGATGTAGATCACTCTGCCAGCGCATGTGGAGACCTGCTGCCGGAACTATAGAAGCTGCATCGGCAAATGCACCTGGCTTACTCCGCAGCTGAGGTCCTAGTTCCCTGCTCAAACACCTCAAGTGCAGCTGTTTTTACCAGCCCCAGTGGTGGGGACTGAGTTGCACATGGACAGGGCAGATGATGCAGGCATTTAGCACTAACAAAACATGTGAAACACAGACAGGGCACAGGGATGATTAGGCATATCTCTCCCAACTTTTTAACTTCAGAATGAGGGACACCAGAGGAGTAAAAAGACCTGTGGCACACTACGTCGCAGTAATTTGTGGGCATGGTCAAGTGCCTAGCAGCGGGAGGGGCTTAAAGGGATGTGGCTAAACGTACAGAGTGCAGAGTTGAGAGGGTGCTATGTACAGAATTGAGAGGGTGCTATGTACAGAGTTCAGGGTTGAGAGGGTGCTACGTACACAGTGCAGGGTGCAGGGTTGAGAGGGTGCTATGTACAGAGTGCAGGGTTGAGAGGGTGCTACGTACAGGGTTCATGTAGTGTGCAGAGTCCCATATTTCAGCTAAAGAAAGCCCTTAGTAGTATACAGTACAAACACTGAAGCCATGAATAATACAACCACAGCACATGTGCTGACTATTATCATGCTGTTGACCACACTGTACAGCCTGTATACACTACAGTAAGACACAGGCTTAGTGTAATCATCAGCATGATAATAATGATCACAGGTGCTGTGGCTGTATTGTTCATGGCTGCAGACAGTGATCGCACTGTATACTTGTACTAGGACAGCAAGGAATGTACCAGGCTGCAGAACAGTTTCAAGACATAAAAAGAAAGCCTGGGTGGAAGTGCAGAATTTTGTGAATGGAGAGCAGAAACAGGAGAAAGTGAACTGGAAATGGGGGAGGTGATGAGGATTGGTGTGAGAGTGTGTGATTACTGCATGGTCTTACTGATAAGATGACATGTAGTACACGGAGGGGAAGTGCAGCTGGGGGTGAAAGGTCCCATGTATCAGGAGGAAGGGCTGAGTGACTGGGAAGGAGAGGGTGTCGATGGGAGTGGAGAGAACTCAGTGAAGGAGGAGAGCGACATTGCAGTGCAGTCAGTAGCAGATCACTCACCTCTGATCACTGCAGGACTTTCACTCTTTGCACGCAGCTCTTGTTCAGGCTTCTCCCCGCATGGGAGCTGCTTCATCCCCCACACCCACCCACTAAAACAGGAAGCACACGGGATGAATTTGAAGTGAAGAACAGCTCTTTGTGTACCCATTGGCCGAGGAAGCAGCTGCACCGCCCCCTGCTGCCTACTCAGCTAATGGGTAGCTGAAGTTCACCGTGCACTGTGTGTGTCAGAGGCAGAGGGGAGCGATGCGGCTGCCATACAAGTGTAACTCGCGGCATTCGGGAACCATGGAAACCCGCACACGCCGTGGCCATTCCGGGACCCTGATTGGGAGGTTTGGATTAGGGTGTGCCTGGGCACACCCGGCACACCCCGTGGGCACGCCTATGGTTGTTACACAGGAGTGACTGACGCTGATGAGCGATCAGTCCACCACCATTGCTATTCATAACACCCTGTTTTTGACTAACTTTACCTCATCGTTTATCCCTTTTGGATTACAAATCTAAAGTGCACCAACGGCCGCAACGTGGACTTTGGTCTCGAGACGTTTCTTTAGCTGTTCCGCAGAACTGCCCGCTAGGGGGAGCTCGTGAGCATAGACTGCCTATACTAGTTTAACTAAATGGTACCATTCCTTGTCTTAGATCTTTTCTTGTTATCATTTGCTGATTCCTGCAAGGGCCCTTGCGGAGTCATTGTGTGCCATTGTATGATTGTTATTGACTTATAATTCAAACCCATATTTGCTTTCTACTTAATGTAAAGTCATTCTTTTTGGTTTAAATATATTAACTGTGTGAAGTGCCCACAGGAGCAGGTAATATTGTTGTTGCATTGCCATTGTATGCTATATATATATATATATATATATATATATATATATATATATATATATATATATATATATATATATATATATATATGTAAAAATATATATATATATATATACCTGCTATTTTGACCCTGGCCAAGCAGAGGTCACAACACATTTACTAGACATCTGATGTGTCAAGGGAGGGTTTGAGCCAGTTAAATAGGGGTGAGCCAAAAGTGAAGAGAGTAGATCCCAAATCTAATCAGCTGCTCCTGATGGGGTAGTGCCACAGTAACATTCAAAGTATTTGTGATTTTCCTCATTTGTTTTTGTTTTTTAAAAAAAAGTTAAATCATGCCCTGTACACACGATCGGACCTTTGTCCGACCAAATTCACATCAGAATTCCAACGGAGTTCCATCGGAGGAAAAGAGAACATGTTCTCTATGTAATCTCTGATGGAATTCATTGAAATTTCCGATGGAATTACTCTGATGGGGCATACACACGGTCAGAATATCCGATGGAAAAAGTCTGTCGGACTATAATTTACAATTGCGCAGTCATGAGATGCTGTACCTAAACAAAATATATGTCCTCTTTTTCCCACACAAAGAGCTTTGTTTTGGTGATATTTGATCACCTCTTTCCTTTTTATTTTTTTGTGCTATAAACAAAAAAAGACCGACCATTAAAAAAAAAAAAAAAAATCACTTTCTACTATAAAACATATCCAATAAAAAAAAATGAAAAAAAATCTAAATTTGTTCACCAATTTAGGCCCATGTCTATTTTTCTACATACAGTGCCTTGAAAAAGTATTGATACCCTTTGAAATGTTCCACATTATATCAATCCGAAAACGTAGATATATTTTATCGGGATTTTATGTGATAGACCAGTGATGGCGAACCTTGGCACCCCAGATGTTTTGGAACTACATTTCCCATGATGCTCCACTACATTGCAGAATGCAGTAGTATCATGGGAAATGTAGTTCCAAAACATCTGGGGTGCCAAGGTTCGCCATCACTGTGATAGACCAACACAAAGTGGCACATAATTGTGAAGTAGAAGGAAAATTATAAATTATTTTCATTTTGTTTTGCAAATTAATATGTGAAAAGTGTGGTGTGCATTTGTATTCAACCCCTTTACTCTGATACCCCTAACTAAAATCTAATGGAGTCCACCTAATTAGTCAATAGAGTCCACTTGTGTGTAATTTAGTCTCAGTATAAATACAGCTGTTCTGTGAAGCCCTCAGAGGTTTGCTCGAGAACGTTAGTGAAAAAACAGCATCACGAAGGCCAAGGAACACACCAATCAGGTCAGGGATAAAGTTGTAAAGAAGTGCTCTGCTTAACATCACATGCCTGGCGAAGGGGCCCTGCGTGGCTCCAAAACGTTGCACTTTCTTTGTGTTGTGATCATGCAATAAATCAACCGCTTGGACGCTATTAACGTTGTGCCATGGTGTGCTGGCAAATATCTTTACTGCTTAGCAGAGACACATGATTCATGCCTTTTGTACTGACAGACCTGTGTACCGAAGCATCGGTAGGTGCTGGCAGACATCATGTCCGCTGCACCCGCCAATGAGCTTGCGCTGTGTCTAATCACAGCGGGAGTGGGAAGCTGGTGGCGGGCAAGCGCGCCCCCTGACCTGGAAGTGCAGGATCACGTACTAGGTATGTGATCCTGCGCAGCAGAGCCGCCTTGGTGCCGTATATCTACAACATACGGCAAGCGGTCCAAAGGCCCATAGCCACGATCCGATTATCCAATGGGAATTGTGTGATGACAGGCTGCTGTTGGATAATCTGACCGTTTGTAGGCTCCATCAGACAATTGTTGTCAGATTTTCCGCCAACAAATGTTGGATAGCATGCTTAAAAATTGTCTCCCAACAAATGTATGTTGTTGGATTATCCATCGGACAAAAATCCAGTACAAACACGCATGCTCAAAAGCAATGCTAACCATAACACAACATTAGCAGAAGTTGCCCAAAGGGTGGCGCTAAAGAGCTGAAAAAACATGTAAGTTTGTGTTTGTTGACCGACAATTCTTTGCCGTTTGTACGCAAGACAAGTTCACGGCCAAAGCCCTTCGGACAAAATTCTACGCGGAAAATCCGATCGCGTGTACTAGGCTTAAGACTACATTTGCTGTACATTTGGTACCCCAAAAATGACTATTTCATCCAAAAATGCTCACTCCCATAAGGTATTGCCAGCCTCGGCACAGAAAAATGTTGCAAATACACAGGAATGTGTCTTGGATCAATCTTTCTTATAAAAATGACAAGTGTAACAAGTTCTGAAACCGCAAACAACTCCGGTGACGGTAAACCACTCTGGTTAACAAAGACCTTGGGCACACAGGATGAAACATATAAAGTTGTGAGCGGCAGCACATTAACGCACTGAGCAAGTGCCTATCAAACGCACCATTAGCCCGATATGTCGCGGCACTTTATAAGCCTTAAGAGTAAGTCTATAACTCTTGTGCTCAGCAATTGTTGCAGCTTATAATGTCCGCTGACAGATTATACGATACACAAAACCCGCCCGCCAATCGCAAACACTTCCGGCGATAAAATGATATGCAGCAAGAGCTATTTACACACCTAATAATTATACTCCAGTCACTTTTATGATATTGAAATGATTGTGTCATGTTGGATTCATAGCTTTACATTCTTTAATTGTTAGCGCATCTCTCAAACGTGTGCTATATTATTCGAATTCCGCTTTCTACTGCTCCAAGGAAGGTTTATTCTTATAAAAGTTAAAGTGATAGTAAAGTCTCTTTTTATAAAATAAAAAACACATAAAAAACTTTAGTAACCTGGTTTTGCACAGACCACCCCCGATCCTCCTCTTCTCAGGTCCCCCGCCGGCACTTCTGGCCCCTCCCTCCTACCAAGTGCCCCCACAGCAAGCAGCTTGCAATGGGGTCACCTGAGCAGGCTCGCTCCTGAGTTATGGCTCTGCATGTCCATGCACACGTAGAGCGGCAGCTCAGCCCCACCCCCTCTCCCTCCTGATTGGCTCAGTGGCTGTTACGGCAAATGAAGAGGCAGGGTCCCTGAAAGGCCGGGGCACCCGTGGACGTCACTGGTTTGAGATGGGGCTCAGATAAGGGGGGGGGGTCTTTTAGAACCACTCTATCTCAGTATTTTTGTGGTAGTGAGGAGCAATGGATCACTGAATGTGTTCTATATCAATTCCTTAGCAGCTTTCATTTCTAGAACTCTGGTAGATGGCACCTAGGTTTGGTGCACACCTACAGGTTCAACCAAGCACTTGGTTTTCATGGCTTCTCACACCATGCACAGGGCTGCCATTAAGAATTAAAAGAACTGCCATGCACCTGCTAAGGGCAGAGCAATTCTGTGCAAAGCACGTGAATTTGCGTGTGTTCTGAAAATGACATACACTACATTGTCAAAAGTATTGTGACACTTGCCTTGCACGCACATTAACTTTAATGGCATCCCATTCTTCATCCGTAGGGTTCAATATTGAGTTGGCCCACCCTTTACAGCTATAACAGCTTCAGCTCTTCTGGGAAGGCTGTCCACAAGGTTTGTGTGTCTACAGTGTATATGGGAATGTTTGACCATTCTTCCAGAAGTGCATTTTAACCACTTCAATGTCAGGCTTTTATACCACCTCCAATAATCATCATTCTTTTGCTAGAAAATATTGCAGTACCCCCAAACATTATATATGTTTGGGGGTACTGCAATATTTTCTAGCAAAAGAATCCTGACCTCATCCCGATAGAACACCTTTGGTATGAATTAGAGCAGAGACTGCGGCGGATACCCTAGGGAATAAAACGACGGCCATTGCAACGTTTTATCTCGCACGGTATTTACGCAATGATTTTTCAAACGCCTTTTTTTTGTAAAAAAATTGTTTCATGAATTAAAAAAATAACAAAACAGTAAAGTTAGCCCAATTTTTTTGTATTATGTAAAAGACTATGTTACACCGAGTAAATAGATACCCAACATGTCACGCTTTAATTATGCGCACACTCATGGAATGGCGCCAAACTTCGGTACTTAAAAATCTCCATAGGCAACGCTTTATTTTTTTTTACAGGTTACCAGTTTAGATTTACAGAGCAGATCTAGTGCTAGATTCGTTGCTGGCACTCTAACGCACGCGATGATACCTCACTTATGTGGTTTAAACAGCGTTTACATATGTCGGTGGGACTTACGTGTGCGTTCGCTTCTGCACGCGAGCTTTCGAGGACAGGGGCGTTTTAATTTTTTTTTCATCTTTTATTTTTTTTTTTGGCTTATTTTTTATCTATTTTTACACTTTTTTTCAATTTTTTTTCCCATGTAAAAACATCCCTTGAAATAGGAAATGTGTGTGACAGGTCCTCTTTAAGGAGAGATGCGGGGTCAATAAGACCTCACATCTCTCCTCCAGGCTGGAAACCATGAGATCGGTGAAAAAAAATTCACCGATCTCATGAATGGTTGATTACAGCCGGCTTTGTTTACTTACGGGGACCCGGGCGTGACGTCATCACATCGTGCCCGGGTCCTCCGACGGTCATAGAGATGACTGGTGACCATCTGGTCACCAGTCACCTCTATGCTTCCTGCCGACGCCGACGATTCGTTCTCCGGGCCCCCGAAGGCACGGGAGAGCCCGGAGAAGCACCGGATGGCGGCGGGAAGGGGGGTGTCCAATTTTGCGGCCTGTAAGAACCGCTGCTATGATTGTTCTTATGTCGTGCAGAATTGCCGGCTGAAGAAGAGGATATCTGGATGATGCCTCTGGCTGCAGGCATCATTCAGATATCCACCCGCAAAGCCCAGGCCATCAATTGACGGCCACTTAGGATGGGAGATCCCATCTCTGGCCATCAATTGTCAATGGGTGGGTATTGAAGTGGTTAAAGGTCAGGCACTAATGTTGGAAAAAAAAGGCCTGGCTCGCCGCAGTCTCTGCTCTAATTCATACCAAAGGTGTTCTATCGGGTTGAGGTCAGGAATCTGTGCAGGACAGGCAAGTTCCTCCACCGCAAACTCGCTCATCCATGTCTTCATGGACCTTGCTTTGTGTAATTAGAGGGGTTGAGGGGGCGAGCAGGAGGGTCAGGACTCCCACTAACACACAGCTCCTTTCTCTATCTGCAAAGTAGAGAGTGTCCTGACACTCCTGCTCGCCCCCTCCCCCCTCAAGAGGCTTTCTCCACACCAGGGAGAAAGCCTTGCATTACTGTGTGGAGTTACAGACAGAAGAACAGGAAGTGAGGATTTCTCATAAGAAATAAGGACATTTAAAAGCAAAATGGAAGGATGAGGTAAGTGAAGGAGGACTGCACTAAGATAAAGGAAGCTATATAGGAAAAAAAAATCCTTTACAACCCCTTTAACTCTAAACTGATAACCATTTAGGGACTTTTAAAGAATCACTGATGAAAACTTTGGGTATTATAATCTTTTAGAGCAGGTGCACAAAATTTTGGGTGTTGATGTGATTGGTATATAGTTATTCAAAAGGAAAATGGTCAGTGGCAGCTGGTGCTCAAAATATTTGGGGGGCGCAAACAAACTGAAAAATTCAGAAAAAAAACATAAATTGTAGCCTCACATGTGCCCATCAATTGCCGCCACTGTGCCCATCAATTGCCGCCACTGTGCCCATCAAACTCAGCCACTGTGCCCATCAATTGCCGCCACTGTGCACATCAAATGCAGCCACTGTGCCCATCAAGCACAGCCACTGTGCCCATCAACAGACTCAAGCACCTGATTGGCAGAGAGACAGTTCAGTGTTAGAAGAGCGAATGAATAGTCACTTTCCTAACACACCTGGGTGAACTACCAGCGCCTATAGCTCTAATCAGGTTTTTCAAACCCCCCCCCCCCCATCGCTGTAATTCAGGTGCCCGAAAAGGGGCCATGCACCTGAATAGGGAATGGCAGGGGCGGCCATGGATAGATTCCGAAGGGGGTGGCTGGAGAGAGAGAGGGCACCCGTGTGCCCTTAATGGATGCACCACCACTGAAAATGGGTATTATGTTGTGTTGGTGTGCACTAAAAATAATTTTAGCATATTTTTTTTCCTGAAAATATGTATTTGATAAAACAACTGCAAATGTTGTGTAACGTGCTGTATATTGTATATAAATATAATGTTTGGGGGTTCTAAGTAATTTTAAAAAGATGATTCTAAGGCTTCATTTCCATGGACGTTTTTACAGCCACTTTGTGTTTTTTGCAGCTTAAAAACGGCTCTCCATGTTAGTCTATGGCCTCATGCCCACCATGACGTTTTTAAGCTGTAGATGGCTGAGACGTTTTTAAGCTGCAAAAAAACCCAGGACCAGTGGGTTGTGAAGCTCCAGCAATAGAGCTGCAAAAACGCCAGACATTAAAAAACACTCACCATGCGCAAAAAGGCTCAAAAACGCTGCCGCTCCAGCTCAAAAAATACATATTTTTTTTCAACAAATAAACATGGACAGGCGTTTTTAAGCTGTAAAAAAAGGCTTAAAAAAGTGGCTGTAAAAACATCCATGGAAATGAAGCCTTAAGTGGAACTAAACTGCATCTGAATAGTATTAAGGTTATTGTAGTAGCAAGAAATACACAGCTAAATATAAAAAAAAAGCCCCCCTCCCCCCACTTAGAAAATCTGAGACCATCCTAAGTAAGGGGAGATGATTCATGTAGCATTTACTTTCTGGAATCCATCTGCCCTTAGCCTAGGCATACAGGCAAGAGTGCGTGTTTAGCTAAGAAAACCCCTCCTCCCCTCCTAAAGACTCCTCGGACACATGACATCCTTTTGCCTAGGCCAGCAAGCAGGAAGCAAGTGAAAAAAATAAAAAATAAAACAAGAAAATGTAATATACCTTCCTATCTACTGCATTTATTAAGGCTAGCAGGATAAGGATTGAAATAGCTTATGTTGATTGACAACGTTTAGTGAAAATGTAAAAGAATTGCCCCGGATACGAAGTGGTTAAAGTACAATAAGGCACAAAAAAAAAAATCAGCCATACAGCGATATATACATAAGAAACGTTAAAGTTTTTCATTACTTTAGAGATCTCTTTTACGGCTTGTATGCTAATATACCGAGCAGAACGCCGAATATAATAACTTAGTTATTTTGGTACTAACACTTAATGCGTGCATTTGTGGAGTGTTCCAGCCGACTCCAAAAGGTAATGTCCAATATAATGGCTCTGAGTGTTATGAGAATACTTAGTCCTTCAGTATCGGTCCATCAGAAAAAGTCCCCCTCCTCACCTTTCCCTCCCGGCCCCCCACGCCACGCGCGCGCACCGCAATCTAATCTCACCACTTTACTTTGCAGCAAATTACATTACTGGAGAGAGTGTTAAATGTCAATGATATGGGTGTCTTCCACATTAGCTGCATAGACTTGTGCCAGCAATGATGTGTGGGGGAATGCGTTACGCTTGTAATTTAAAATTGCGCTTCAAGCCCAGAAATGGAAAATCAATGTTTTCTCCGGGGAAATGTAATGTGTAAATTATGCAATGCGGACTCTTTACAAGAGGTTTTGTTAAATAAAGGCGATGCTTCATAATATGTGCTGAAAGCATCGCGTTTAATTTTGTAAATTATGCAAGGAATGGCTGTGGCCCTTTGGTACTTGTAGTGTGGCCATGGCAGACCTAAGTAGTGTGAGTGGGATTTACAAAAGGGCTGTGTTGGAAGTGTTCTCACCAAACATGTTCCCAAGCATGGATTGCCTCTGGCAGCATGTATCCGGTCTCTTGTAGTATGGCTGCAGTCTCTGACCATCTCCTGTAGTATATGTCTGCACTCTCTGACCATCTCCTGTAGTATGTCTGCACTCTCTGACCATCTCCTGTAATATGTCTGCAGTCTCTGACCATCTCCTGTAGTATATGTCTGCACTCTCTGACCATCTCCTGTAATATGTCTGCACTCTCTGACCATCTCCTGTAATATGTCTGCAGTCTCTGACCATCTCCTGTAATATATCTGCAGTCTCTGACCATCTCCTGTAGTATGTCTGCTCTTTCTGGCCATCTCCTGTAATATGTCTGCAGTCTCTGACCATCTCCTGTAGTATGTTTGTAGTCTCTGGCCATCTCCTGTAATCAGTGGCGGCTGGTGCTCAAAATTTTTGGGAGGGCGCAAACGAAAAAAATAAATAAAACAATTGCAGCCTCACTGTACCTATCAATTGTCACCACTGTGCCATGCCATCAAATGCATTCACTGTGCCGCTGTCCCTGATAGGCATTTCCCCACAGCCAGTCAGCTGCCGCTATTCAGCTGACCGGCGATCAATGTCCGATCAGCTGAATAGTGGGCGGCAGTGGTGAAAATATACAAATTCATACAGTGTATGAATCTGTATATTTTACTGGCTGTGAGCGAGCCAGAGGGGGCTGCTCTCCTGTGTCCCTATGAACGCACCGCCACTGCCTGTAATATGTCTGCAGTCTCTGACCATCTCCTGTAGTATATCTGCAGTCTCTGACCATCTCCTGTAGTATATGTCTGCACTCTTTGACCATCTCCTGTAATATTTATGCAGTCTCTGACCATCTCCAGTACTATGACTACAGTCTCTGACCAACTCTGTAGTATGTTTTCAGTCTCTGACCATCTCCTGTAACATGTCTGCAGTCTCTGGCCATCTCCTGTAGTATTTCTGCAGTCTCTGACCATCTCATGTAGTATGTCTGCAGTGTCTGACGATCCCCAGTACCATGCCTGCAGTCTCTGACAATCTCCAGTACCATGTCTACAGACTCTGACCATCTCCTGTAGTATGTCTCTACTCTCTGACCATCTCCTGTGGTATTAATGCACTCTCTGACCATCTCCTGTAATATGTCTGCAGTCTCTGACCATCTCCAGTAGTATGTCTGCAGTCACTGACCATCTCCTGTATTATGTATGCAGTCTCTGATCATCTTCAGTAGTATGTCTGCACTCTCTGACCATTTCCAGTAATATGTCTGCAGTCTCTGACCATCTCCAGTAATATGTCTGCAGTCACTGACCATCTCCTGTATTATGTCTGCAGTCTCTGATCATCTTCAGTAGTATGTCTGCACTCTCTGACCATTTCCAGTAATATGTCTGCAGTCTCTGACCATCTCCAGTAGGATGTCTGCAGTCTCTGACCACCTGTGAGAATCACTGATATAAGAGATTGAGGCTGCCATTATTCACTTTTGTGCATCCTAGTTCCTTGGCTGTATTTCTCATGCATTGATTTCAATGCTATGTCACTTGTTGACCCAGAATGAGTGTAGATAAGTAGTTCTGACACTTTCTGAAACTCATTTACAGCATGCTTGTTCTTGAAATGTAATGGACGCAGCCAAACAACTAACATATCCAGAGGAGGCACACACTGACACTGGCAGCCCCCATACATCTCTCATGACAGACACTGCTCTTAATGGATAGTAAGAAGTAGTATATTGTGAGCTGTCCATGATCCTGTCATTTTTCCAGCCTCTGTTGGGTTGATTTACCCTCGGGTCCCAGCATGTCACATGTCACCAAGATAGCAATCAAGGGAGAAGCTCAGCAAAGGTGATACCGATACCAATAAAAACAATAATAAATAAATAAATAAATAATAATAAAAACAACCCTAAATGCAAAAATGTTGGGACACTGCGCAAAATCCATGTAAAAACAAAATGTAATGATTTGAAAAAATCTCATAAACTCATATTTTATTCACAACAGAAAACAGAAAACAGAAAATATTTATACTGAGAAAATGTACAATTATAAAAACAAAAAAGGTGATTTTGAAATTGTTGGCAGCAACAGGTCCCAAAAAAGTTGGAGCCAGCAGATTCCCATCATCTATGTATATGAATAAATTATAATTCCAAACCACGTATGTCTGACGCTACAAAAACCCTTACATATAAAAAAAAATGTGTTGAACAGAAAAAAAGTGAAAGAATAAGAATTATCGAATTCCTCTTCACAACAACGTAAAGTGTTGCTAAACCCAGAACTCTGCATTCACTATATCTGGTCTCCCCCAGTACACAGAACATGGGAATGCAAATATTTTAGTAAATATAAACTGCTAAATACTTTTACATGTCTTGTGACTTTTATCAGTGTCCGGCCAAATGCTGGTTAAAGCTTGTAGGAGGAGTTTTCATTCCCCTCTGACTGTCCTATGGAGTTGCATGACCACCCAAAAATGGAACTTCCGCTTAATCCACTCCTCACCCCCTTACATGCCACATTTGGCATGTGATTTTTTTTGGGGGGGGAGTGGGGGCTTCAGGAGTGGGACTTCCTGTCCCACTTCCTACTTCCACCGAGGGGCTGGTTAGGCGATTAAGCTTAATCGCCTACAGTAGCCCCTCCCTGTAGACGACCCCCTAGGACATTGACAGGTCCTAGATGATCGCCTGTCCAATCAGCGGCGGGCCGCGCATGCATGCTCGCTCATGCGCAGTGGGTGCCCGGCCGTGAAGCCGAAGGCTGTCACGGCTGGGTGCCCACAGTTAGAATGAAGACCCTGGCCGTGGAGGGGGGGAGAGGAGCGGAGCCCCGGCCGGCACGTCGCTGGAATGTGGAGAAGGTAAGTGAATGTTTATTAAAAGCCAGCAGCTACACTTTTGTAGCTGCTGACTTTTAATGAACATAACATTTGGCTGGAACACCCCTTTAACCCTCTGTCTGGACTGTGCTGATTGGTCCTGTACTGATCACATGCATCCTCTAAAAAAAACTGAGGAAGAAGGGGAGGATCAGAGAAGACAGGATCAAACAGCCTTTTTACACAAAGCGTAGGATTAACCCCATAGGTTCCACAGTGAGTATTAATGCATTGGTTTACTGCATATACCAACTGATTTTACTGTTGTGGGTTTGGTAACACTTTAAGCCAAATATGTAATTAAATACTTTTTTGTTTTTTATAGGTAAGGGTTCTCATAGCACTGGCTATATGTGGTTTTGGCATTATGGTGGAAGTGCAATGAGCTTAAGCGCTCTTCCTTGCCAATGGTAGTGGAAAGCTCTTCTTTTGCCCTTTGGAATCTGACTGCTCTGTATATTAACATCTTCCTTCCCGCCGTACGACTATTATGTCCTCTCTTTGAAGAGGAATACTGTTGTTATGGTAGCAGCTAGCTATCATAACCCCAGTATCCTCTTCAAGAGCCAGCGGTTCTCTTTCAGATAAAAGTGGTCTCTGCGGCGAATTCGCTGCAAGATCACTTTTATCGGCGGCGGGAGGGGGGCTCCCGTCACTTATCGTGGCCGTCGGTAACGACATGGAGATGTATGAGGGAAAGATGGCCCCCGCCCGTCAAAACGTCACTCTTGCCCATTGCTCTTAAAGGGACATTTTATTTTTATTTTATTTTTTTCAAATGACAAAAATATATATATTTATTTTTTATGCATTTTAGTGTAAATATGAGATCTGAGGTCTTTAGGACCCCAATCTCATATTTAAGAGGACCTGTCATGCTTTTTTGTTCTATTAAATGGGATTTTTACATTCCTTGTAATAGGAATAAAAGTGACACTTTTTTTTTTTTTTTAAAGAACAGTGAAAAAATAAAGGGTAGAATAAATAATAATAAAAAAATACATACCTCATTTCCAACTGTGTTCTAGAGCAGCATTTTTCAACCAGGGTGCTTTGAGGTTTCTTCAGGGGTGCCTTGGCAAAATGCCTAAAAATTGGCCCAAAATTGTATACCGGTGGTTATTAATTACACAAAGCCATAGGCTTTCATAGTACACCTTTACGACCTTCTAACTGCCAACCTCCTAATGACCAATGACATCATCAGTTGTTAAGAAGGATGTCAGTTGCCTGCATATCATCCTTGATTTTGGAGGGTGCCTCAAGATCGTCCTTTATTTTAAAGGCTGCCTTGACTGAAAAAAAGTTGAGAAACACTGTTCTAGAGGGCCATGTGACAGGCAAGGTCCCTCCTCTTCTTCCCTAGCATTGGTTTTGGGAGGTCCTCTTTGCTTCATAGAATGGTGTTGTGTGAAGTCCATTCAATGTAGCATTGCACTGGCATTGTGCATGGGTAGTAGTGCATGCAACACTTTTTTTTTTTCAACAATGGGGGAGGGGGATACTTAAAAATGCTAAACTGAGGCTGGGCTTTAACATTAGAGACACATTTTAATGTTATACAGATAGATGTGTAATCTGAAACTTGCTTGTACTGCAGAATTTCTGAAACTGAAAACTCAGCACAGTTATGTAATGTAAAGGTTTCACCAGCTGATAAAATGCTCTAGGCAGAGTTTTTGTCTAGAGTAAAATTAGCTCCTGCCAACAGCTGTCAAAGTAAAGGGCAAGTCCACCTGAAATTGATAATTTAGTATTTGGTGACAGCTATATGGACTCATTGTTTCTTCTCTACCGCATTGGAGAGATCTTCTGGATTGTCACACCTACTGTGCCCATTATAATGGGTTTACTCCATAGCTGTACTGATTTCCAATGTCTGTACACCTGCTGTGCCCATTACAGTGGGATCATGCTATACCTGTTCTGAGTTCCTGGGTCTGAACACTGCTTATTATTACTGCTTCCAACTATTCCTGAGTTGAGTTTCTGGGTCTGCATAACTGCTCTGTCCATTATGAGGGGCTACCATTATCAGTAGTGTATTTAGGTTTTGTGCTGCCCTAGGCCTGACTAAACTTGTGCACCCCCTAATTTAAATATGACCCACCCCTTCCTGTCAAGGCCACACCCTTTTCTGTTTTACACCTGCCCTGAAATTTCTGAGTGGGGACACTGGTTCTGAGGGCCTGGAAGGGGACAATAGATTCCCTTAATTTGCATAGATTTCCTCTCACTTCCTGTTTAGCTATGGGGCAGGAAGTGAAGGGAAATCTCTTAACCACTTAGCCACCAGCCGCCGTCAAATAACGGCGGCAAGGTGGTTGCTTAACTCTGGGAGGACGTTATATAATACGTTAATATAATAGAATCGTTCCTGCGCGCCCCCTTGGGTGCGCACACGGAAACATCCGTGCACGCCGGGTCTACGAGACCCGGCGCAACACAGATCACAGTAAAGGGCCAATGACAGCGGCCTTTTACCAAGTGATCACGTCGTCCAATGCAGGGCCGCCTGTGCCCACCAGTACCGCCTGTGCCCACTGGCTTGTTAGGGTCTCAAGAAATGAGAGAGGCTGTCAGTACATCAGATGTGATCAAATTGATCAATTTTTATTAATTGGTACCATCTCTTGTAGACCCTATAACTTTCACCCAGACTAAATAATATCCACATTTTTTTTTTTTTTACCAAAGATATGTAGCGGTATACATTTTAGGCAAAATTTTCTGAAGAAAAATTACTTTTTTTGCTAAATTTTCGTTCTTTTTTCATTTATAGCGCAAAAAATAAAAACCGCAGAGGTGATCAAATGCCACCAAAAGAAAGCTCTATTTGTGGGAAAAAAAGGACAAAAATGTCATTTGGTTACAGTGTTGTATGACTGAGTTAATGTCATTTCCAAACGTGAGAGCACCAAAAGCTGAAAATTGGTCTGGTTATTAAGGGTGTTTAAGTGCCCAGTGGTCAAATGGGACAGGGATGGTAAAAAATAAACTGAGAGGGGCTATAAAAAAAAGAAAAAAGTGTTACCTATAGTTCTACTTTAACCACTTAAGGACCGCCTCCTGCAGATTTACGTCGGCAGAATGGCACGGCTGGGCACATCAACGTATATATATACGTTGGTTTTAGTACCCAGCCGTGGGTCGCGGGCGCGCGCCCGCGACCCGGTCCGAAGCTCCAGGACCAGGACCGCGGGATTCGCGGACCCGATCGCCGCTGCAGTGCGGCGATCCGTCCCTGGAGCGGAAGAACGGGGAGAGCCGTGTGTACACACGGCTTCCCCGTGCTTCTCTGTGGCCGGAGCATCGATCGCGTCATCCCTGTAATAGGGGGACGCGATCGATGATGTCACACCTACAGCCACACCCCCCTACAGTAGTAAACACACACATTAGGTACACATTCCCTACAGCGCCACCTGTGGTTAACTCCCAAACTGCAACTGTCATTTCCACAGTAAACAATGCAATTTAAATGCATTTTTTGCTGTGAAAATGACAATTGTCCCAAAAATGTGTAAAAATTGTCCGAAGTGTCCGCCATATTGTCGCAGTCACGAAAAAAATCGCTGATCGCCGCTATTAGTAGTAAAAAAAAAAAAAAATTAATAAAAATGCAATAAAACTATCCCTTATTTTGTAAACGCTATAAATTTTGCGAAAACCAACCGATAAACGCTTATTGCGATTTTTTTTACCAAAAATATGTAGAAGAATACGTATCGGCCTAAACTGAGGAAAAAAAATGTTTTTTTATATATTTTTGGGGGATATTTATTATAGCAAAAAGTAAAAAATATTGCATTTTTTTTTAAATTGTCGCTCTATTTTTGTTTATAGCGCAAAAAATAAAAACCGCAGAGGTGATCAAATACCACCAAAAGAAAGCTCTATTTGTGGGGAAAAAAGGACGCAAATTTTGTTTGGAAGCCACGTCGCACGACCGCGCAATTGTCTGTTAAAGCGACGCAGTGCCGAATCGCAAAAACCCCTTGGGTCATTTGCCAGCGTATTGGTCCGGGTCTTAAGTGGTTAACCCCTTCCTTACCGACGCATTGTAAAATGACGCCGGCAGAAACCCTCCCTCAATCCTGGTGGTTGCCATATGACGTCCTGTGTTCCCGGCGTGCCCGGCGGCTGCGATTGCCATCGGCACCCGCGATTGCCGGTGATCACGACTGGAGTGTGGATCTGTGTGTGTAAACACACAGATCCACCTCCTGTCAGAGGTGAGGAGGCCAATGCTGTGTTCCCAGTACAGAGGAACACACATCGGTCTCCTCCCCTTGTGAGTCCCCTCCCCCTACAGTTAGAACACACTTTAGGTAACATTTTAACCCCTTCAGCGCCCCTAGCGTTAACCCCTTCCCTGCCAGTCACATTTACACAGTAATCGCTGTGTAAATGTGAATGGTCCCAAAAATGTGTCAAAAGTGTCCGATGTGTCCGCCGTAATGTCACGGTCACAACAAAAAATCACAGATCGCCGCCATTACTAGTAAAAAAATGTATAAAATAAAAATGCCATAAATCTATCACCTATTTTTTAGACGCTATAACTTTTGCGCAACCAATCAATATACGATTATTGCGATTTTTTTTTTTTTTTTACCAAAAATATGTAGAAGAATACGTATCGGTCTAAACGGAGGATTTTTTATTTATTTTTTAAATTGTAATATTTATTAAATAAAAAGTAAAAAATATTGTGTTTTTTTTTTGTCGCTCTTTTGTTTATAGCGCAAAAAATAAAAACCGCAGAGATGATCAAATACCACCAAACGAAAGCTCTATTTGTGGGGGGGGGGGACATAAAGATTTAATTTGGGTACAGTGTTGCATGACCACGCAATTGTCAATCAAAGTGCAACAGCGCTGAAAACTAAAAATTGGTCTGGGCAGGAAGGGGGTGAAAATGCCCTGTATGGAAGGAGTTAAGCACACATTTCTGATAATTTTATGCAGAGGACAAAGAAGATATAACCATGCCAATGGTGCAGCAGAAAATATAGCACAGTAAGGAAGGTCTGTGGTCCAGGATGATAAGCCCCCCCCACACACACACACAGTTGCGTAATGCCAGCCACCCGTATACCGGAAGCAGTGCGGCTGCTTCATGGGGGGCACTAAACTAATTTGCCTCTCAGTCCAGTCCGCCCCATAAGACTGGCGCTACACTAACAGTGTAGTGTAAGCCGATGGGGGCTCTTTCCGTGCTGCCTTCCTGCAAAGTGTTGCCCTAGGCCTGGGCCTTGTTGGCCTAGGCCAGAAAACAGCATTGACCACTATCCCTGTACTGGGTTTCCAGGTCTGTATAACTTCTGTGCCCCTTATGAGGGGTCCCCACACTCCCTAGGCTGAGTTCCTTGATATACCACCTGCTGTGACTATTATGAGGTGCTGCCACCATCCTTGAGCTCCCGGGTCTGCATATCTAACATGCTTATTATGAAGGGCTCTCACTATCATTTCTGTGAGTTCCCAGATTTTTTATGCCTGCTGTGTTCATTATGAGGGGCTTCCGCCATCCCTGTGCTGAGTTCCCAGATCTGCACACCTACCGTGCCTATTATGGGGATCTCCCACCATCCTTGCCAGATTTTTCATTTATGTTATGCAGAATATAACAGGAGACGCTGGAACATGCAAAGATTGATGAGGATGCTCAAAACCCCCAGGTGGACAGCAATAGATCTGAGAATTATGGCAGGAAGATAATGATCTCACTGTTGGAGCATCTAAGGCATATAAGAAGTCAGGTATGGGACTCCGCTGACCCAGCTCCACTTTTATCTAATGGATGACTTTTGAGAGGACTGACCCTTTAACCTTTGAAGAAAGACTTATGAGAAGTAAAGAGTATTTGCTTTCAGAAGGAGCTCTTTGAGGAAAAAGTCAGGAGCCGCTCCGTTCATCGTCAGACTCGTCACACACAGAGCCTGGCACAGGGATTCAAAGACATCAAAAGCACCAAGGATCTGGGCGGGCGAGCAAGATTTGGGGACTTTCCAACTCCAGTCAGCAACTTTGCTCAATTAAATCCATGGAAGAGAAATGCTTAGTGCACAGACCCGGAGAGAAAAGGGTGCACATTAGGCGTTCAAGGAAATAATTCACCCGTGCGTAAAAATCACTGTGGATGCATTTTTAATGATAAAATGAATACGGAGTGTTCGTTGCTCCCGGCGCTAATTATTTACGGCTGTGTGCAAATCACGCCTGTTTCTTACACCAGATTAAACACCAATCAGTTTACCAACAACTGGAATAAAATAAAACTCTTTATTAGTACAACTGCTCATTGACGTTAACTTAGCGGAACCTGGATAATTTCAAGATCTACAAAATTTTTAAAAATAAATGAAATATCTACCCTAATGCACAAAGTAAGAAACTAAGATCTTTATAATATCTTGGCTTATCTCTTTTCTCTATGGAGATTAAAATTGAATGCTCACAACAGTGTGGAATCTAATGACACGTGACGTCGGAAGATCGTCTATGAAACTAAAGTAGTTTATCAAGCTATAGATATGTATAAATACAGTCCAGTGGAACCCTAGGTTGCCTTCACAGTTTGCTAGTGGTTTCTTAAACTGGGACATTCAATGTGATGGTGCCTACATTATTCCAGGGTCAACACCACTTGGCAAAGCCATCAGCATGTCACCAAGCTGTCTGTATTGGCTAAGGATCTGGGTGGAATTTTAGAAGAACCACCTCCTTACCCCCATAACTCTACCTTATCCCCTCCCCTATTCTCATCTTCTCCTCCCTCCTTGATGCCATAATCCCTCCTTATCTCCATAACTCCTCCTCATCTCCACAATCCCTCCTTATCTACATAACTCCTCCTCATCTCCATAACTCCTCCTCATCTCCATAACTCCTCCTCATCTCCACCCCCCCCCCATCTCCATAGCCTCTTCCCACCTCTCCCCCTTATTATATCTTTAAGTCCTCCTTGTCTTGGACCCCTTAGTACCATTTTATCATCATTTAAACACCACAGCCAACCTGAGAATTGTTGCTAACCATGTCCATCCCTTTTATGACTACAGTGTACCCATCTTTTTCCAGCAGGATAATGCACCATGTCACAAAGCTCCAATCATATCACCACTGGTTTCTTGAACATGACAATGAGGTCACTGTACTCCAATGGCCTCCACAGTCACCAGATCTCATCCAATAGAGCAGTGGTCATCAACCTTGTCCTGCAGGGCCCACTAACAGGCCAGATTTTAAGTATTACCTTGGGGAGATGCAGACTAGAATACTGCAATCACTAGAGCAGCAAATGATATCACCTGTGATGTATTTCAGTTATCTTGCAAACCTGGCCTGTTAGTGGGCCCTGCAGGACAAGGTTGATGACCACTGCAATAGAGCACCTCTGGGATGTGGTGGAATAGGAAATTTGCATCATGGATCTGCAGCAACTGTACAATGCTATCATGTCACTATGGACCAAAATTTCTGAAGAATGTTTCCAACATCATCTTGAATCTATGCCATGAAGAATGAAGGAAGTTCTGAAGGCAAACAGAGGTCCAACCCGATACTAGCAAGCAGGGCAGTCTTAATAGCATCATGGGCCCCTGGGCAAAGTAATGCTCTGGGGCCCCTACAATGATGACAGTGCAGGTAAACAGACATTAAAGGAGTTGTAAAGGAAAAAAAAATACCTAAAATTAATGTCTGCAAGGTAGACAGACAGAATAGTGTAATGATTCTGTTAAAAAATGAGTAAATACCTATTAAATTCCTTCATCTATATCACCTCCAGCGTTCTAGTTTCTGTTCTCTCATTCACTTCCTGGTTTGCGGCACTCGTTCATGTAAGAACTACATTTCCCAGTATGAATTGCGACACGCCCAGTAATTCACACTTCCTTGAAGTCTCTTACACGTAGAGAGCGTCCTGCCGCACAGATGTAGTTCCCAGGAGGGGGCGAGCACGTTACTGACCACCGCAGTAAAGCCTCCCTTCACGGTGGTGAGTAACAATTAGACAAGCAGGAAGTGAACAGAACAGAGAAGACATAGAGCAACTTCTGAGCAAAAACTAACAATGAGGAAGTGAAAAGATGAATGTCTGCAGGTAAAGGATGCTTATTATGAAAAAAAAAACCTTTAAGTATGTAGGAGGCAGACTGCCTCCCCTGTGTAACCATCACTGCAGTGCCATCATGGGGGGCCCCCAATTTCAGGGCAGCGTGGGCTCAAGGACCAGCTGCTTTGGGGAAAGTGCAGGGCCCGCCATGCAGTTGGGGCCCCTGGGCAGTGCCCAGGTGTGCCCTCTCATTAAGACAGCCCTGCTAGCAAAGTGTACCGGTGAGTGTATTTGCCTGTCGTAAATCAACCACATTGTGAGAAGCTCACAGTGTGCAGTGAAACCAGAATAAACCATTTCAGCCCAGGAGAGGAGCCGGTACAAGGGAAGGTTGGGGTTCAGCTTTAGGGTTACTGACTCACTCTTCTACCTCTTTTACAGAATGCGCTCATTTCATTCTAGCCGCTAAGGCCTTGAAGTGGAGGAAAAGCGCTTGGTGTTTTGATGGGCTGTGCGGTTGCGGTGCAGAAGAGGCGAGCTCGCCCCACCCCCCCTCTGCTACTATCAGCTATTCTCTTTCAGTCTTACCCAGAGCACTGCATACCTCCGGGATTAGCGGAGTTCACAGATAAAAACGTCATTACAACCATCTATTTGAAGTGTGACTTGGAACAGGGATTTTTCCTCTGATTAAAAATGCAGATACATCCAGAGTACAAAAAAATAAAAATAAAAAAATCTTAAGATGATTTAGAAGCGCTTTTGAAAAGTGTTTTCTGCTTATCGGGTAAAAGCAGCAGAGAGAATCATTAGATGAAGTTTGCAGCAAATACACGGAGGAGAGCCGCTATAGAAGCTCACCGTACCGGTGATAATGATGGAGAGATAGGCTTCTAATTGGCTGCTGATGGCGGATGCTGTATGAACTGAATCCCCCGTCCTATGTATAAAACACTGCCATTTATCATCTCGCTGGGTGGTCGATGGAAATGTTTTTGGAATGCCGAATCTTTCTGATCAACAAGAACATGGATGTTTAAAAGAAAAAAAGTCTGCTTTTAACCACTTCAGCCCCGGAAGATTTTGCCCCTTAACCACTTCCCATCCGGGCCAATTCTGACACTTCCCTCCTACATGTAAAAATCCAATTTTTTTTGCTAGAAAATTACATAGAACCCTCAAACACTATATATGTTTTTTTTTAGCAAAGACCCTAGAGAATACAATGGCAGTCATTGCAACTTTTTATCTCGCACGGTATTTGCGCAGGGGGAAAAAAACAGTTTCATACTTAAAAAAAAAACAGTAAAGTTAGCCCACAAAGTTTTTACAAAATGTGAAATATGAAGTTATGCCGAGTAAACAGATACCTAACATGCCACGCTTCAAAAGTGCACACGCTCGTGGAATGGCGCCAAACTTTGGTACTTAAAAATCCCCATAGGCGACGCTTTAAGTTTTTTTACTGGTTACATGTCTAGGGCTAGAATTATTGCTCTCGCTCTAATGTTCGCGGCTACACCTCACATGTGTGGTTTGAACACCGTTTTCATATGTGGGCGGGACTTACATATGCGTTCACTTCTGTGTGCGAGCACATGGTGACAGGGGCACTTTAAAATAAATAAAAAATGTATTGTTACTTTTAGTTCGAATATTTTATATTTTATTTTTATTTTATTTTATATTTTATATTTTGACATTTTAAAAAACCTCTAGGCTGGGAAACCTACAATAAAAGAAGAAAAAAAAACGATCACTGCTTCCTTCCTTTTTGAATGCAGAGGCCGGGCATGACGTCGTAACATTGCGTCCGGCCACCGACCATCATAGAGACTCCGGCAACCAACTGGTCTGCCGGAAATCTCTATGATCAGCATCCGAGGCCGTGGGTCAGTGGAGTTGGGGGTTATTACTCATTGGAGGCTCAGCAGAGTTGGGAGTAACTATTGAGCAGGGGATCAGCAGAGTTAGAAGTTACTATTGAGTAGGGCATTAGAAAAGTTGGGGGTGCGACTAAGTAGGGGGGGGTCAACAGAGCTGGGGGTACTACTGACTGGGGCATCAGAAAAGCTAAAATACTACTAAGTGGGCCATCACAAGTTCTGGGGGTACTACTGAGATCTGCTAAACAAGGGTACTAATGAGCTGGGGATCTGCTGAGCGTGGGGTACTAAGGATCTGAGGATCTACTGAACCATGGTATCAATGAGCGAGGGGCATCAGAAGAGCTAGGGGTACTACTAAGTGGGGGAGATCAGTAGAGCTGGGGGTACTACTGAGTGGGGCATCAGAACAGTTAGGGATACTACTAAATGGGCCAGCAGAAGATATGGGGTTACTACTGAGACAGGGATCTGCTAAACAAGGGTACTAATAAGCTAGGGATCTGATGAGCAGGGTTACTAATGATCTGAGGATCTACTGGACCATGGTACTAATGAGCTGTGGGCATCAGAAAATATGGGGGTACTACTAAGTGGGGGGGAATCAGCAGAGCTGTGGGTACAACTGGGCGGGGTATCAGAAGAGCTGGGGATTCTACTAAGTGGGCCATCAGAAGATTGGGGGGTATTAATGATCTGAGGATCTACTTAACCATGGTACTAATGAGCTGGGGATATTACTGATTTGGAGGTACTACTGAGCCCCTTTCAAAACAATAGAAAATCAACACATACTGAGCATTTGCCAAGCTTCATTAAAGCATCACAGATGCATTAAAAACACATACAAAAAGCGTAAAAAGTGGAAATAAGCCCCTGGAATGTGCAACCCTTCATATTTTATCCATGTTCCCTCAGTCAGCGTTGGTACTTTCAAAGGTAATTGTCTTCTAATGCCGCGTACACACGATCACTTTTTGTGATGAAAAAAAACAAAGTTTTCAAAAACGTCATTTAAAATCACTGTGTGTGGGCAAAACGTTGTTTTATGTCTTCAGAAAAACGACCAAAAAAAATATTTCGAACATGCTTGAATTTTTTGTGTCGTTTTTCAAAACGTCGTTTTTTGTGTCATAAAAAGTGATGGTGTGTGGGCAAAACGATGTTGAAAACGATGTTTTTAAACCCGCGCATGCTCAGAAGCAAGTTATGAGACGGAGCTTCAATGGAACAGAGTGCCGTCGAACGTGGTGTACGTCACCACGCTTTGCTAGAGCATTTTGGAAAAACAATGGTGTGTATGCAACGTCGTTTTGGAAAATGAAGTTTGAAAAACTTCGTTTTTTTTCATGAGCTGAAACGTCGTTTTTTTTTCATCACAAAAAGTGATCGTGTGTACGCGGGATTACACTTAAAGACTGGAAAAAACATCCTCTGTACTGGAATTAGCTGAAGTAAAATTGTGCTGGATGGAACTTCTGTGCCTTATTGAAGAGTTACGCTGCCTGAGGATGGTGCCAAGTCAGCAGGTGGTCATACTGTCCAGAAAGACTGGGTCTAAGGAGGTATGTCAATTTATTAAGTGGCATTTGAAACAAAACAATTAGGAAATAGCAGAAATACATTTTTCCTTCACTGTAAAATTTGCATTTTGTCGGCATAAAAAGAAAAAAAAACATCCCCAGATGCTAAGCAGGTCCCCTCCTCAACTGACAGCCCTTAATGAAAACATTTTAAACTTTCTCTGTTAATGAGGGCCTGCCAGGAATTCAGAGATTAACTGTTATTACTGAAATTATAGCTACAACATTGATTGGTAGTTTCCTCCGATGCCTTAATTATCTGATGGGAATTAAGAGTTGCAATTAAGTAACTGTGCAAAATGACAAAATAAGAGCTGAAAACAGGAAAAGTCAAGTTTGATGTGACTGAGATGTTCACAGCACATGTTTTGAGGCACAGGTTCACTTTTATCAAATGTACATCTTACATTGTTTGTGATATATAATTAAGTTAATCTGTCCTGTAATTCTTGAACCTGGAGTCCTATTTCAATGTTACAATTTTCAAACAGAACAGGAAATAAAGTGGAAAAGAGAAGATGAATTTCTCCACAATGTCTATAGTTACAGAAGAAAAATGGAGAATTCTTTTTTTTTAAAAAGAGGTTTTACTGCTTTTTTTTGTTTTGTTTGCCACCTTCCTTCTCTTCCTAGTGGAACCACCAGCTGCAAAAAGTTATCAATTTAAAATCTCTGCTTTTCTGATGTGCTAAAATTGGGGGTGATCTGGGGTATGAAGGTATGGGAGTAGGGCTGATGTAAAGTCTCAAGGTGCAGGAATTGGGGCAATCCAAGGTGTGAAGGTGCAGGAATTGGGGCGAACTGAGATGTGGAGGTGCAGAAAATGGGGCAATCCAAGGTGTGAAGGTGCAGGAATTGGGGTGATCTGAGATGTGGAGGTGCAGGAAATGGGGCAATCCAAGGTGTGAAGGTGCAGGAATTGGGGTGATCTGAGATGTGGAGGTGCAGGAAATGGGGCAATCCAATACGTGAAGGTGCAGGAATTGGGGTGATCTGAGATGTGGAGGTGCAGGAAATGGGGCAATCCAAGGTGTGAAGGTGCAGGAATTGGGGTGATCTGAGATGTGGAGGTGCAGGAAATGGGGCAACCCAAGGTGTGAAGGTGCAGGAATTGGGGTGATCTGAGATGTGGAGGTGCAGAAATTGGGGCAATCCAAGGTGTAAATGTGCAGGAATTGGGGTGATCTAAAATGTGGAGGTGCAGGAAATGGGGCAATCCAAGGTGTAAAGGTGCAGGAATTGGGGTGATCTGAGATGTGGAGGTGCAGAAATTGGGGCAAACCAAGGTGTGAAGGTGCAGGAATTGGGGTGATCTAAAATGTGGAGGTGCAGGAAATGGGGCAATCCAAGGTGTGAAGGTGCAGGAATTGGGGTGATCTAAAATGTGGAGGTGCAGGAAATGGGGCAATCCAAGGTGTGAAGGTGCAGGAATTGGGGTGATCTGAGATGTGGAGGTGCAGAAATTGGGGCAATCCAAGGTGTGAAGGTGCAGGAATTGGGGTAATCTAAAATGTGGAGCTGCAGGAAATGGGGCAATCCAAGGTGTCAAGGTGCAGGAATTGGGGTAATCTAAAATGTGGAGCTGCAGGAAATGGGGCAATCCAAGGTGTCAAGGTGCAGGAATTGGGGTGATCTGAGATGTAAAGGTGCAGAAATTGGGGCAATCCAAGGTGTGAAGGTGCAGGAATTGGGGTGATCTGAGATGTAGAGGTGAAGTAAATGGGGCTGATCGGAGGTGTGAAGGTGCACAAATTGGGTGCGTTCCTTGTTGTGAATGTGGAGAAATTGGGGCTGACCTAAGAAGGTGTAAAGGTGTAGAAGTTGGACTGATCTAAGGTGTAAAGATTTTGCAGAAATTGGGGCTGATCTGAAGGCTGAAGGTGTAATTGGCAATGTCTTGAGGTTTGAAGTTGCAGGAATTGGGACTGATTTGAGATGTGAAGGTGCAGGAATCGGAGTGACCTGAGGTACAGGTATGTGGGTGAAGGATTTGGGACCGATCTGAGGTGTGATGTCCTTCAAAACGGGCCGCTCATGCATCCCTGGCTCTTTACCAGATGATCAGCAGTGTCCAATCACTGTGATTGGTTATCAGGTTTCCTCTCTTCAAACTGTCAGCACGATAGGACAGGAGTGCCAATAATCGACTTTCCTCAGAGGGGAGATTGTCCCCATAGGGCCTGCCAGTGCCCTACAGTGATGCCCATCAGTGCCCACCAGTGATGCCAATCAGTGCCCATCAGTTCATCCTCATCAGTGCCTCGGCCTCGGATGAGAGGACATCCGTGATAGGCAGAACACTGAACAGAGGCTCTGCTGGGAAAATTTGGGTTTTCCGCCTATCACGGAAGAGGCTGAGAGGGAGGCGCGGCTTTTAAATAATGGATGGTAGCCGTCTGTACGCTGCAAACAGGAGAAGGTAGGTAGATCGTCGAGGCAGGGAATGGAATGGTACAGTGAGGCATGTAATAATTGCACAGCGAGCCATGTAATATGGCACAGCAAGGCATGTAATAATGGCACAGCGAGGCATGTAATAATTGCACAGTGAGGCATGTAATAATGGCACAGTGAGGCATGTAATAATGGCACAGTGAGGCATGTAATAATGGCACAGTGAGGCATGTAATAATTGCACAGTGAGGCATGTAATAATTGGCACAGTGAGGCATGTAATAATGGCACAGTGAGGGGTCGTCTTATACTGTGAGTTTAACCCCTAAACCAACAGTTTAGCTGGAAAATTAGGGGGTCGTCTTATACGCCCAGTCGTCTTATACACCGGCAAATACAGTGTATATATATATATATATATATATATATATATATATATATATATATATATTGTAAGATTTGGGGAATCAGACTCCAGTGGCAGGTGCGTTTTTAAGGGCTTTGTGGCCCACTTTTATTTAAAAACTCACAAAAGGTTCACATATGCAATAGCATCCCTCGCAGGGGGTTTCCACCATTACTGCATTGTACAAACTAAAGAGCTTAGCCTCCTGGCTTTCAATCCTGGCATCCGACGGCTTCAGGCCTCTAGCCTAAGCCCAAGTTCTGTTCCTCAGAACACACAGCGTTTCCCAGAGATAAGCTCAATCCTTGCTTTTCTCCTAGTCAGCGACTTGCTGCTCAAACATAAAGCGGCATCTGCAACCTGCAGATCTGCACACACTAGCTGCAATCCATGCAGCCTCTCTCTGACTCCTTTCAGAGAGTTGGGAGCTCACCTGGCTCCCAGGGACCAGACTTCCTGTCTGTGGGTGGGGCCCTGATTACTGTTCAGGTGAGCCTTAAAAAGCCCAAGACACAGCTGACCCATTAACATGGGTTTCTTTACAGAATCTGGCGTAAAGTAGCCATTTCTCACCCCGGACAGGGTCCCATCCTCACAATATATATATATATATATAGGGCCAGATTCTCAGCAGAGTTAAGTAACTTCTAAGAAGCGTCGGCTTATCTATTTTCTGTATTCCGAAAACAAGATACGCCGGAATTTTGCTTAGATACGAGCGACGTAAGTCTCTTACACCGTCGTATCTAAGTTGCATATTTACGCCGGCCGCTAGGTGGCGCTTCCGTCGATTAGCCGTGTTGAATATGCAAATGAGCTCGATACGCCGATTCCCGAACGTAACTGCGCCCGGTCAACGTTTTTTACGCCGTTAGCGTAAGCGTAAATTTACCCCTGCTATATAAGGGGTAACTTTGCGTACGCAATGTTAAGTGTGGACGCCGATTTTTACGTCGTTTACGTTGTTTGCGTAAGTCATTCGCGAATAGGGATTTGCGTAAGTTACGTTCACGTCGAAAGCATTGACTATTTGCGACGTGATTTTGCGCATGCGCACTGGGATAAGTCCACGTACGGCGCATGCACAGTTCAAAAAAAGCGTCAAAAACGTGGGGTCACAACACATTTACATAAAACACGCCCACCTCTTCCACATTTGAATTACCCGGGCTTACGCCGGGCCATTTACGCCACGCCGCCGTAACTTAGGAAGCAAGTGCTTTGAGAATACAGCACTTGCGTCCAAAATTGCAGCGGCGTAGTGTAAATAGGATACGCTACGGCCCGCTGCCATTTACGCAAATATACGAGAATCTGGCCCATAGTGTTTCAAAGAGGAGGAAGCAGAGTGACAGAGAGAGGAGCTCATCAGTCTGCTGCTCCTCCTTTTACTGTCCAGTCACAGGCTGGGGGAGAGACAAGACCTGTAAGTGGTACAGCCGATAAAGACAGCTCCCTTATAGGCATTTTATCTGAGTATTTAGATTTTTTTGGAGCTCAGCTTTTTTTTTTGTATGGTCCTAAATAGCATCGCAGGAGCAGTTTGGACCATTTACCACCAGTATACTTTCTAAGTAGTTTGTTTATCTCAAACAAGCACCTTAACATTTGTATTCAAGGAGAAAATAAATTAAAAATAATAATAAGCACACAACGACTTTGCGCACATAGCGAGGAGAATAGATACCTTTTTAATGGGAGATTATAAACTAATTTTTCCTTCTTTTTCCAGGCAGAAAGAAACGACAAGTCGGCATGTTTGATTTATTGAATAATTACCCCGCTTTCTAAACAGCCTGTTTCCACTAGTTACCGTGCCGAATATTGATAATATTAATCAGTATTAAAATGTGCCGTGCTCATTTGCATATTTGTTTTAAGATGTAAGCGGGATGAATGGGTGATTTACATGGCATGTTCATTAGCTTCTAGAACTCGCCAAGACGAAACTCTTTTATACACTTGTTGTTCCAGCCGAGCTTCGACTTCTCATTAGCAAAAGAATTCCTATAAAACCTGTTATGAGCAGACTTTGCACGCAGGCGCGGGTCATTAAAGTGTCTGGGAAAAAGCGAGGCGCAGAACATCCCTGGACGTCTTGTAATGGGGAATCAATTATTAAAAGGACTAAATGACATTTTCATAAACTGGTTTATGTCAAATAAGCTTTGATGACAGTTTTGAAACAGAATCAAAAAGTTTGCGGAGATTGTCAGAGCAGAAGACATTCAAAGAGTTCTTCCACACAAAAAAAAAAGCTGAATTATTTTCATATAAGGGGAGGTCATTCAGTCATTTACAGCCCACAGCTCGTTAATTTCCATAGAAGAGCTGAGGGCTTTGGAGACTTGAGTTAGGGTCCTTTCACACGGAGCGGACCGTTTTTCGGTCCGCTCCGTGTGTGTCCGTCAGCTCAGCGGGGGGTCCCGCTCAGCTGTCGGCGGACAGGGCGGTCCCCGCACACTGTGCAGGGACCACCCTGTCTCTCCTCCACTCTCCCCTATGGGGAATCGGATGAAAACGGACCGTTTGTCCGTCTTCATCCGATCCGTTCCGCTGGACGGAACAAAAATAGGGTTTTCTTCCGTCCGAAAAACCGGATCCAGACGGACGCGGATCTTTGCGGACGTTAGCGGATGCATCATCCGCTAACGGATGTGACCCCATAGGGACTTGTAAAAACGGACGAACGGAGGCGGACATGTGAAAGGGGCCTTAGGAAGAAATAGTAGCTTTACCGGCGCTGGTGGTTTTCAGTGTGGAGGTACCAGAGATGCGAGTGATACCCTACCCTTATATGCCCCATCGGACATTTGCTGTCAGAATTTCCGTGATTAACTTGTATAGCGCAACAATTGCAAACTGAATCGCCTCAAGGCGCTTGGTATCCCTTTTGCTTCTGTTTCTCCCTCAGAATAGGTGGGTCTTAACCACTTCATTACTGGGCACTTAAACTCCCTTCGTGCCCAGACCAATTTTCAGCTTTCAGCACTGACGCATTTTGAATGACAATTGCGCGGTCATACAACACTGTACCCAAATTATATTTTTATCATATTTTCCCCACAAATAGAGCTTTCTTTTGGTGGTATTTGATCATCTCTGCGATTTGTATTTTTTGCGCTATAAACAAAAAAATACAGAAAATTTGGAAAAAAAACACAATATTTTTTACTTTTTGTTATAATAATATCCTAATTTGTTTTAAAAAAAAAAAAAAATGTCCTCAGTTTAGGCCGATTCGTATTCTTCTACATATTTTTGTTAAAAAAAATTGCAATAAGCGTATATTGATTGGTTTGCGCAAAAGTTATAGCGTCTACAAAATAGGGGATAGATTAATGATTTATTTTTTATTTTTTATTTTTTACTAGTAATGGTGGCGATCTGCGTTTTTTTTTTTTTTTTTATCAGACCTGTGATATTGCGACAGACATATCGGACACTTTTGACACAAATTTGGGACCATTCACATTTATACAGCGATCAGTGCTATAACAATGCACTAATTACTGTATAAATGTGACTGGCAGGGAAGGGGTTAACACTAGGGGGTGAGGAAGGGGTTAAATGTATTCCCTGGGTGTGTTCTAACTGTGTGGGGGGGTGACTGGGGGAGGTGACCGATGCTGTGTCCCTATGTACAAGGGACACAGATCGGTCTCCTCTCTCCCTGACAGAAAGTGGAGCTCTGTGTTTACACACAGAGCTCCATGTCCCTGCTGTCACCTGTTGTCACCGCCGATCGCGTTTACCCGGCGGACATCGCGGCCACCAGGTACACGCATCGGCTCTTCAGCGATGCGCAAGCACAGTGTTTAGCAGCTGCACGCCCCTCAGTGGCGTGCGCGGGTAATGCACATAAAAAGATGTCCAAAGATGTCCACCCGGCACTTGAGAGTCTATAGCGCGGTTCTCAAGTGGTTACGTTTTTTCCTGAAGGCAAGGTGATCAATTTTCGTTCGAATGTTAGTTAGTAATACGTTCCACAGTCGAGGTCCTTGGACCACAAATCAACATTCTCCTTTGGTCTTGTAGCGGGCTTTGGGGATTTGTAGTAATTTTTGGTTGGTTGATCGAAGCACTCGATTGGGGTTTTGTTGTTTTATTTTCCCACATACCGTAAATATTGGGGAGCACTTCCGTGTACACATTTATGCGTTAGGCATAGGGCCTTAAATGTGACTTGGTCTTTTACGGGCAACCAATGGAGGGATCTCAGGGACTGGGTGATTGATTCCCTGTTTCCAGTCTTGATACCGTGTTCTGGATGACTTGGAGACTTGGTAGAGGGAATTTGTATAATCTAACCTGGAGTTAATGATTGTCCCTACCACTACTGCTGTGTCTTCTTTGGGGATGAAGGGGACAATTCTTCGTAGGAGACGTAGAAGATGGTGGGAACCATCATGTCAGAGTCAAAAATGACTCAGACATTTGACTTTGGGTCTTGGGGTGATGGTTTGTCCCAGGATGGGTGGTGGTGTCTCAATTTTTCCTACAACAAAAGTTCTTGTCGGAAATTCCAATGATCTGTATGCAATTCCGACGCACAAAAATGCTACGCATGCTCGGAATCAATTTAACGCATACTCAGAATCACTGAACTTACTTTTTCTTGGCTCGTCGTAGTGTTTTACGTGACCGTGTTCTTGATGTTCAGAATTTCAGACAGCATTTGTGTCCGATCGTGTGTACGCGGCATTAGATGCTCCCTTTACACCCAATCATGTTACTTACCTGTTGCCAATTAACTTAATTAGTTGCAAAAGTTCTCCAAGCTCTTCTGTGGTAATACCATTTACTTTGCCAGCTTTTTGTTGCCCTATCCCAACTTTTTTGAGATGTGCTGCTGCCTTCAATTTCAAAATATTATTTCTTTCTTAAAATGGTCCAATCTTTCTTTAACCACTTGCCGACTATGCTGGGTGAAGCAACGTTACCTTGTATCACTTTTGGACACTAGGAGTGCCCGGTGAGCGTGATGACCGACAGGCACCCGTGATTGCTTGTGACAAAGCGAGAACCAGGACCTGTGTGTGTAAACACACAGATCCTGGTTCTTTCAGGGCAGAGGAGACTGATCGTGTGTTCATACAAAGTATGAACACCGATCTCTCTCTTCCCCTAGTAAGTCCCATTCCCCCTAAAGTTAGAACACAGTAAGGAAACACAGTTAACATCTTGATTGCCCCCTAGTGTTAACCCCTTCCCTGGGGGTAACATGTATACAGTATTCAGTGCTTTTTTATAGCACTAATCGCAGTATAAATGTCACTGGTCCTAAAAATGTGTCAAAAGTGTCCAATGTGTCTGCCGCAATATCGCAGTCCCGATAAAAATCGCTGATCGTTGCTATTACTAGTAAAAAAAAAATAATAAAAATGCCATATAACTACCCTTTTTTTTTTTTAGACGCTATAACTTTTGCGCAAACCAATCAAAATATGTTTATTGCGATTTTTTGGCCAAAAATATGTAGAAGAATACATATCGGCCTAAACTTAGGATTTTTTTTTTTTTTTTAAATAAAATGTGGGATATTTATTGTAGCAAAAAGTAAAAGATATTGGGGGTTATCTACGAAAGGCAAATACACTTTGCACTACAAGTGTAAACTACAAGTGCAAAGTGCATTTGAATTTGCACTAAAAGTGCACTTGGAAGTGCAGTCGCTGTAGATCCGAGGGAGACATGCAACGAAAATAAAAAAACTGAATTTTAGCTTGTACATGATTGGATGATAAAATCAGCAGAGCTTCCTCTGATTTCAGATCTACCCCTCAGATTTACAACAGCTGCACTTCCAAGTGCAATTTCAACTTGTAGTGCAAAGTGTATTTGCCTTTCGTAAATAACCCCCATTGTGTTTTTTTCTTTCAAATTGTTGCTTTTCTTTTGTTTATAGCGCATAAAATGAAAAACCGCAGAGGTGATCACCCAAAGAAAGCCCTATTTGTGGGGGGAAAAGGACGCAAATTTTGATTGGGTACAGCATCGCACGACCGTGCAATTGTCAGTTAAAGCTATTCCTATTCATCGGAACCCCCCCCCCCCCTCCGGTGTCACATTTGACACCTTTCAAGGGGGAGACAAGACAGGTATTTGCACCCACTTCCAGCCATACAGTCTGCGGGTAGACAGTGGGCAGGACGTCAGATCCCGTCTCCCCCCGTTGTGTTCTGGGAAACACACAGCTCCCAGAACACAGCAGGAACCAGTCAGCACGGCGCAGTGCAACTCGCGAATGTGCCGTAGGGAACCGGGCAGAATCTTCCAGAGCTGAAGCGGTTAAACATTTGATACGATTTTTATTTCCTATTGTGTATGGGTCTATGAGACAAGAAAATCATTGCATTCTCTTTGTATGTCGATTTTGCAACCTTTTTTGGAATTGGGTTTGTAAATGAAGTCTTAGTAAAGTCAGACGGCTTGCTGGGAGTTACTGCACTTTTTTGATTACGTTTGTGTGAGTTCTGTAAATCGACGACAACGTATTCTCCCGTCAGTCTATTTGGTTAGCGTTGGCAATAGCTAAAGTTCCATCCGTACTTTATTTTAGGAAGATTCTATCAGGAACACTTTGAGCCGTCTCTCCGTTCCTCTGGGTCATCACTCCCCCTTGGTAGACGACCCCGATCGGATTTAAATTCATCCGCCGCCGCGTAACCTTTCAGAATTTCTCCTTCTGAATCGGCGGTGTCTTTTAACATGTTCCCTCTGATACAAATTGCTATTTAAGATGTCTAAATGTCCTCACCGCTGATCTAATTTTCTGTCTCCAGCCTGCTCAGTCAAGGGAGCTTTAATCCTCTGCAGAAGCAGATTGTGATGTCAAAGATTACCAATTCTAAATTCATAACAGCAGGTAGACTACAAACCACCGGCGTGCTTCCCTCCCCACCTTCAGGCTTTCAAACCTCGAGAGAACGCATGCAAGATAGGCGAGTGTAATCTCCTGGAACAAATCTGCCTATTCAAAGGACTAGTAGAGGGGAGCTAGAATGGGTTTTGGCCAATGTTATATTACTTGAACAGCCAATAAAAATGCAGCAATGGTAACCTATAGAAACACAATATTTTTTACTTTTTGCTATAATAAATATCCCCCCCAAAAAACATGTTTTTTTTTTCCAGTTTAGGCCGATACGTATTCTTCTACATATTTTTGGTTTAAAAAAACTCAATGAGCGTATAGTGATTGGTTTGTGCAAAAGTTATAGGCCCGGATTCACAAAGCACTTACGCCGACGTATCTCCAGATACGCCACGTAAGTACAAATATGCGCCGTCGTATCTGTGCGCCGTACCCACAAACTTAGATACGCCTAAAAACAGACTTCATCCCACCGACGTAACTTGCCTACGCCGGCGTAGAGTGGGCGCATATTCACGCTGGACACATGTGCCGCTCCCATTGATTTTCGATTCAAATATGCAAATGAGGGAGATATGCCGATTCACAAACGTATTTGCGCCCGGCGCATGATTTACTCGGTTTGCGTAAGTTTGACGTTCGGCGTAAAGTTATTCCCCATAGATGAGGCGCAACCCATGCAAAGGTATGGACCAGGGAACACAAGCCTACGTATTTTACGTTGGACGTCTGTGAATATGGGCCGACGTGGGTCTGGCTGGGCGTAGGTTACGTTATTGGTGTACACAGTGATCCGGCGTATCTTAGGCAGTTGTTCCGACGTGGTTGTATGAATGCGCACAGGGATACGTCCATGTCTCGACACATGCGCAGTTAATTTTAAGTACTTGTCTGGCACCCGGCCCACCATTTGCATGGGGTCACGGTTCATTAACATGGATCACGTCCACTTCCAGCTCACTTCCACCTAGTTCCGCTTACGCCTACAAAATATACACTACGCCGGCGCAGAGTTGGGAGCATTTGCTTTGTGAATTCCATGCTTGCCTCTCCGCGCTGTGACGGCGTAGCGTAAAAGAGATATGCTACGGTGGCATAAATATGCGCCGATGTATGTGAATCCGGGCCTCAGCGTCTACAAAATAGGGAATAGATGTAAGATTTTATATTCCACTTTCTGTTTATACCTTTGCAAGCCCAGTAACCTTGTAAAAATAGTGGTGACATCATCACTGTGCTGCACATAGCCTGTGCAGACAGCGGAGTTGTGGGAGGGGCCCAGCAGGCTCCACCCACTACAGACTTCCTGCATAAAACTTCAGGAGGAGGAGGAGACAAGGAAAACCACCTTGAACAAAAAGAAAGAACAGATATTTTGAAGAGGCCAAGCAGGCCACACCCACTACAGAAAACTACAGGAGGGGCGGAGACAAGACCAGTCACCCTGCACAAGGAGAAATAGCAGCAGTGAGAGGTGCTTATTACGGGAAATGTCTCTCACTCTGGTTTACTGCACAGATCTGAAGAAATACACAAAATACACAAGGATTCAAGAATACAAACAGAGAATGTATTTAGATAATATCTGAATAAGGAACATGTTCCAGCATTGAGACTGTGATTGCACCCACAATCTGCTGTTCACAGGTGCAATGCTCTATAGGCGCCTTAGAAAAAAATAAAAACTTTATTTATTTATTTTTTATTTTTTTATGTGAACTTATTATTTAAGGGACAATGAGGTTGAATTACTAAATGCAAATAGACTCGCAGTTGCACTCTGCAATGGCAGTTGCTCCAGAGCTTAGTAAATGAGCAGAAGCTCTGCTGACTTCCATCGTCCAATCATGTGCAAGCAAAAATGCAGTTTTCTTTTATTTTTCTTGCACGTAATTGGGTATTCTTTGCAAAGTGAAGCTTTAGCTCCTTTACTAGGCTCTGGAGCAATTGTACTTGGAGACTGCAACTGCACTTTACAAAGTGCACCGTCTATCTGCCTTTAGTAAATCATCCCCAGAATGTCTAAAGCTGGCTCCTCCTGCATACAGGTCCACTCCACCCAGCCTCCTGCCCTGTCCAGGGCCTACATGTGCTGGTTACATCCTCACAGGTGCAGGGTGTTTGACTCCCATGCCCCAAGAGACTCTGGTGTTGATTTACTAAAGGCAAATAGACTGTGCACATGGCAAAATGCAGTTGCTCCAGAGCTTAGTAAATGTACAGAAACTCTGCTGACTTCCATCATCCAATCATATGCAAGCAAAAAAAGTGTTTTATTTATTTATTTTATTTCCTAGCAAGTAATTGGGTATCTTTGCAAAGTGAATCTTTTCCTCATTTACTAAGCTCTGGAGCAACTACACTTGCAGAGGGCAACAACACTTTGTAAAGTGCACAGTCTATGTGTCTTTAGTAAATAAACCCCTCTGTGTTCCTCCCCTTCTAGTTTATAGACTGTATGGGTGCTGACTCACTTTGACATCACTTGTGGGAAGGCACTACCTAAAGGGGCCTAACACCTGGTGTCTCTACCTACTGTATCAGGCACTATTCTGATACAGAGCCGCCTAGTGGCAAAGCAGCTAACTGCACCAGCCTACACCTTCCTGCCCAGTGACAACCAATTCCCTATCTCTTATACTGTATGGGCATTACAAACAGAAAATGCTTGTAAATCTCCCCCATTGGGATCACAGGTCTAAAACAATGCTACATATTTTCTGCTGCAGTGAAAGACTCTGAAAACCTACCTCTGCAATGGTAAGTGAGTCTGCCCCTAGTGCTGAAACTGCTTAAAGCAGAGCTCCACCCAAAAGGGAAGTTCTGCTTTTTTGCTGTCAAAACCAGATATCCACTTCTATGTAAGATCACGGCAATCTTGTATGGCGATCTACGCATTGTTGGGGCCCTCCTGCTTCACCCCGTTGCCTTCTGGGAGACACGCAGTTCGTCTTTGTACAGGCTGGACCTCCTTTTTAAGAAACATAAGAGTTAAATATCACTTTAACCTCCCTGGCGGTATTCACGTGTGTGGCACGGGGTGAGATTTTCAAGCTACGATCGGTAACCCCGTGCCACACACGCGTTTACCTCGCTGGATGCAGAAAAAAGTTTTCTTACCTTTTCTTTGCGATCCAGCGATGAATCCTCGCAGTACTCGGCGGCCGGATGTCCGCCTGATTCTGTGTGTTCCGCCGATTCCCTTCCCTGCGAGCGTCGCAACGTAGGGGGGGGGAACGGCGCCAAATTCAAAAATGTAAACAAACACTATACATACAGTACACTGTAATCTTATAGATTACAGTACTGTATGTAAAAAATACACACCCCCCATGTCCCTAGTGGTCTGCCCTGTACACTACATGTCCTTTTATATAATAAAAACTGTTCTTTCTCCCTGCAAACTGTAGATTGCCCATAGCAACCAAAAGTGTCCCTTTATGGCAAAAATTGTATTAGAGCAGCTAAAAAACTGTGATAATAAATCAGAATCACTTGCAGAATTTAGCGATAGCGATTTATGGGGAAATTCGTCATAAAAAAAAAAAAAAAATGACAGCAAAAATTCTGCAACTGAGCAAATTTCAGTGATTTTGATTTGATTACATTATTGAATAATTTTTACTATAATTATATTATCATTTGTGATAATTTTTTATAATTATTTATTATATTATAATTTTTAATTAAAAAAAAAAAAAAATCATACCCGGGATGCCTATTAGACTCTTGTTTGGATAGATTTAAGTGAGTCATTCCTAAGAATTACAAGCCTACAGTATAAAACGCCAAATTCCCTTGCAAATAATGGTACCGCTTTTAGCACCTAAAATCTTAAAGAATCATACCGCCAGGGAGGTTAAATTCTCCCAGTGCGGAAAATGCATGAACATCAGTTTCAGCACCACGGACAGCTACTGCATTGCAAAACTATTACAGAATATACTTGTACTGTGCGGTCCCAGTTACATGCTGGCGAGAAAAAAAAAACAATTACTGTATCCTCTATGGAGATGGTTCACATTTCCACTCCAAGTCACCTGAAGCCAAACGCCTTACGCTCAAAAAAAGTTCTAGAGCTTTTTTTGTAGCTTGGATAGGGCAGATTTGAGCGTCTTTGGCGCATTTTTTTTCCCCATACAAATAAATAGAAATGTGCCGTTTGCGCGTTTTTGCGTGCATTTTGTCGTGCATGTGTGTGCAATTTTCTGCTCAAATTAAAAATTGTAAAACATAACATCAGTCAAAAAGACAGATATTGTAACCAAACAGGACCAAATTAACAACCGAAATAAAAACCAAGAAAAGTACCTATTAACAGAAAACAGTATATCTATGCACACAGTATCAGTATCTCCATATTTTATATGTGTGCTTGGCTTCTCCTTAAAGAAGATATCAGCTCAGCAGCATTGGGTGGATCCTGACCTATTGATCCTCTGTGCTTTGCGCCTCCACAAACCGCTTTGAAATATTTAAACAGCCGTCTTGTGTAAAAGTTATCAGGCTGGCATTTTGTGTATGGTAACCTTCCACTAATCTCTCCAGAACATTAAAGCCGCAGACTAATAGTCACCTTCCTTTGTACCTAAATCCCACTAGATGAGAAAGGGGAAGAAAACACATACTGTAGATACCTGAGTGTTTGTCTACAGATCTATCTATTTCCTCTTTACTGCCCGTGTTATTATTTATCTGCACCCATGATCTGTCTATTCCTTTCTTCTTTTGTTTTTCCTTTTTTTCCCTTTCTTTCTTTCTTTCTTTCTTTCTTTCTTTCTTTCTTTCTTTCTTTCTTTCTTTCTTTCTTACTTTCTCTCTCTTTCTTTGTTACTTCTTTATTTCCTCTTTCTTTCGCGCTTTCTCTCTCTCTTTCCTTTCTCTTTCCTTTCTCTCTCTTTCTTCGTTACTTCCTTATTTCCTCTTATTTTCTTTCTTTTACACATTCTCTCTCTCTCTTTCCTTTCTCTCTCTTTCTTCCTTATTTCCTTTCTTTCTTTATTTCTCTTCCCTCCTTCTTTCTTTCTTTCTTTCTTTCTTTCTTTCTTTCTTTCTTTCTCTCTTTCTCTCTTTCCTTTCTCACTCTTTCTTTGTTACTTCCTTCTTTCTTTTTTCCTTTTTTTTTCTCTCGTTCTTTCTCTCTTTCTTTCTTTCTTTCTTTCTGTCGTTCTTTCTCTCGTTCTTTCTCTCGTTCTTTCTCTCGTTCTTTCTTTCTTTCTCTCTTTCTGTTTTTTCTTTCTTTCTCTCTTTCGTTCTTTCTTTTTTTCTTTCTTTCTTTCTCTTGTTCTTTCTCTTGTTTTTTCTCTCTTTCTTTCTGTCTTTCTTTCTTTCTCTCTTTCTTTCTCTCGTTCTTTCTCTCTTTCTTTCTCTCTTTCTTTCTCTCGTTCTTTCTCTCTTTCTTTCTGTTGTTCTTTCTTTCTTTCTCTCTTTCTGTTCTTTCTTTCTTTCTCTCGTTCGTTCTTTCTTTCTTTCTTTTCTTTCTCTTGTTCTTTCTCTTTTTCTTTCTCTCTTTGTTTCTGTCTTTCTTTCTTTCTCTCTTTTTGTCTTTCTTTCTTTCTCTCGTTCTTTCTCTCTTTCTTTCTCTCTTTCTCTCTCTCTCTTTCTTTCACTTGTTCTTTCTTTCTTTCGTTCTTTGTTTTTTTCTCTTGTTCTTTCTTTCTCTTTCTTTCTTTCTTTCTTTCTTTCTTTCGTTCTTTGTTTTTTTCTCGTGTTCTTTCTTTCTTTCTTTCTTTCTTTCTTTCTTTCTTTCTTTCTTTCTCTTGTTCTTTCTTCCTCTTTCTTTCTTTCTTTCTTTCTTTCTTTCTTTCTTTCTTTCTTTCTTTCTTTCTTTCTCTCTTTCTTTCTTTCACTTGTTCTTTCTTCTTTCTCTCGTTCTTTCTTTCTTTTGTTCTTTCTCTTGTTCTTTCTTTCTTTCTTTCTTTCTTTCTTTATTTCTTTCTTTTTTTCTTTCTTTCTCTCTTTCTCTCTCTCTCTTTCTTTCTTTCTTTCACTTGTTCTTTCTTCTTTCTCTCGTTCTTTCTTTCTTTCTTTTTTTTTCTCTTTCTTTCTTTCTCTTGTTCTTTCTTTTGTTCTTTCTCTTGTTCTTTCTTTCTCTTTCTTTCTTTCTTTTTTCTTTCTTTCGTTCTCTCTTTCTCTCTCTCTCTCTATCTCTCTCTCTCTCTCTCTCTCTTTCACTTTTTTTTTCTTTCTTTCTTTCGATCTTTCTTTTTTTCTCTTGTTCTTTTTCTTTCTTTCTTTCTTTCTCTTGTTCTTTTTCTTTCTTTCTTTCTTTCTTTCTTTCTTTCTTTCTTTCTTTCTTTCTTTCTTTCTTTCTTTCTTTCTTTCTTTCTTTCTTTCTTTCCTTCTTTCTCTTGTTCGTTCTTTCTTTCTTTCTTTCTTTCTCTTGTTCTTTCTTTCTCTCTTTCTCTCTCTCTTTCTTTCTCTCTATCTGTCTTTCTTTCTCTTGTTCTTTCTTTCTCTTTCTTTCTCTCTTTCTCTTTCTTTCTCTTGTTCTTTCTTTCTTTCTCTTTTTCTTTCTTTCTTTCTTTCTTTATTTCTCTTTCTTTCTTTCTTTCTTTCTTTAGTGCTTTCTTTCTTTCTCTCGTTCTTTCTTTCTTTCTTTCTTATTCTTTGTTAATTCTTTAAATTCTATTTTTTTTTTGTTTCTCTCTTTCCTTCCTTCCTTCTTCTCTGTGACCCAGCCTGGTTCAGAGTTTTCACACTCATGTTAAAGTGAAACATCACCCTAGGGCCCCTTTCACACTGGGGCAGGAGGTGCGGTATACACACCGCTCCTTCACCGTTCCAAAGATGTGGCTAGCAGGACTTTTTTTTTTCGTCGGTGGAACTACTCCAGTGTGAAAGCCCTCGGTCTTTCACACTGGTGAAACAGCAGCCACTGTTTCAGGTCGGTTTGCAATCGCTATTTTTAGCGCAATAGCGCCTGCAAACCGCCCCAGTGTGAAGGGTCTTAAAGGGAAGTTCCGTTTTATGTCCTCCTTTTTTTTTTTCATAGATACCCACTCCCACTTCTGCTCGGATCACCTAGGCAATTCCATCAGAAGTTTACACCCCCCCTTCCCACGCCATACCTGTCTGCAACTTTATGGAACATGTCAAAGGTCCCATAAGGCTTTGGGTCCATTCACACAACGCATGAGTGGTTCATGCGTGTGCAGTGGGAAGCCGATTGTAAAACCAACAGGAGTCACAGTCAGCTTCCCACACTAAACATGCTTAAGACTGGCAAAGAACCAGCCTGGGTGAGGATGGCACTGGATCCCTGGACAGTTAAAGTGGTAGTAAAACGCCAAAGAATTTTAAATAATATCACTCCCCCCTGCAGGTTTAAGTCATAATGTACTAGTATGCACAGCATACTAGTACATTATGACAGACATACCTGGACATGGAGCTCTTCAGCACTGGCATGGCTCCCTGGCATTTCTATCTTCACCAGGTCTACCTTTTGGGTTTAGGGACTCATATATGAATGTTTGGGGCCACGATTACATCATGCACGGGAGCCATGGCTTGACACAGAGCTCTGAAAGTATGGCACGGGTATGCCGTCCCTTCAGTGCGTATGCGCCGGTGAGGTCACCAACTGCATTCTGTGTGAATATCTCCTAAACAGTTTAAGAGATATTAAAGTGGATGTAAACCTGAATTTTAAGATTTCCTATAATCTGCGCCCAGTCTTGCCACACAGAAACATTTGACAGGTAAGGATACATGCAGGAGGCATGTATATCCTTATAGATCAGCACTATGGCAGTAGTTTAGAAAGTTTAGAAAAGATGAGAGAGCCCCTTAAAGTGTGGATAACACTAAAATATGAATCAATAAGTAAAGTAAGGCGCTATTCTCATGTACCAAAAAAAAGCAAAATAGTGTGATCTATAAAGAGTTTTTTATAGTTATATAAAACATTCATTCAATCCATTATTAGATAGATAGAAGATTCGACATGGAAGAATTTGAGTGTTGGTTGACTAGTAATAATAATTAATAAATATGATTACTACTAGTGTCATACAACATTAGAATTCTTCTATAGCTTGTAGGTGGAACATTCGTCCGGAAATCTATGATTGTGGCGTCGTACAGTTTTGCTGCTCCATCGAATCTTCTTAGAACATTCGACAGACACCACTTTCTTCAGCAATATTCACACACTTCTTCAGTATAAGTATTCTCCCATCAGATGGTTATCACCAATCAACAAATAGATAAATGGCAGGATGATCATGCAATACGGTTTATTAACCTCCCTGGCGGTATGATTCTTTCCGGTCTTAGGTGCTGAAAGCAGTACCATTATTTGCATGTAAATTTGGCGTTTTATACTGTAGGCCTGTAATTCTTAGGAATAACTCATTTAAATCTGACCAAACAAGAGTCTAGTTGGCATCCCGGGTATGATTTAAAAAAAAAAAATGATAAATTATAATACAATAAATATTTATAAATAATTATAACAAATAATAATATAATTATAATAACAATTATTCAATAATGTAATCAACTCAAAATCACTGAAATGTGCTCAGTTGCAGAATCGTCGCTGTTATTACTTTTATTTATTTTTTATGAAGAATTTCCCCACAAATCACTATTGCTCAATTCTGCAAGTGATTATAATTTATTATCGCTGTTTTCTAGCTGCTCTAAAACCATTTTTTACATACTGTAAAGGGACACTTTTGGTTGCTATGGACAATCTACAGTTTGTAGGCAGAAATAACAGTTTTTATTATACAAAAGTACATGTAAGACACTGGACAGACCACTAGGGACAAGGGGGGTGTGTATTTTACTGATCGCAGCAAAAAAATGTAACCCCGAGTCAGACTCGGGAATACCGCCAAGAGAGTTAAAATCATACCTAAAAGTATCTCAATATAAAATGTGCTTACATTAAAAAGTGCCCAGAGCGGTACCAGCTCGATCAGTCTGTATATTATTCTCTGGCAATCAAAGCTGCGCTACAGGAAAATGTCCATACCACTGATACCTATTGAAGCCCTACGTGCGTTCCGCTATAAATAGTTGTGGCAACACTTATTAACAATATATACAATAATACTGTTTCCCATAGTGTGAATGGCGGCGCGGGACCCGGAGCGATCGTGGGACCGGCATCGGGGGGGGGGGGCGTCAGCGCGGGCGCAAGTGTCCTTATTTAAAGTCAGCAGCTACACTGTTAGTAGCTGCTGACTTTAAAAAAAAAAAATTGCGGCTGGAGCTCCTCTTTAAAGTGAAATTAAACCCGTCAATTTAACTTTTTTTTAAAACAGTTACATTTCTGAACTGTGCTGGGAATGTAACTGTAAGGTCTCCTACACATGACAGTTTTCCTCGACAGAATCCATCAAGAAACTTGGTGGCAGAGCTTTTTTGCCAAGGAGAACGGTCATGTGTATGTTTTTCATCGAGAAAACTGTTGAGGAACTCAACGATAAAAAAAGTGAACAAATTCTCTTTTTCCTCGTCGGGAGTCTCAATTTCCTTGTCGGGCTGGTTTTTGACGAGAAACTTGTTCGTGTGTATGCTTAGAAACCTGCGCACCTTCGGTAAAAGTATCGTTCGTAATGGAGATAGCACATTTGTAACAGACTGAAAAGTGCAAATCGTCTGTTACCAAACTTTTACTAACACGCAGTAACATGAGATTAGTAAAAGCTGCCCCAAGGGTTGTGCCAGTGGAATCGAACTTCCCCTGCCATCGTACGTGTTGAAGTCACCGTGTTTGAGAACGACAGGATTTTTGTCTTGATAGTGTGTACGCAAAGACAGCTTGTCAAGATTCTCGACAAGCCCAACAAGGAACTCGTCAAGGAAAACGATGTGTCTTTTACGACGAGTTCCTCGGTCGTGTGTAGGAGGCCTCACATTTGATTGTGCTCTCAACCAAACTGGTAAACTATCAAATGGCTGGTGATCACCTGTGAAGCATTATGGCAATTGAAGTTCTGAGAAAAATATGGCAGCTTCCTTGGCTGAAAATGACATGAGGGTTTAATTCCGCTTTAAGTTTCCTTTTATTAAGTCAGCAGCTACAGTATATGTTGATGCTGACTATAAATTGTTTTGCAAACCAGCTGAAGATGCTCTTTGAGTGATGAGACTGCAGAGAATTGAGCTTGAAAGTCAACAGATATCTCAGACAGAGCAAACAATGTGCAGAACAATTCTCAGTGGTGGCCGTCCGGCTTCTGTTGTACTGGGGACAATGAAGAGAGGGAGGAGAGAATGAGAGGGAAGGATAGGAGGAGGGAAGGAAAAGAAAGGAAGAAAGGAAGGAAGGAAGGACGGAGAGAGGATGAGGACTAATGGAAGGAAGAGATGGAGAGAGGAAGGGAGAGATAACAGAAGGAAGTAACACATGAAAAATGTCAAGAAGAAAGAGAGGTGGAGAGAAGGAGAATAAAAGGGGAGAGAAAGGAAAGGAAAATAAAAGGAAAAGGGAAAGGATGGAAGGGAAGATCAAAAATAGAGAGGAAGGAAGGAAGGAAGGAAGGAAGGAAGGAAGGAAGGAAGGAAGGAAGGAAGGAAGAGGAGAGAGTGAGAGAAAAGGAATGAGATAGAAAAGAAAGAAGGAAGAAATAGGATGCAAAGGACTGATAAAAATAGTGAAGGAAGAAAGGAAGAAAAGAAGAGAGAGTAGGAAGGAATAATTAAAGGAAGGAAGAGTTGTGGAGAAGGAAATTACAAAGGAAGCAAGAAAGACAAAACTAAAGTAGAGAAGAAAATAGAAGGACAAAAGAAAGATGGGGGAGGGAGGGAAGGAAGGAAGGAAGGAAGGAAGGAAGGAAGGAAGGGATGGAGAGGACTAAGGGAAGGAAAGGAGGACTAAGGGAAGGAAGGGAGGACTAAGGGAAGGAAGAGATGAAGAGGACTAAGGGAAGGAAGGGAGGACTAAGGGAAGGAAGAGATGGAGAGGACTAAGGGAAGGAAGAGATGGAGAGGACTAAGGGAAGGAAGAGATGGAGAGGACTAAGGGAAGGAAGGGAGGACTAAGGGAAGGAAGAGATGGAGAGGACTAAGGGAAGGAAAAGATGGAGAGGACTAAGGGAAGGAAGAGATGGAGAGGACTAAGGGAAGGAAGAGATGGAGAGGACTAAGGGAAGGAAGAGATGGAGAGGACAGGAGACATGAAAGAAGGAAGTAACAAAGGAGAAATGGAAAGAAGAGAAGAGGTGGGGAGACATGAAAGGAGGAAGTAACAAAGGAGAAATGGAAAGAAGAGGAGAGGTGGGGAGACATGAAAGAAGGAAGTAACAAAGGAGAAATGGAAAGAAGAGGAGAGGTGGGGAGACATGAAAGAAGGAAGTAACAAAGGAGAAATGGAAAGAAGAGGAGAGGTGGGGAGACATGAAAGAAGGAAGTAACAAATGAGAAATGGAAAGAAGAGGAGAGGTGGGGAGACATGAAAGAAGGAAAGGAAAGGAAAGGGTTGGGAGGGAAAATCTAAAATAGGAAGGAAGGAAGCATGAAAAGAACAAAGAAGAGAATGTGATAGAAAAGGAAGGGAAGAAAAAAAAGGACAGAAGAGGTGGGATGGAAAGAAGGACTGAAGAAAAATAGTGAGGGAAGATTGAAGGAAGGAAGAAGAGAAAGGGAAGGAGTAATGAAAAGAATAAGGAGATGCGGAGAATAAGGAAAAGACAAAGGGAGCAGGAAATATAAAACTAATGGAGAGAAAGAAATAGAAGGACAAAATTAAGATGGGGGAGATGGGGAGGGAGGAAGAGAGGAAGGAAGAGGAAGGAAGGAAGGAAGGAAGGAAGGAAGGAAGGAAGGAAGGAAGGAAGGAAAGAAGGAAGGAAGACTGAGGAAAGGAGGAAGGATAGAGGAAGGAAGAGTAAGGAAAGACGGAAGGAAGAGGGAGAAAAAAGAGAGAAGTACCGAAGAAAAAAATTGAGGAAGGAAGGAAGGAAGGATGTTTTTTTGTTTTTTTTCATTTGGAAAAGTCAATCAGGGGATTAAAAAAACAACACTATAGTTAAGCTTTAACCTGCTCCCGGTTACGATTACACCACAGAGAACCGTTACACTGACTCTTCTAGTCTCTGCAGTGTAGCTATTAACACAATTATCTGCTGCACTCTCCCAGCTCATCTCACTATGCAGTGCAGCTAATTAATATCTCATTAGTCAGCAGGAACAAGAAATGTCAAAAAAGACGGCTGCTATATAAAAACAGAGCAAAAATGAAATATGTATGAGATCCACCCTTTAATCACCACAAGGTACCAAAGGTAAAAAGAATAATGACAGAGTGCTTAATGGGGGAGCTGTCAGTCCTGCTCAGAGCCATCAATTACACGCAAGAAAAAAAAACACTGCTAAGCCATAAAATATATTCATCTCTAATGTTGCTGTGGATCAGCTTCATGAATCATGAATCATGTGCAATATGCATTAGCATGACCCCTTGTAATCTCCTCCCCCTTGTGTTGTGACATTGACAGGGTCACCCTATCATAGGAAGTGCCCGAACAGGAACCTTCTTGGTAAGATCACCAGGTGCCTTTTTATTTTTTTTAAAAGCTGCAGATTTAAGAACACTGAAATCAACTTTTGAATTGACATTAGAAATATATTCAACTCCTGTGCCACACATATGTTTGTCTTAGAAAAACAGAATTCCAGGAGGAGAATTTAAAAAATGATTACTGTGATCTATACATGCCTTGATGAAGAGGGCATATCGAGCCCCAAAACAAATTAACTTTTTCTTGTGACCTCCTATTGTGTGCAATAAATGTTTACTGGGCTGATATTAGACCCGTTGTGCTTTCATCCTTTTCACCTTCTTCTATTTTATTTACAAAAACTGTTTGGTTTCAGTCATTGTCCTAACTGGAGAAATTTCCCATTTTCTTTCCCAACATAAATTAAGGAGGTATCTCTCTGGGGGGGGGGGGGGGGCTCGGGGGCTATTGACCACAGTAAAAATCTCATGGATGTTCTATTCTTACCCATTGTGTCTATACCTGAATAAAAAAAAGTTTAGGCTAGAGTTGGACTTCTGAACAAAAACGAAAGCGTTCACTTTACTGTATGACGAATGAGGTTCTCTACTTGCACTTCCTTCTAAACGGATGCAAGCCTTGACTTACTGGTGTAAATTGATATAAGCTTCGACTCACTGGTGTAAACTGATATAAGCTTCGATTGCTGTTATAAAATGATAATGGGCCAGATTCAGGTAGAGTTATGCCGGCGTATTAGTGATGCGCCGGCATAACTCTGACTTTGCGCCGGCTTATCTGTTTTCTGTATGCAAAAAACAAGATACGCCGGTTTGCAGCAAAGATCCGACAGGCGTAATTGTATTACACCGTCGGATCTTAACTGCAACTTTAAAATGGCCGCCGGGGGTGTTTCCGCTGATTTACGCCGAGAATATGTAAATCAGCGAGATACGCCAATTCACGAACTAACGCGGACCCGACGCAGTCACTTTACGCCGTTTCCGTAAGGGGTTTCCTGGCGTAAAGATAAAGCTGCCAAAAGCAGGCGCATCCTATGTTAAGTATGGACGTCATGATCGCGGAAAATTTGAAAATGTTTACGTTGTTTGCGTAACTCGTCCGTGAATGGGGATTTACGTCGATTACATTTACGTCGAAAACACCTTCATAATTCGGAACATGCGCACTGGGATTTTTTTATAGTCGACGCATGCGCAGTACGTTCGGCGCGTGGACGCGCCTAATTTAAATAGGAGACGCCCCCTACCTGCCGAATTTGAATTAGGCCGCCCAGTTTACGATACGCCGCCGTAACTTTACACGCAAGTGCTTTGTGAATACAGCACTTGCGAGTAAAGTTGCGGTTGCGTAACGTAAATAAGAAAAGTTACGCCGCCGGAAAGATACGCTTTCCTACCTGAATCTGGCCCATAAGCTTTAACTTACTGGTGTAAACTGATATAAGCTTCAACCTACTACCAAGATAGCAAGGATAACTTGCCACAAATGTGTGGCAGTACTGAATTGTAAGCCTGTAACTTGCTGCACATTTTCAATGGCAATTTGTACACTTGCAGAGCACTTGAAGCACAAGTTCTAGTTGATGTTTTTCTAATTTGTAGCAAATTTGCTTGGCAAGCCTCTTGCAAGAGCACATTTACAGTGGTGAGTCTACAAGAGCTCTGCAAATCTACAGCATGGAAATTGAGCCACAGTGACCCCAGTGGTGGGATGACTATTGCACAACATAACTGAACCAGAACTTGCAGCAAACTTTCAGAATGTCTGCAAAGAAAGTTGATCTGGAGTCATGGCAAGTCTAACAATAGCTTAGCAAGTCATTTTCAAACTTGCAGCACAATTGCTTGTTAACTGGGTAAGCAAAGTTGAATCTCTCTGAGGGTCTGTGCACATTCTGCACCCCCATTTGTCATTGATCTGGCTTGGTGATGGGCCACTAGAGCACCTAGTCCTAAATCCTAGACAGGCAAGTGCTAAGTGTTCTACAGTATATATGGAAGGAACTGGTATTTCTTTGGTGAGAGAAGAGAAAGGCGGGGAATAAATGGTAGGTACATGAACCTGCAATAAAGTAAACTGGTTACTTAGTCCAATGTGGGGGCGAAATACAGTTACCCTTTAAAGTAGACACTTTTTCAGCTGTGAAACATAAATGTTCTCCAGAATACAGATGATCTCCTATTGTGTCGTTTATGGAGATTTCAACCTCCTTCCAGAGTAAATCAGAATCAGTTAAGGTGTTACAGCAACAGACACAATGAAACAAGATAGGTGTCTCTGGTTACGGCACCTCTGGGGCTCAAATACTTTAACAGTGAACAAGCCAATGGAACGTTGTTTCAGCACATGAGAAGAGAAAATTAATACAGCCCGGGGACATCTGTCATCCAACGTCTCACATGTCCAATTACTCTGTGTTAAAAGACCTCCGCCACCAAATTCATCTTGAAGTAACGGAGCAATTAGAAGCATAGTTTAAAGACGTACCTCCACAGCGAGCTCTCCGTGATGCTGCCCAAGTTGTAATCGTATAGCTTTGTCAGGATTAGTATCACCTGCAGGCAACAAGGAAAGAGAGAGAGGAAAAACCTCAGCAATGTCTGAAACAATTACCATCTGTTAACTGCAAAATGGAGATGACCCGCTGGGGATGTTAGAGTTTGCTTAATGGGCGCGCAATACAAATGAAGAGAACGGAGCAGGCTGTGACGTTGATGGAGGGGGACTGGGAAAGTTTGTAAGAGGCGGAATTATTTGTTCCAAAGGTGAATGACAATGGTGTACAGGAAAGATATTTGGCACAGTCCACTACACACTAAGCTTTACAGCGTGTAGAAGGGAAGAGAGAGAGAGAGGGATGTAGAAATGTAAGAGAAAGAAAGAAGGAAAGAGAAGAAAGAGGACAGGGAGGTTAGAGAAAGAAAGTATGAAGGAGAGGAGAGAAAAATGATAAAGAAGGAAGGGGATAGTGAAGAGCAACAGAGAGTAGAGATGATGGGAAGGGAGGAAACAAAAGGCAGGAAAAAGAGAATGAGAGGAAATCATTAGAGAAGATATGAGAAGAGGTGACTGGACCAGAGCAGAGGAGAGGAGCCGAAGGAAAGGGGAAGGGTAAAGAGTGTCAGAGAAAAGAGGAAGAGAGGAGGCAGGAAGGGAGAAGAGGGGAGAAGAGGAAAAGGAAGAGGAGAGGAATGGGGAGAAGAGAGCAAGAGGAGGGGAAGAGAAGGGGGCATCACAGAATAGATGAGAGGAGGGGTGGTAGAGGGGAGGAAAGGAAAGGTAAGAAGAGAGTATAAGAATGGGGAGAGGAGAGGGGAAGGGAAAAAGGGAAAGGAAATGGGAAGAGGGGACAAGAAGGAAGGTGAAAAGTCGAAGTGGGGAACACAGCAAAAAGCAAAGGGGAAGGGAGAAAGGAAAGGAGAGAAGTGAGGAGAAAGAAAATGGAAAATACAAATAAATGCAGTATCTACAAATATACAAAATACTATATTGAAAATAACAGGTACACACATATTGAATAAAAATTACTTTCAAATGTATTTTGCAAAGAAGAAAAAAAAGCCCAGAATGTGTACACACTGGCAAAACTCTTTAATTTACATTTTAATAGTGAAAGTTTGAGCAAGCACCCCAAGGTACCTTTGTTAACCACAAAATACTCTTTTGTGTGGTCCCCTCTGATATTTGTTTAAATTTGGCAGTAAAGTCGGTGACTCTTTCTATCTTTAGGCTAAATTCCCATCATGTTTCACCTTGAGTTAATCTTTAAAGTAGAACTGTAGCTTGTTACAGACATTCAAATAGTTGTATATTCATAAGACACAATAAATAAGCTTTTTAAAAAAATCTCTTACTGACTTCTATAGCTGCAGACAATGTTGTGGAGTGATTTATCTTTAAAGTCTTAAGCAGAAGCACTTTCACTTCAGCAGCTCATTTCCCTTGCCTTGTTTTCTCACCACTGGCTCAGTAGTCTAGCCCCTCTTGTTCCATTTACTAGTATTACCTTGGTGAGTCTGATCCACCTACCAGTAGTACATCAACAGCCCAGCCCCCCATACTCCCCCTCCAAACAATGATTTGGCAGCTCTGATTCATCATCGGCCTGTCACCTAGCAGCTCAGCTTCCCTTACTTTCCCTCCAAGCAATGACCCTTCAACTCCGATCCACCTCTCAATTTTGACTCACTCAACTCACTCTGCTCCCCTCTCCTAGCAATGACTTGGCAACCTTCTAATCAGTAATGTAAAGAAAAAGAGGCATGTACAAAGAGAGGAAAGTAGAGTGTTGTGACCCCAGCTAAACAACTTCAGTGCTTCTCTTGTGAAATTTGCAAATTAATTACTCCACAGTGGCTGCAGCTACAGAGGTGAGTAATGGCTTGTTTTAAAGTGTATTGGTTGCTTAATATTGCTTGTAAATAAAATGTTGAATGTCCTTCATCTGGCTACAAATCAGCTTTATGTTTTTGATGCATGAGAAATATCAGAAAGCTCTGGACCTATCGTGTCTCCTAGTCTAGGTCTTGCAAAACATATAAATTGTAGCTCTAAATGTTAACCCGAATATGTGCATAAACTATATATCTTATACAAATAAAAATGTACCATTAGTATAAAAATGAAAATCACCATGTGAATAGTGTACAATCCAAATTACTAATAAATGCAAAAACATATATGGGTGAGAAAACCATAAATGTCCAATGGATGGAAAAGTCCTATGCAAACATTTGAAGTTTGAAAAATGTGAAATTCCAATAGGTGAATGGTCCTATGTAGACAGAAAAACCAAACAGTGTATCCACAATCTGGACGTGACACACATTTGTGAAGAAGCCACCACCAAATAAACAGAGGCTTACCAGAAATGTTGAACCCTAAAGAGCGTATGCTCAGAGGGTCAACAAGGCTTCATAAAATCACTGGATGTTACCACTGTGATACCAGATCTTCAGTACCAATGAACGAATGACTTCAAACACACCAATCTAATGGAGCAGATGCCCGAGCTTGGAGGTGGTGGCCCACAGACGCTCAAACAGTGAACCAGATGATGTTGAAACAAGTAAAAAAGAAGATGCATATCCCACTTTTAAGTACACAATGGGGTTTATATACTAAAGCTGGAAAGCACAAAATCACGCTCACTTCTGCATAGAAATCAATGATTTTCCAGGTTTTATTACCAAAGCTTAATTGAACAAGCTGGGGTTAGAAACTCATTGGTTTTTATGCAGAAGTGAGCCTGATTTTGCGCTTTCCAGCTTTAGTAAATAAACTCAATTGTGTACTTAAAAGTGGGGTATGCCTGTAATTGTAGATGAAAACACTTACATGGATGTAGAAAAACAGCACTTGATCAAATATTTACGGCAACAATGGGGTCTACCGACGCGTTTCGCAATATGTTGCATCGTCTGGGGTATATGTTTTTGATGCATGAGAAATGTCAGAAGGCTCTGGACCTATCGTGTCTCCTAGTCTAGGTCTTGGCCTTCCAAACACGTAGCTGCATACATTACACAGATTCTATCAGCCTTTTTTTCTTCTCAGAACACTCAGCTGGACAAAGACACTTTACTGAAAGACATTTCATGTTAAAGACACCTTGTGCTGTCTGCTGCTTCAAAGAATGCCATCATTATTCAAACAGTCTGAGAATGACACTGATTATGCCTCTCCTAACATTTAGGTGAGCAGAATGAAAAATACGACATGTGGTGACATGCATAAAGAGACCATAGAAAATCTATCTATAGGAAATACTTATGGAAAGAAACAAGGTCCTTTTTCTCTACAAATAATGTTTCCGGATCATGAAAGGCAACTAGCTATCGTAAAACAGAAACACAGCCAAAATTGTATCATATATACATCATAGAAATAACTGTTCTAGATACAGTACCATAGTACAGCGTTATCTATATGGGCCTAGAAATATTGCTCTCGCTCCAGCATGCATGGCAATATAGTGTAGTGCAAGAGACATGTTTGTACATAGGCTCCCCGGGACAGGCTGGGCAGGCTAAAGATAGTGTTTTTTGGTACTGGTTTAGGTGCTTGTAACTGTAACTTAAAACTTAAATCATGTAGAGGCAAAAAGTACATTATGTGATATAATCTATTTTATCTCTTTAATGAGACCCCTGATGTCTCATGTGCCCTCTGTTAAAGTTAATGGAGCGCACATTGTGCTGCATTAGCTTCCCCCCTGGTCACAGCAGCCAGGGAAAATTACTCCTGAAACCAGAAGCAAAGTTATAATTAATGCTTCTGTTCTTTTTTGCAGCTCAGTGAGATCAGTGAATAGATGTTTACTGGTCTCCCTCCCCTCCACCTAACAACAAATGCCATTAGGGTGACCACATTTCCAAACTGCCATTCAGGGACACACCCCCTCTCTCACCTTCCCCCCAAAAAGATGAGGTGGACGGGGGTAAATGTAGTCTTGGGGTTGTGCCGCTTGCCACCATATGCAGTGCCGCTGTCACTCCCTCTGCATGAGCCGTGTGTGTAGAAGGAAAGGAGTGGAGTCGCTATCTGGAGAGTGAAGATCACACCAGTCCCTGCTGCTTGCCGCTAGGTGTCGGAGATTGAGGAGGTGCCGAGGTGGGTGGGAACAGCAGTGCTGCACTAGGCGCAGGCCTCGCTCCCGGCCTCACTGTCACTGAGTAAATTGTCACTGGTTGCAAGATGCCAGGCAGCGCTGGCCCTAGCAACCAGTTCCGGAAATGTAGTTATTAGTTAGTAGGGGGTGGCTGTGTCCTCTATTTCATTCTGGGACATTGTATTGTCCCGGAATGAAGGTGCCCGTGACAGACATGTCAAAGGTGGGACAGTCCTGGGCAATCCGGGACACATGGGCACCCTACATGACATGCAGGTCCTGGACTGCAGGTGGGACAGCAGAGAAAATCCACCTTCTTCTTTCAGATGTTTATAGGCATAGGCCTACTTCGACCAATGGTGGATCCAGCCCCAACTTGCAATAAATATTTTTATTTGACAACTGATGTTGTTTGCAATAATGCCTCTCCTGCAGTTTGGTCATGCGACACTGCTGGACTCACAGATTTGTATTGTTTGTATTTATTTGGTGATGGAACATAGATGCATGAATAGGGGTGCCATATGTGAGCTGTCCCAAGCGCATATTGTCGCACTCACTTCTCCTTCATTCCAACGCCAGGTTCCTTCTCCAGTGTATGGCCACTGTCACCTCCAGGCTCTACCCAGAGCATCTGTATCATGGTCAGTTAGGAGACACCTCTCCTTGTTGGCACTGGCTTTTAATGGCAAAGCTGCTCTGCGATTAAGCAGCACATCACTTTACACCTACACTATTTAGTGACCCCAGCACAAGTGTGCCTCCTCTACCCCAATGTTTTCAGTGACTCCAGTGCTCCTGTACCTCTATAACCTCTGAGAATTCCTGTGAACCCAGGCAGTCCAATGACCTCTGAGAACTCCAGCTACCAAAGTGTCTCTGGTGACCTCAGTGCTCCTGTGCCTCTGTGGTCCCAAAAATCTTCACTCGCACCAGTGTCTCCAGTCACTTTAGTGCTCCTATGACCCCTGTCCACTCCAGTAATCCCAGTGTCTCTCCGGTGACAACAGCGCTCCTGTGCATCTGTGACTTCAGACAACTTCACTGATCCCAATGTCTCTAGTGACTACAGCGCTTCTCTGCCTCTGTGAACCCTAAACGTTAAAGTGACCCCAGTGCCCCTGTGACCTCTGAGCACCGGAGTGACCCCACTGTCACCAATGGCCCTAGCGCTCCTATTACTCTGTAACCCATGAACACTCATGTGATCCAAGGGTCTCCAGTGACCTTAGCGCTCCTGTGCCTTTGTGATCCCTAAATCCTCCAGTGATACCATTGTCTACAGTGGCCCTGGTTCTCCAGTGCCCCTGTGACCCATGAACACTCCAGTGATCCCAGTGTTTCCAGTGACCCTAGCCCAACTGTGCCTCTGTGACCCCTGAGCACTCCAGTGATCATACCAGTGACTCCAGCTCTTCTGTGCCTTTGTGATTCCTAAGGCCTCTTACACACAGATCAGTTTTTCTTCAGGTTTTTCTTTTCAGTTTACCAAAACTATGTAGTACAAGGGCCTGCCTGATTGCATACAAATTGAGACTCTTGAGGTTTGACCTCATATTAGATGGATTTGGTAAACTGAAAAGAAAAACCTGAAGAAAAACTGATCTGTGTGTAAGAGGCCTTAATCCTTTAGTGATCCCAGTGTCACCTGTGCCTCTATGACTTGTGAACACTCCAGTGATCCCAATGTCTCCAGTGACCTTAGCACTCCTGTGCCTCTGTGAACCATGAACACTCCAGTAATCCCAATGTCTCCAGTGGTCCTAGCGATCCTTTGCCTCTGTGATCTGTGAACACTCCAGCATCCTCAGCACACATGTGCCTTCTGTGACTCTGTGACACCTGAACAATCCAGTGATCCCAGTGTCTCCATTGACCTTAGCGCTCCTGTGCCTCTGTGACCAATGAACACTCCAGTGACCCCAGTAACACCAGCATCCTCAGCACACATGTGCCTTCTGTGACACCTGAGCACTACATTGACCCATCGCTTCTGTGCCTTCAGTGACTCTGTGACCCCTCTGTGCTCCTGTGTCTCCAGTGAGCCCTGAGCATCCTGTGTCACCCTGTGATTTCAGCAACCCCACAGCATCCCACTTCAGTACCCACCTGAGTGCCCCTGTAATACCAGTATACTCACAAAGCCTCTAGTATTCTCCTGTATGTCCTAGACTCCTGTCTCTATCAGTGCATACAGGCCCTTGTCCAGGACACATATACAGCACACAATGAAATCCTCTAGAACTAGTGGTACAAGCTTGTGCAATCTACAAAAAATTACTCTGGGACATTTCCAAGGACAAACCCCAAAGGCACAGGGCTGTCTCTGAAAGAGGGACAGTTGGGAACCATAAAAAATAGTTCCACCTTAGTTTACTTTTATGCATCATAACATTATTGTCACTGTAAAATTTAGAGCAAGCACTGAAACCTGGCCAGGATAATCAAACAGTTTGATGTATGTCTTGTGTACTCAGGTTCTCTGCAGCGTGGCAGGGGTGCCAAGAATACATAATAAACTAAATTTGGCACGGGGAATGCTGAAAAGCTTCATCCTCACCCTACATATAAAGATTTGTTTTATCCAATATGAACGATGCCTACAGTTTCTCATTTCATTTTTTGAAACAAGGTCTCTGATCAGAGAGTGGAACGTGCTGTACAGCAGGCCAAAGCAGCATAGCGTTATCCGTTATGATTTGTATATCTCCACCCCACTGTACTAAAATGAGCAATACAATTATTTTTGGGGGATTTGTGATAAAAGATAAGATTTGCAAATACCTTAGAGTTTAGTGTAACCAACATAACAAAATAATGCATATATCATTCTTTTTGGACAGAAAAGGGTTTCCTTTGGTTTTATTTTCTTGCAAATCTTATTTGTTAAAGCAATCAATAGACAAAAAAAAGACAAAATCCTTTTTTAGCTACTATGATCAGTGTTAGTTTAAAGAAACAGTTCATAGAGGCCTGACTAGGAATGACTGGGCCCGGTAATCTCAAACCATGCAGAGCTTATTACTAATGTTCATATAAAAGAACATCTGGGTAGCAGTGACCATAACATGATTCCATTTAATGTTGGCTGTAAACAACAAGAACATACTGGAAACATAAAAAAAAAAAACTTTAAAGTGGTAGTAAAGTCTTTACTACCACTTTTACCTGCAGGTAAGCTTATAATAAGGCTTACCTGTAGGTATAAAGAATATCTCCTAAACCTGTACGGTTTAGGAGAAGATATTCCCCTCACAATGCGCTGCTGATTGCAGCAGCACTAGCGCAGGGGGGATCCTCAGCTAAATGAAATCTCCCGCGCGCATGCGTAGGAGTGACGACATCGCTGCTCCAGCCAATCACAGCGCTGGAGCGGCGATACCCGGAAGACACGCCAGGCAAGATGACATCTCCCTTGGCGTGGACCAGGTAAGTTCTCTACACCTGGTTTTAAGGTAAGTTTATAATGAGCTAGTATGCGGTGTAACATCTTGATAAAAAGCATTGTTATTTACAAGTGAAATATACTTTTTTTTTTTAAATATTGTGTTTTTTTTAAGTGATACCAAAAATTTTTTAAAAAAATAAAAATAAAAATATTAACAAATTACATATTAATGGTTAGGAAAATATAAAAAAGGGGAAAAAAATGTTAGGGAAATAATAGTTAAGGAAAGAAGGGGCAGAAGGAGTTATTGGGGCTGATTAGAATAAACCAAGGTTTAAAAAGGGTTAAAAAGTCAGACATTTAAAAAATGTATAAAACACGAAAAATGCCAGGTTTCTTTATCGGATATCAAATTCAGATCAAAGCTTATTTAATAAAACTAGATGGTGCAAAATCAGGTGCAGCTCAGCATAGCAACCTATAGATCCCAACTGTCCCTGATTTCAAGGGACTGTCTCTGATTTGTAACAAAGTCTCTTTTTTCTCCTCATTTGTCCATCATTTTGGTCTGATCTATATAGTTGTATATAAAATGAACTATTTATCTGTCAAAAGAGTGCTTCCCAGTGCTAAAGCTTTCATCCAATTGCTAAATGGCTACTTTTTTAAATTTCAAAAGCCATTATAAAGGAATAGTAGTGGCAAAAAAGCACCTGTGGGTTTAACATGGTTACATAGTAAGTCAGGTTGAAAAAAGACACAAGTCCATCCAGTTTAACCATAAAGAAAATCTATCATACAATCTCACATACCCAATTCTATACCCATGGTTGATACAGAGGAAGGCAAAAATCCCCATTGTTTTTTGGTATAATTCTCCTTTAGGGGGCGTGGCAGGGGGTGTGTAGCTTGCCAACATACTATTTCTAATAGGTGTCCCTTGTTTCCATCTTAAAAGTTTGGGAGATATGAGAAACCAATCAGCTTCCAGGTTTTATTGTCAAATCTTAATTGAACCAGCTGAATTTCGAAGCTGATTGGCTACTATTCACAGCTGCACCAGATTCTGAGTACTCTGGACATAGGATACGATTTGCCTAGCCATAAGGCCTGGCAAACCCCGTTCTTCTAGATCAGTCAAAGCTGACCATTGAATACTGGGTCGAAGGTGGGGGGGGGGCTGTGAGAGAGAGGCATATCCCCCAGGGTCAGATAAGGAAGGAGCCGGAGAGCTACATCAGGGCCATCTTAGTGAGAGAAAAAAGTGGAGAAAAATAAATAAATAAGTGGCCACGCACTAGTGCACTGGCCGGGGGCCTGAGGCCTGGAAGACAAAAATTGCCCTGGACTGAGCCAAAAGGCCAGTCCTAAAAGGCACAGTTCAGAAAAAGTATTTGGAGCTGTGACCATGTGTGACGGTTCACACTGTGGGGTCCCACATCCAAGTGTTACTAAGAGTATCTCTAGGGCGGCCACTCCCAGGGGGAACAGACACCATGGACCCTCTGCCTTCCAAGCCCATGGCCAGACAAGGCAGATCCACTCAAATCAGGAGGAACTGGGCCCATCTATTTTTCCTGGGGAATTACTTACACACTCCAACAGCCTGTGGGCTCCTCGATTTTTGTTCCAACTGGTACTAGCTTTCAGAACCCCCATCACTCCAACAGGGGTACATAGCCAGCCACTTCAACTCCCAATCAAGCCAGAATGACAGCAGAGCACCCCTACTGGACACTGATAAGAACAGATACTATACCTGATCTTAACTAAAAAGCCAAGAAGCAATTGTAATGGGTCCTGTATTTCCACAGCAACTTCAAGCTGCTATGACAGCTGGAAATTGCCAACAAAAGTGAGGGGAAGAATGGCAGTGGGACAGAAGCATAGGGTGTGCTACACACTCCCTGTGTACCTTATGTGCTGTCCCATTGGATACAAATATAGATCAACAGTTTAAAAACTTGAAAAAAATTATGATTGGACAAATCAATTAGACAAAAGGAGCTACAGTGCCTTGAAAAAATTATTCATACCCCTTGACGTTTTCCACATTTTGTCATGTTACAACCAAAAACATCAATGTATTTTATTGGGATTTTATGAGATAAACCAACACAAAGTGGCACATAATTGTGAAGTAGAAGGAAAATTATAAATCGGTTTCAATTATTTTACCCCTAACTATAATCTAGTGGAACCAATTACCTTCAGAAGTCACCTAATTAGTAAATAGTGTCCACCTGTGTGCAATTTAATCTCAGTATAAATACAGCTGTTCTGTGAAGCCCGCATAGGTTTGTTAGATAACCTAAGTGAACAAACAGCATTACAAAGGCCAAGGAACACACCAGACAGGTCAGAGATAAAGTTATAGGGCCAGATTCCCGTAGAATTGCCGCTGGCGTAGCGTAAGCCATTTACACTACGCTGCCGCAATTTAACAGAGCAAGTGTCGTATTCCCAAAGCACTTGCTCCATAAGTTGCGTTGGCGTAGTGTAAATGGCTCTGCGTATCCCCGCGTAATTCAAAGGGGGTGGCTTGTATTTAAATTAGGCGCGCCCCCGTGTCGATCGAACTGCGCATGCGCCGTCCTCAAAAATAGCCCAGTGCGCATGCTCCAGCTCACGTCGGAAAAAGTGAATGAAACCGACGTGAGCGTCGTTTACATAAATCCCTATTCGCGAACAACTTAGTAAAACAACGTAACCGACGGAAAAAGACGACGCTGACCCGACGCCATACTTAACATGGCAATGACGGAACTTCGTAAGGTTACTCCTCATATAGCAGGGGTAACCTTATGCGTACGGAAACGACGTAAACGACGACGGGGCGGCGTAAAAACGTTTGGGAATCGTCGGATTATGCTCATTTGCATAGGCAAATGAGAAATCATCGTAAAGGCCACCTAGCGGCCAGCGATGTCATTACATCTACGATCCGACAGTGTAATTGTTTTACACATGTCGGGCCAGATTCCCGTAGAATTGCCGCTGGCGTAGCATAAGCCATTTACACTACGCAGCCGCAATTTAACAGAGCAAGTGCCGTATTCCCAAAGCACTTGCTCCGTAAGTTGCGTCGGCGTAGTGTAAGTGGCTCTGCGTATCCCCACATAATTCGAAGGGGGCGGCTTGTATTTAAATTAAGCGCGCCCCTGTGTCGAACGAACTGCGCATGCGCCGGCCTCAAAAATAGCCCAGTGCGCATGCTATAGCTCACGTCGGAAAAAGTGAATGAAACCGACGTGAGCGTCGTTTACATAAATCCCTATTCGTGAACAACTTAGTAAAACAACGTAACCGAAGGAAAAAGACGACGCTGACCCGACGCCATACTTAACATGGCAACAACGGAACTTCGTAAGGTTACCCCTCATATAGCAGGGGTAACCTTACCTCATACGGAAACGACGTAAACGACGACGGGGTGGCGTAAAAACGTTTGGGAATTTGCATAGGCAAATGAGAAATCATCGTAAAGGCCACCTAGCGGCCAGCGATGTCATTACATCTACCATCCGCCAGTGTAATTGTTTTACACATGTCGGATCTTCACTGTATCTATGCGTAAGTGATTCTAGGAATCACACGCATAGATACCCACTAAAAAAAAACAGAGATATGACGGTGTTTCCTACGAAACGCCGGCCTATCTCTTTTGAGAATCTGGCCCGTGAAGTTTAAAGCAGGGTTAAATTATAAAAAATATCCAAAGCTTTAAATTTCTCACGGAGCAAAGAGTATGGCACAACTGCAAACCTACCAAGACATGGGCATCCACCTAAACTGACAGGCCGGGCAAGGAGAGCATTAACCAGAGAAGCAGCTAAGAGGCCCATGGTAACGCTGAAGAGCTGCAGAGATCCACAGCTAAGGTGGGAGAATCTGTCCACAGGACAACTATTAGTCGTGCTCTCCACAAATCTGGCCTTTATGGAAGAGTGGCAAGAAGAAAGCCATTGTTCAAAGTCATAAGAAGACCAGTTTGCGACAAGCCATGTGGGGGACACAACAAACATGTGGAAGAAGGTGCTCTGGTCAGATGAGACAAAAATGAAAATTTTGGCCTAAAAGCAAAATGTTATGTGTGGTTGAAAAGTAAAACTTCATATCACCCTGAACACACCCTCCCCAGCGTGAAACATGGTGGTGGCAGCATCATATTGTGGGGATGTTTTCTTCAGCAGGGACAGGGAAGCTGATCAGAGTTGATGGGAAGATGGATGGATACAAATACAGGGCACTCTTAGAAGAAAACCTGTTAGGCCGCGTACATACGATCAGTCCATCCGATGAGAAGGGCCCGACGGACCGTTTTCATCGGTTCACTGATGAAGCTGACTGATGGACTGATGTGCCTACACACCATCGGTTAAAAAAACAATCATGTCAAAACGCGGTGACGTAAAACACACGATGTGCTGAAAAAAACTAAGTTCAATGCTTCCAAGCATGCGTCGACTTGATTCTGAGTATACGCGGCCTTTTGACCAATGCCTTTGCATACTTACGATCGGTTTTGACCTATCGGTTAGCCGTCCATCGGTTAGATTTTAAAGCAAGCCCTCTGTTTTTATACCGAAGGAAAACAGACCGATGGGGCCTACACACGATCTCTTTGGACCGATAAAAATGAACCTCAGTCCGTTTTCATTGGTTTGAACCGATCGTGTGTATGAGGCCTTAGAGTATGCAAAGGACTTGAGACTGGGGGGTGGAGGTTCACCTTCCAGCAGGACAACGACCCTAAACATACAGCCATAGCTACAATTAAATGGTTTAGATCAAAGCACATTCATGGGTTAAAATGGCCCATTAAAAGTCCAGACCTAAATCTAATTGAGAATCTGTGGCAAGACTTGAAATTTGCTGTTCACAGATGCTCTCCGTCCAATCTGAGAGAGCTTGAGCTATTTTGTAAAGAAGAATGGGCAAAAATGTCACTCTGTAGATATGCAAAGCTGGTAGAGACATCCCCAAAAAAACTTGCAACTATAATTGCAGAGAAAGGAGGTTCTACAAAGTATTGACTCCGGGGGGCTGGATACAAAACACGCTACACTTTTCACATACTGTATTTATTTGTAAAAAAAAAAAAAATTAAAAACATTTCTCATGTTCCTTCCACATCACAATTATGTGCCACTTTGCGTTGGTCTATCAAAAAAAAAAAAAAAATCATAATAAAATATATTTACATTTTTGGTTGTAAGATGACAAAATTTGGAAAATTTAAAGGGGTATGAATTCAAGGAACTGTACAAAGCTAGCTGCTTTGCTCTGCTGTCTCAAGATAGCCCACAGTACTCTGGGAATTCATTGCCATCTGTAAAAAGGTTTACCAGTATTTGTAAAACAAGGACTGTATATAGCTAGTAATAGAAAATGTAAGACAATGTAAAAACGTAAAAAATATAATGAAATAGACCCCAAACTTTTATAGTTTCTCTTTAATGTTGGAGATGGCTAAACTTTTCTCAAGGTCTCTGCCTATAAAAGTGAATGGAGGTGGTTAAGATCTGTGAGTCCTGCAATATAATGCTCAGCTAGAACAAAAAAAGCTTTTTGCTTGTGTGGCTGCAGGTGGAAAACATGTGTTAGTGGAATTTTAAATATTACAGTACTGGCAGGTCTAAGCATCAATGTTAAAATTATTCTAATATATTGTCAGTGCCTGCGAGCCAAGAAAGGTACTGCTCAGCCCACCGGAATAAGGAGCTGACTAACCCCACAATCCCATTCTGCAAACAAGACTCCCTGGCAAGATCAAACACACCAATCTGTGTACAGGATGATCTTCTGTGATCCAAGATCTGGATAGTATTCTGCAGGTGCTCCAGATCCATCAACCTGGATAGGCGGCGGTGCGCGGTATGCTCAATGCTCGCTTGAGCATAACGCGTGAGGCTCCTGCCAGGCGGTGGGCGATTAGCAGCTTGGGCTTATTGGGCTGGCATGCTTGCCTGAGTTCAGGTTTTTGATCTTGACACAATTTGAGTTGTGAAGGTGATGAATTTATAGACAAAGACGGATTGCATCGCCTGAGAGTCCTCAAGGTTTAATCCAACCAAAAACAAATGGGGTTTGTACAGCCTAGAAAGAGTAGAAGGTAAATTTTGCTTTGCTTTTTGTTTGTTTTTTTAAAGATGATGGACGTGCACGCCTGAGCCCTCGTACACACGACCGAGAAACTCGTCGTTAAAGAAACATCATTTTCCTCGACGAGTTCCGTGTTAGGTTTGTCGAGAATCTTGTCAAGCTTTCTTTGTGTACACACTGTCAAAACAAAATCTCGTCGTTTTCAAATGCGGTGACGTACAACACGTACGACGGCACTATAAAGGGGAAGTTTGATTCCACTGGCGCCACCCTTGGGGCTGCTTTTACTAATCTCATGTTACTGCGTAATAAGTAAAAGTTTGGTAAGGGACGATTTGCACTTTTCAGTCTGTTATGCCGCGTACACACGATAATTTTTTGTGATGAAAAAAAACGACGTTTTCTGTGAAGTAAAAAACGACGTTTTTGAAACGTCACTTTTCAAAGACGATGTTGCATACACACCATCGTTTTTTTCACAAAAAGCGAGATTACGTTCACCACTCTTTTCCATTGAAGCTCGCTTCATAACTAGCTTCTGGGCATGCGTGGGTTGAAAAACGTTGTTTTAAACGACGTTTTTGCTACACACGGTGACTTTTTGTGAAACAAAAAACGACGTTTTGAAAAACGACACAAAAAATTCAAGCATGTTGGAATTTTTTTTTGGTCAAAAAACGACGTTTGGCCCACACACGATCAATTTAAATGACGTTTTAAAAAACAACGTTTTTTTTTTCATCGCAAAAAACGACCGTGTGTACGCGGCATTACAGCGTGACGAATGTTGTGCTATCTCCATTACAAACGCTACTTTTACCGAAGGTGCGCTATCTCATACTTTATTCTGAGCATGCGCGGGTTTCTAAGCATACACACAAACGTGTTTCTCGACGTAAACAGCCCGACGAGGAACATGACAAGGAAATTGAGACTCCCGATGAGAAAAAAGAGAACTTGTTCTCTTTTTTTCTCGTCGAGAACCATGATAGTTTTCTCAACGAAAAACATACACACGACCGTTTCCTCTGCAAAAAAGCTCTGCCACCAAGTTTCTTGAGGGATTTTGTCGAGGAAATCGGTCGTGTGTACGAGGTCTGATAGATGATCCATTCTGAAATTTAAAAAATATGTCTGCCAGAGAGGTTGGGGAAGGATTAGAACATAAAAAATAAAAGAGGGTGCAGCGCTAAAGTGAAAAGAAGGTTAATATGATACAACATTCATCAATAAATGAAGTAAAAATAAAATTATATACACCTTGCTGAAAATGTGAATCAGCATAAATGTTCAAGGATCTAGTAGTAAAGTCCGGTGGGAATATTGATAATGAAACAATTGAAAAAGATTACCAATGAGAACAATCATATAGAATATAACACTGAGGATATATGGTATAAGTTGAAAAGAAAGAAATCTTCTAACAATGAGTGATCTAGTAGTAAAGTCTGGTGTTAATCTTGGTGATGAAAATGAATGTGAAGAAAAATTGGTCAGATGAAATCCAATACCCGACAGATGGAGAAAGGGAGAAAACACCAAAAATTCGTGAGGTAAGAATGCCTGCTTACCGCAAAGAAAGACTGTTTTGCACCAGTCTTATGGAGCACAGGGACACCCGGTCTCCCCAAGACCACTCAGTATGGATTCCAATTAGCTCTCACTGATGGCTCCGAAGTGGGTACATGGACAAATAAAAAAGGAAAACTCTCATAGCGTATAACGTATAAAAGTTAGGGTTTAATAAGTCTTGCACTTACATGGATTCGATGCAAAAACGGCATAAAACAATTCGATCCGAAATCCGATACCTCTCGCTATTCGACTGGGAAACTCTGCCTGCGTACAGGACGGTGGGTGCCGTGACATCATCGCGTTCCGTCCTGTACGCAGGCAGAGTTTCCCAGTCGAATAGCGAGAGGTATCGGATTTCGGATCGAATTGTTTTATGCCGTTTTTGCATCGAATCCATGTAAGTGCAAGACTTATTAAACCCTAACTTTTATACGTTATACGCTATGAGAGTTTTCCTTTTTTATTTGTCCATGTACCCACTTCGGAGCCATCAGTGAGAGCTAATTGGAATCCATACTGAGTGGTCTTGGGGAGACCGGGTGTCCCTGTGCTCCATAAGACTGGTGCAAAACAGTCTTTCTTTGCGGTAAGCAGGCATTCTTACCTCACAAATTTTTGGTGTTTTCTCCCTTTCTCCATCTGTCGGGTATTGGATTTCATCTGACCAATTTTTCTTCACATTCATTTTCATCACCAAGATTAACACCAGACTTTACTACTAGATCACTCATTGTTAGAAGATTTCTTTCTTTTCAACTTATACCATATATCCTCAGTGTTATATTCTATATGATTGTTCTCATTGGTAATCTTTTTCAATTGTTTCATTATCAATATTCCCACCGGACTTTACTACTAGATCCTTGAACATTTATGCTGATTCACATTTTCAGCAAGGTGTATATAATTTTATTTTTACTTCATTTATTGATGAATGTTGTATCATATTAACCTTCTTTTCACTTTAGCGCTGCACCCTCTTTTATTCTTTATGCTTTATTAATTTTTGTACACGATTTTGTGCCAGCTGCTTACACGTCCACTTTATCATTGGTATTCATTTTTGATCAGCGCAGCGTCACCCCTTAGGGTTTTTTTTCTCAAGGATTAGAACATCCCTTGTAATAGAAAAAAGCATGACAGGTCCTCTTAAATATGAGATCTGGGGTGAAAAAGACCTTAGATCTCATATTTAGACTTAAAAGAAAAAAAAGAAAAAAAAAAAGTGTAATTTGGAAAAAAGGTAAACAAAAAAAATGTTTCTTTAAGACGCTGGGCGCAACTGACGTTTTGACGTCACTTCCGCCCAGCAGAGCTATGGGGAGGGGTGAGGGACATTTTTCCCTCACTCGCATCCCCAGTCAGCTGCCGAATGGACCCGATTGCCTCCGCCGCTACCGACGGCAACGGTAAGCGGCGGAGGGTGCTGGAGAGCGGCGGGAGGGGGGGCCCTCTCCCGCCACCAATTAATGGTGATCTCGCCGCGAATCTGCTGCGGAGACCGCCGTTATCGTTTAAAGGACCCTGCGCACTAAAGATGGATACCTTGGTTGTGGCAGCGGCTGCTGCCATTACCGAGATATCCATCTTTAAAATTAGGATGTATATATACAGTGCAGGGTCCACAAGCAGTTAAGGTAAGGGTTTCAGGTATTGGGAAAGCCCTGAAAAATACAATTATTGAGGCTAAGACACAGCAACGGGGCCACTGGCTCCCGCTGCTGTTGATCAAAATCAGTGAGCCAATCAGATAAGAGGGGGGGCTGGGTCAAACGCGGCTACATATCTGAAGGACAGATGGAGCTGCGGTTTGGCTTCGGTACCCCCATAGCAAGCTGCTTGCTATGGGGGCACTCAACAGGGGGGAGAGGCCAGGAGCGCCGGCGTGGGACCCGAGAAGAGGAGGATCTGGGCTGCTCTGTGCAAAACCGTTTCACAAAGCAGGTAAGTATAAAATGTTTGTTATTTTTAAATAAATAAAAAATTGACTTTAGTATCACTTTAATTGAACAAGCTCATTGGTTACAATGGATAGCTGCACCAGATTCTGAGTGCTCCAGTTTAAGTAACTCTCCCCCAACTATGTATATTATTTATCCAACCAGAATTTGGTTGTTTTATTTAGACGGGTTTGTTGTTTTTGAAGTGTGTTTGAAGATGTCTACAGATTCCTTTAATCAGCTATCATAGAGGAATGTTGTACTGGCTGGAATGTTCAGCCTCCCAGTAGAGCTCTCAGGTGATATCAAGAGAAAGGAAAAAAGATGAAAGATTACATTTTCAAACCCAATTTGTTGAATTATAATAAAAAGAACACAGATGTGCTCAAAATCAACTTATTCTCGAAAACCTTTTGAAAACCTACATAGAAATGCCTTAGCTGCCAGCTCCTCAAAACTACTGAGGACCAGCCTGCATCAACAAATCTGCAAGAAAAAATGTAATCCTTTCTTATATTGTTATATTGAGAATTTCAACACGAGACTAAAGAATACACAAATCAATCAATAAAAAGTAATCAATAAATAAATAAATTAATGTATATATAAATTCATGTTACCATAAATTTAAAGTGGTTGTAAAGGCAAAAGTTTTTTTTTTTTGTTGTTATCTTAATGTATTCTATGAATTAAGATAAAAAAAACCTTCAGTGTGTAACAGCCTTACCAGAACCCCCTAATTACTTACCTGAGCCCCATTGTTATCCAGCGATGTCAACCAGTGTCTTAGCCGTCCGGGACTCCCCTCCTGTTTGGCTGAGACACAGCAGCAGCACCATTGGTTCCCACAGCTCTCAATCAACGTCAGTTAGCCAATCAGAAGAGAGATGGGGCAGGGCCGGGGGTGAGATCCGTGTCTGAATGGGCATAAGGAGCTGTGACTCAGTGCGTTTGCCCCCATAGCAAGCTGCTTGCTGTGGAGGCACTAGACAGGAGGGAGGGGCCAGGAGCAGTAAAGATGGACCAGAGAACAGGAGGATCCGGGCTGCTCTGTGCAAATCCACTGCACAGCGTTTGTTATAAATTAAAAAAAAAGCAAGACTTTACGATCCTTCTAAATTACATTATACCAATGTCTATTCCTCTAAATCTGTGCAACATTAGGTGACATAAGGACATTTGTTTAATGAACAGATTACACAGATTTTTGTTGTGTAAATATGAAGTTATACATTTATTAATTACTTTATAATATATTATTAATTACATTTTGTATTATTTGCTTGCCCTGCACTTCTTCACATACATATTATTTTGCTGATGTTGGAGCATGTGATTTAGGGGCAACACCTATAGGGGTTTATTTACTAAAGGCAAATAGACTGTGCACTCTGCAAGTGCAGTTGCTCCAAAGCTTAGTAAATGAGGCGAAGCTCTGCTAACTTACATTATCCAATCATGTGCAATCAAAAAAAAACATTTTTTCCTTGCATGTGATTGAGTATTCTTTGCAAAGTGAACATTCAAGCAGAAGAGAAAATAGCCTAAAACAATAGCTCAGGATATTCGTGCAGAAGAAGAAATAGCCTAAAAGAATAGCATAACAACATTCAAGCAGAGGAGAAAGTAGCTTAAAACAATAGCCCAAGAACATTCAAGCAGAAGAGAAAGTAGCCTAAAACAATAGCGCAAGAACATTCCAGCAGAAGAGAAAGTAGCCTAAAACAATAGTCCATAAACATGTAAGCAGAAGAGAAAATAGTCTAAAACAATAGCCCAAACACATTTAACCAGAAGAGGAAATAGCCAAAACATTACATTAGCCTAACAACAATCAAGCTGAATAGAAAACAGCCTAAAACAATAGCACAAGCAAATTCAAGCAGAAAAGAAAAATAGTCTAAAACAATAGCCCCAAATTATTCAATCAGAAGAGGACATAGCCTAAAATAATAGTCTGAGAACATCCAAGCAGGAGAGAACATAGCCTGAATCAATAGCTCAAGAAAATGCAAGCAGAAGAAAAAAATGAAAAAACAGTAGCCCAACAACATTCAAGTAGAAAAAAATAGCCTAAAGTAATATCTCAAGAAAATGTAAGCAGAAGAAAAAATTGCCTAAAACAACATCTCAAGAGCATTCAAGCAGAAGAGAAAATAGCTTAAAACAAAAGACCAAGAACTTTCAAGCAGAAGAGAAATTTGCCTACAACAATAGCTCAAGGACATTTAGGCAAAGAAGAAAATAGCCTAAAACAATAGCTCAAGAACATTCAAGCAGAAGAGAAGTTAGCCTAAAACAATGCTCAAGAACATTCAAGCAGAAGAGAAAATAGCCTAAAACAATAGTCCATGAACATGTAAGCAGAAGAGAAAATAGTCCAAAACAATTGCCCAAACACATTTACCCAGAAGAGGAAATAGCCAAAACATTACAGTAGCCTAACAACAATCAAGCTGAATAGAAAACAGCCTAAAACAATAGCACAAGTGAATTCAAGCAGAAAAGAAAAATAGTCTAAAACAATAGCCCCAAATTATTCAATCAGAAGAGGACATAGCCAATACAGTAGCCTAACAACATTCAAGCAGAAGAGAAATTAGCCTACAACCATAGCTCAAGAACATTAAAGCAGAAAAGTAAAATAGCTTAAAACAATAGACCAAGAACTTTCAAGCAGAAGGGAAAATAGCCTACAACCATACAGTAGCTCAAGAACATTAAAGCAGAGGAGAAATTAGCCTAAAACAATAGCCCAATAACATTCAACCAGCATAGGAAATAGCCAAAACAGTAGCCCAACAACATTCAAGCAGAAAAGAAAATAACCTAAAACAATATCTCAAGAACATTCAAGCAGAAGAGAAATATCCTAAAATATTAGTCTGAGAACATCCAAGCAGAAGAGAAAACAGCCTAAAACAATAGCCTAACAAAATTGGACCAAATATAGCCAAGCAAGATTCAACCAAAAATAACTTAATAATAGCTCAAGAACATTTCAGCAAAGGAAAATAATTTCCACAAAATAGCTTAAAAACATTTGACTAAAAATAGACTAAACAGTAGCCCTCGGACACTCCACCAGAACAAGACATGGCCTAAAACAATAGCCTAACAACATTTACTGTAGTACATCAACCTCATTATGCCAAACTGAAAAAAAAAAAAAAAAAGATTTATGGTTTACATAAACTTTAATTTCTGTAGATATTGACTCCAATGCATTTCATGTAACTACAGCAAGTATATTGGGCTGGTGATTTATCTAGGCAACGCATCCCCCCCAAAAACATTCAATAAGAAAACCTCATATGTATCGTATATATGATTTTTAGGTGGCAAGTAAATATCATAAATCATAACATAATAAAATATTTTTTTATTGCTGATGAATCTTAAAATCGCATAAAAAGGTTCATACAGTTGTGTACAGCAGATGTTTCAATATATCATAATTATAGCTCCATATATAACCTCAAATACCCATCGCTCAGCAGACTAACATCTAGGAACTAATATGTTAGTCTGCTGAGCAGTAGTTATATATGGAGGTATATTTATGATATATGGAAACATCGCCTGTATGCATATCGTAAAATCTCCTATATACTGTACAACAACTGCATGGACTATATTTGGCACATTAAGATTGAAAAGCAATAACAAATATATATTTTATTAAGGTATGGTTTATGTTATTTAATTGTTTACATGCCACCTACAAAGTACCATCTACAATACATGCAAGGTTGTCTTATCCAATGAATTTCACCAAAATGACAAATTTGGCTAAAATCGCATCACTGTGCGTACTAGAGAAGTACTGGTTTGTAGATAAGAAAAAAATTGTTCAAGACCGCAATACGAATATTTACACTGCAGCTTTCAAGTTATTTAACAGGAATTATGGCTGAAGATATCAACCATAACCCTGTTTTATTCCTTATAAGCAGAGGCTGGCTTTCCCAAGAAAGCGATCCAAGCGGCTCATAAGCCACTGGAACGCTTTTCAGAAGTGGCGGGAGGGGACGTCCCCCTCCTGAATACTCACCGGTGTTTCTCTGGCTTACCATGCAGCCGGCTAGTCCCAGGGGCGATAAAAGAATAGACCCTCTTTGATCACATCTATGACCTTGAATGACCGGAGCGACGTCATGACATCACGTGCAGTTCAGGTTGGAAGTAAACATTTTTTTTTAAAGCAAAATATCGAAAAAACATTTATTTTTCACTGGATGTTTAATTTTTAAAGGTAAATGAGAGATTTGGGTCATTGTGACCCCATATTTCTCCATAAAGAGGACCTGGCATTCTTATTTTTATTACAAGGGATGTTTGCACTCCTTGTAATAGGACTAAAAGTGATCAATTGAAAAAATAAAAATTAATAAATAAGAAAAAAATTAACCACTTGCCATTCTTTTTTTTTGCTAGAAAATTATTTAGGACCACTACAAATTATATATATATATATATATATATATATTTTAGCAGAGGTACTATAGAATAAAATGGTGGGTGTTGCAATTTTTTATGTCACACGGTATTCGCACAGAGGTTTTCAAATGTACATTTTTTTGGGGGGGAAAAAAACACTTTAATGTTAAAAAAAAAAAAAAACATTAAAGTTAGCCCATTTTTTTTGTATAAGGTAAGAGATGTTGTTACGCCGAGTAAATAGTAACCTAACATGTCACCCTTTAAAACTACAGTGCTTAATATTATTTATAGGTGATGTTTAACCACTTCAGCCCTGGAAGGTTTAACCCCTTAATGGCCAGCCCATTTTTTGCGATATGGAACTGTGTCACTTTAACCACTTGAGACCCGCGCTATAGGCGAAATACCTCCACAGCGCGGCTCTCAAGTGCCAAGTGGACGTCCTTTTATGTGCATCACCCGCGCGCGCCGCTGAGGGGCGCACAGCGGGTAAACACTGTGCCGGCGCATCGCTGAGGAGCCGATGCATGTGCCTGGCGGCCGCGATGTCCGACAGGTACCTACGATTGGCGATGACAGCAGGGACGTGGAGCTCTGTGTGTAAACGTCCTGTCAAAAGAAAGCTATATTTGTGGGGAAAAAAATTATTAAAAAAAATTTGGGTACAGTGTTGTATGACTGTGCAATTGTCATTCAAAATGCGTCAGTGCTGAAAGCTGAAAATTGGTCTTGGCACGAAGGGGGTTTAAGTGTCCAATAATGAAGTGGTTAACTATCCAATGAAAATATGTAAAATATTGAATTTCCTTTTCAATTTAGGCCAATAAGTATTCTGCTACATATTTTTTGGTAAAAAAATAAATCGGATTTTTGGACTTTTTTTTTACTAGTATTGGCGGAGATGAGTGATTTTTAGCAGGACTGCGACATTGTGGCAGACAAATATGACGCTAAGTGACACTTTTTGGGGACCAGTGCCATCTCATTTCTTTAAAACCAAACATATATGAATTACACAAATTCTGTGGCTGATTAAAGGGGTGTTCCAGCCCAAAATTGTGTTTATTAAAAGTCAACAGCTACAAAAAGTGTAGCTGCTGGCTTTAATAAACACTCACTTACCTGCTCCTGCGTTCCAGCGACGCGCCGACCGGGGCTCCGCTCCTCTCCCCCCCTCCCCAGCCAGCGTCTCCATCTGGACTGTGGGCACCCAGCCGTGACAGCCTTCGGCTTCACGGCCGGGCACCCACTGCGCATGCGCGAGCCGCACTGCGCATGCGCGCGCGGTGCGGCTCGCCGCTGATTGGAGGGGCGATCACATGGGACCTGTCAGTGTCCCATGTGATCGCCTACAGGGAGGGGCTGGTGTAGGCAATTAAGGCTTAATCGCCTAACCAGCCCCTCGGCGGAAGCAGGAAGTGGGACAGGAAGTCCCACTCCTACTGAAGCCCCCACTCCCCCCCAAAAAAATTACATGCCAAATGTGGCATGTAAGGGGGAGGGGATTAAAAAAAAGTTAAAATTTAGGGTGGAACTCCTCTTTAAGGTGGTAATTAAACTCACTTGGTGCCTTATCTACAGTAAATAAGCCACATAACCTATGTAATTCATATGTGTCCAGGTTTAAAGGGATGAGGTGGCAACCTTAACCACAAGGGGTGAACAGCATCCAGTGTGACATCATGGCTCATGACAGGACCTCTTTATGGAGAGATTTGGGGTCTATTAGACCTACAATCTCTCGTCTAGCCTCCCATGCAGCCGATCAGACACAGATCAGTTTGCTAGGCTGCTATCCTGGCTGCTGGTGGCCAGGTAAACAAAGAGGTGGAACCGGAAGTGACGACATAACTCATTGTTCCCAGGGTTGCAGAGAGAGGGGAACAATGTCAGTTCCTCTCTCTCTGTACAGGGCAGACATCGCCACCGCCCGCATCGCTCCCGGGCTCTACAATCGTACGGCGGTGGCGGGATGGGGATGGGACCCACTTCCACCACCCGCAGAAGTTATTAAGTGGCTAATGAGCCACTAGGATCACTTCCGCATGTTAGGGAATTGCTGGCTGAAAACAAACATACTGGAATGATGCCTGTAGGTGCAGGCGTCATTCCGGTACAACCTCTGAAACCCAAGGACATATATGGACGTCCTCCTGGTGGGAAGTGGTTGAAGTGCTCCCATCCTTCCGTGCTCACCAGGAAAGCGAATGCTGGTAAATATTGTATTTCGTATATTTTTTTCTTAAAGTGGATGTAAAGCCACTCTCACCCTTTCTAAACGACTGCCATAGTGCTGATCTATAAGGATATAGATGTCTCCTGCATGTATCCTTACCTGTCTAATGTCTCCCCTCTGTCTGTTATAAGAACTGAAAAACTACAGATTCTGTGGGTGGATCTGTTGTCTGGAGCTCGGTGGGTGGAGTCGTGATGTCAGTAGACTTCCCGCCCACCTCTACACTCCCCTTGTCAACATGCATTTTCTCCTGTGTATTCCTTACATTACATTTTGCTATGATCATTAACATCCAGTCAAAATCCAGAAAAGTAACCACATGACTTCAGAAAAGGAGTGGGGATGGGAATTAAAAAATAATGCATGTCTCAGGCTAGTGCATGAGATATATAAACAACCTGTCATTCACAGCAAGGGGGAAGAACAGACAAAGCATTCTCCTGTTTGTCCGTTTATCTCACTAACAAAAGAAAAGAGGATTGCTCAGAGCTGGATTAACTGTTTGTGGCAAGACTGGGCAGAGATGATAGGAAATCTTATACTCTACATTGTGACAGCAAAAAATAAAATAAATTCATTAAGGTGTATCTCTTTCAAGTAAATTGAGTTTGCAAAATCACTGCGCAACTCCCATGTGACATAACAAGTTGCAACCATTGCCATTTTATTCTCTTGGGTCTCTGCTGTTTGGGGGCTATAATATGTTTTCTAGCAAAAAATACTAATTTAAACTTGTAAACAAGTGACAGGAAAAGCTCAGTTTTAATGTGGTTAAATGGCAGAGGCGCTTGTAGTGATGTGCATTGATGTGTAGGAATAGGTTGAAGTCATCGGCCCGGATTCACAGAGATGGGCGCATATTTACGCCGGCGTAGTGCACACATAGTACGCCACTCCCGCGCAGCGCGGATAGGCATGCACTGAATTCAGCAAGCTATTGCTTCCAACTCTGCGCCGGCAAAGCGTACAGTTCGAAGGCGCAGGCTGGCGTAAGTGGAAGTGGGCTGGAAGTGGGCGTGATCCATGCTAATGAAGCGTTACCCCATGCAAATGATGGGCCAGGCTCCAGACAAGTACTTAAAACGAACTGCGCATGCGTCGAGACGTGGACTTATCCCCGTGCGCATACGCCGGATCACTGTGTATGCCGTTAACTTAACCTACACCCAGCCAGACCCACGTCGGCCCATATTCACAGACATCCAACGTACAATACGTAGGCTTGTGTTCCCTGGTCCATACCTTTGCATGGATTGTGTCTCATCTATGGGGAATAACTTTACGACGGATGTAAATCTTACGCAAACTGCGTATATCATGCGCCGGGCGCAAGTACGTTCGTGAGTCGCTGTATTTCCCTCATTTGCATATGTGAATGCCTAATAAATGGGAGAAGCAACATACGTCCAGACCATATTTGCGCCCACGCCACGCCGGCGTAAGTAAGATACGTCGGGGTAGGATGGCCTATTTTTAGGTGTATTTTGGTTTGTGACTCTGGCACACACATACACCGGGCGCATATTTACGCTACGCCAGGGAAAGGTGAGTTACGTTGGCGTAAGTGCTTTGTGAATCCGGGCCTTCGTTTTTAATTCGGACATGGAAACCAGAGAACACAAAACTATTGTGTGAATATTCATTGCTATCAGGGATTTACTATTGGCAAGCTGACTTGTAAATATATGCATGGGCATGCTTATACCTCAGCACAAACGTTAGCCAGACACGCGTAAGCCAGACACTAACTGTTCTGCCTTGGCCTCATCCCTGACCTTCTTCAAGTTCCTGATTTGGTACCTCATTTCCTGCTTGATATGTGACTTTGCTTCTTCCCCTGATTCTGCTCAATCTGACTTTGCTACAGTGATGTATTTAGGTTTTGTGCTGCCCTAGGCCTGACTAAACTTGTGTACTCCCTAATTTAAATATGACCCACCCCTTTCTGTCAAGACCACACCCCATTTCGTTTACGACCCACCCTGAAATATTCAAGAGGGGGACACTAGTTAAATTTAGAGGGGGTCAGAGAGTTAATTAGCTCTGACCCAGCTGATTTGTTCAAATTTGGGTCTCTGTCTTAGCTTGGCTGACTGTGGGCTCATTCTGTCGCTTCTGGGGTGCTGTACCCACTCCCGGACGACAGGTGGCAGCAGTGAAGTTGAGGTTTGGGTGCTTTTCCCCAGCAGCCTATCAGGATAGGTTTTTCTTGCTGTGCATGCTGGGGGAGGGTATTTATGAGACAGACGCCATTGGTCTGGGTTCTTCTTCGAGTGCGGCACCCACCTTTAGGGTGACTGCATCACGGCCCCCCTGCGAAATGGCCTTCCAGGCCTGGGTGCGCCTGCCACGCGGTGTTCCTGATTATGGGACCAAGTTGGTCTGGAACGTTTAAAGCTGTGGCTGGGCCCCAGTGATCTACTGGGTCCCCAATCCTGAGAAGATCCCAACCGTGTTCCCAGTGAGAAGAAGCTGTTCGGTGGGGAGTCCATCTGAGGTGAGCAAAGAGAGGCTGACGATCCAATAGGGTCTCGACAATCCACCGGGGGTCAAGGTTCCAAGGTACTAGGAGGTTGAACATTGGTTACCTATTAGTCGGTAACCTGCCAACTATCTGAAGGAGATCCAGGCCAAAGTCTACTAAGGAGCGTTACCTCCGCTACCTCAATTCTAAGGAGTGTCTGTGGCAGAGACTTTTCCTCTAAGTTCCGAGTGATACTCTAGCTGCCAGGTCAGTGAGAGAGTCCTGTCCAGGTACACTATGCCCACTCCGGCTGGAGTGGCGAAGAAGACTAAGTGTTTTTGGAAGCAGGACTGTTTCCCTATTGTTGCGCCTGAATCTGATATTTCTCCTTCTGCTTCACCTCTACTCTTCACCACAAGTTTTATTGTTTTTACCCAGCTGGGTAATAAAGAGCACAGAAAAAAAACACCTGTCATGGACATTCCTTTACTGCTACATTCACCATACAACCCTAGACGGCGGAGGAGCCATGAGGTAACGTGCCATCCAAAACAAACCAGCAGCTTCTTCGGGGGTAGTGCTACATATAGATTTACTTTCACTTCCTGTTTGGCTATGGGGCAGGAAATGAAGGGAAATATCTGCAATGGGACAGGGATGTTAAAAAATAAACTGACAGGCGCTATAACCCTCCCTTTCTCTATCCAAAATGAAAAAAATGCGTTGCCTATAGTTCTACTTTAAGCACAAATTTCTGATAATTTTATGGAGAGAGCTAAGATATAACCATGCCAATGGTGCAGCAGAAAACATATAGCACAGTGAGGAAGGTTTGTGGTCCAGCATGATAGGACAGTCAAAATTAGAAGCTGTTTGCATTACACTAAAAGTGTAGCACAAGCCGGCAGGACTCTTTCCGTTCCACCCCCCTGCAAAGTGCTGCCCTAGGCCTGGGCCTTGTTGGCCTAGGCCAGGATACAGCATTGCTCTGCTACATTGTTGAGTGCCTATTTACCTAACGAGTTGATACAGCTGCGTGCCTCTATACATAGCCTGCTACATGCTTGCTAACATCGTCTGTGAGATTTGCCATCCTGAACTTTTGGACAAGCCAGATTTCCCCTTTAATTCCTGCTTATTCTCCTACTGGCTCTGTGTTTGACACATTCACAGATTTCTCTGGATCTTTCTGATCACAACTCCAGTCTGAGGTTCTGCAAATCACATCCTCCAACACTCATGCCCCTCCAGTCCTTTAGCACCCTTTGTTTTGCCTTCAGGTGTGATTGGGCAGGAGATACAAGAGGGCATGCCCTCATCATATTGGTCTCCTATCAGATACATTACAACTTCCATGTTAAAATAAAATATTGGCTTCCACCCATTCATAAGCATCAGCACATATCACTATTGACAGCTCTGCTACTTGAACAGTTGATGGATGTTTTCTCTTCTATAAACCGGTTTACCACACCAAGACAAAACACATGAGTGTGGTGGTGATCAGACTCCAGTTTTTCATATACATCCACTTCTCAACTAGAAATGTAAATGCACCACTCTTTGCTGCCCTCTTATGACTGGGGAGCACCAAAAATGTTCTACAAGAACACAACAGAGATAGGGTGCACCAGGCTAGTGCATTATCCTAATGTAACATTTATTCTAAAATAAAAAGAAAAGGTCTACACACAAACACCATATCAGACAAAGCTCATCAACATATCAGAATTAGACGGTCTACTTCACATGCTCTTGAGCTTGGGAGGACACCACCTTGATCCCAACTGGCTTACACATTTCGGGGGTAGTACCCTCTTCCTCAAACTCAAGGAAAGGGGTACAACCCTTAAAACCTGTAACCCATTTATGTTTCAAGAAAGAGGGTACTATTCTTGAAACATGCCAGTTGAGATCCAGGCGGTGTCCTCCAAAGCTCTGGAGCACGCTGAGTTGTACAAGAAAAGTTGGTCGGAAATTCCGACAGTATGTAGGCCCCATCAGACATTTTCTGTTGGAATTTCCGACAACAAAAATTTGAGAGCTTTCTCAAATTTTCCGACGAGAAATGTTCTTGTCGGAAATTCGGAGCGCCATTCTTTAGAATAAATGCACATGGAGAAGAGCTAGAAAATCAAAGACTGGCTTTACAAACTGATTATTATGACCTTCAAAGCACAGAAAGTCAAGAAACAGCATTTAATGATTTTTTTTTTTTAAACACAATTTGGAGTTTATATACATTTCCATGGAAGCAAAGTTTACTGCCGCCGGAGTAAATCAAAGTCCAGCACCACGTCGCAGGTGTGAGATATTTCTTGACAGGATTATTGAATGGTAAGCATGGCTTCCAGTTCAGTACAAGTGAGATAAGAAAACTGCCCAGGAAGAACCGGTGTGTAGGCAGATAGAGCCCCTGTAGGGGAAGCCTCTTACACATGGTGTGCCATCACTCATCTCACATGTCCTGAAGCCCATAAAAAAAAAATCTCTATGCTTACAACATCACAACTTCTCTCACTGGTTTCCACTTTTAATAGACTGTCCACTTTGCAAAGTGCAGTTGCACTATGCAAGAACAGTTGCTCCAGAGCTTAGTAAATGAGCAGAAGCTCTGCTGACTTCCACCACCCAATCATGCTGTTTTTTGAATTTCCCTTGCATGTAATTGGGTTGCCTTGGCAAAGTGAAGCTTTAGCTCCTTTACTAGGCTCTGGAGCAACTGCACTTGCCCAATCTATTACCCTTTAGTTAATAACCCCAAAATGTCATTAAACTTAGACTATGAAAAACTCTTAATACATGCTATATAACAGTGTTCATGCTCACAAAGCCACTAAAGCATTTGTATTTTGGAGAATGAAATATACGTTGTTGATCCTGCCTTAAGCTGTCCATCCCATCTTCCCTGTGTCCCCACTGCTGGTTGAGATTTTGTAGACCAGTTAGTGTCTTCTATGGAGCATGCTCCATTTCAGTTCCCTTCTAAGATCTTCATATGCTGCTTTTTCTTATCTGCACAGCCCACATGATTATAGAGTTACACATGTGGGCGTATGCACAGTGGTAAATTACACTCCCCTCCTCCTCAATGTCCTCCTCTTGCTAAACACTAAGGCCCCTTTCACACTGGAGCGTTATTCGAGCATTATTCAAGGGTTTTTCAAGAATTATTCGAGTGTTTTTCAATACTTATTTGAGCGTTTTCTGAGCGTTTTTCTAGCGTTATTCGAGCGAAGCCTCATCTGCAATCCCAATGTGCTGGTAAAGCACCGCTAAGACCCTAACGTTTTAGGGCTTTTTAGCTAGGAAAGGACACATATCAGAAGAGACAAGAAGGCTGCGAACCCCGAGATTTAGACATGTAGGAAAAATACGTTTACCCCATGGGGCTTTGGACAGCCAAAATATAAATATAACAATATAGTCTAGTAAAACATGATTTATTTATCTGCAATGCCAATGTGCTGGTAAAGCACCGCTAAGACCCTAACGTTTTAGGGCGTTTTTGCAGTGCCTCAGTGTGAAAGGGTAAAACACATCGTTTTCCTCGTCGAGTTCCTTGTTAGGCTTGTGGAGGAACTCGACAAGCTTGCTTTGCGTACACGCGTTAAAGACCAAATCTCCTCGTTCTCAAACGCGGTGACTTCAACACATACAACGGCAGGGAAGTTTGATTCCACTGGCACAACCCTTGGAGCTGCTTTTGCTAATCTCATGTTACTGAAACGTTTGGTAAGAGACATTTTCACTTTTCAGTCTGTTACAGTGTGACAAATGTGCTATCTCCATTACAAACGCTACTTTTACAGAAGGTGCGCAGGTTTCTTAGCATACACACGCTCGAGTTTCTCGTCGGAAACCAGCCCGACGAGAAACTCGACGAGCCAAATTCGACTCCCGTCGAGAAAATAGAGAACCTGCTTTCTTTTTGGCTCGACGAGTTTCTCGACGGTTTTCTCAGCGAAAAGTGTACACACGACCGGTTTTCTCGGCAGAATACGTCTCCCATCAAGTTTCTTGATGGATTCTGCCGAGAAAACCGGTCGTGTGTACAGGGCTTCAGGCGTTTTTACAGCGCTTTCAATTAATTTTAATGGAGAGGAGCGTTTTTGGAGTGTTTTTTTTCAGCACTCAAAAGCTGCTCCAAAGATGCTGCTTGCAGGACTTTTCTCAATGCCCCTCCAGTGCAACGCCTCAGTGTGAAAGGGTAAGGCGTTTTTACAGTGCTTTCAATTCATTTTAATGGAGAGGGGCATTTTTGGAGCGTTTTGTTCAGCGCCCAAAAGCTGCTCCAAAGATGCTGCTTTCAGGACTCATTGTGAAAGGGTCCATTGAAAAGCATGAAAAGCGTTTTATGAGCGTTTTAATAGCGCTATTTTTAACGCTAAAATGCTGTAAAAACTATTCAGTGTGAAAGGGGTTTAAGGGGGCGGGATATAGTATGCTGATTGATTACGTTCACTAATAAACACTAAGAAAATGCCTAGTTTTAATATAAATCTGCATTAAATGTAATTGCCAATACCTGTAAAAGTAAGAAAAAATAAAAAAAACAAATGTTTTTTTTAATGAAAAATGAATTACAGGGCCATTAAAATAATGGGTTTGTATCGAATTTTTTGGAGAATAAAGATATTGTTTAAAGTCACTTTAAGGTTCCGCAGAGGGGAGACGGCGTGCGAACGTATTTGTGTCAGTGTGATGGTTGGCGAAGGTTTAATTCTGATGTTTTCAAGCCTTGCCGAGAGATCAGAGAGACGCATTCCCTTGATCAGACACAATCCCGGAACCCGCTCGCCTTTATCCGGCCTCTCTTGTTGTTAGTTCAAGCAGAAAGAGCGGATATGTTAGCAGTAAGACGGGGGCGACTGTCTGCGCTGACTTGTAGCCCTGGGCAATTACAAGCCAAAACTGACAATGGCAGATGTACTATGTGATACGTTTAGCCTTTTACTGGTACAATGTGTGAGATTTACTGCGCTTTTCCAGATCACTGAACTTCCCTGTGACGAAGACACGGACAGACCAACAAGACCTGCAATCCAGGAAAATCCTTCGAATTTAGAGAGCGCTCAGAATCTTTTTAAATGTTCTATTTTAAGATATAAAAATCAGACCAATCAAAGCAAACGATTGTGTCAATGTGCGTTAAAGTGGACAAATCATTGGTTACATGTTTCCATGGTAAAACTTTCCCTGATTCCTCTTTCCCCCCTTATCAACATGTTATTGACTGTTTAAAATAAAATCTTATTTTTTTTCTTATTGTATTTATATCCAGTAATGATATTGCTGTGTCTCTTTGCTTCTCTATGCAATGCAGGCAGATCGCACCACCCTGAACCACCCTGCCTAAACAGCCCTCATCCTAGCACTGTAACACTGTGGCACCCAGCCACCTGTGTCTTAGCAACCAGTGACAATGTGTGACACAACCACCAGTCTCCTAGTAACCAATAACACTGTGCAGCCTAGCCACCTGCTTCCTAGAAAACCTATGACAATGTGTGGCCCCGCTGGCAGCCCACTAGCAACCAATGACACTGTGCAGCCCAGCCACCTGCCTCCAAGCAACCAATGACACTGTGTAGCCAGACCAACCCATGTCCTAGCAACCAATGGCAATGTGTGGCCCAGCCGTCAGCCTTCTAGCAACAAATTACACTGTGCAGCCTAGCCACCTGCCTCCTAGCAACCAATAATAATGTGTGGCCCAGCCGGCATCCTCCAAGCAACCAACAAAACTGTGCAGTCCAGCCACCTGTGTCCTAGCAACCAATCATAATGTGTGGCCAAGCCACATGCAACCTAGCAACCGATGACACTGGCAAGCCCAGTTGCCTGCAGGCTAGCAACCAACCACAATGTGCGACCCAACCACCTTTTTACTAGCAACCAATAAAACGGCAGCCCAACTTCCGGTTCCGGCGCCGTATGGAGTAGCTGACTCCTTCTTCAGCTCCCGCACCAGACCCCAGGAATCGGCATATAAAGCCGGCAGACCCGCTTCCATCCACCCCCAGCACCATCCGGGTCCCCTCCCAGCACGGAGATGGACAAATTTCTCGAAAAAGGCGGCGCGCGATCGTACGCCGCCACCGCGGCACGGACGGGGCAGCCGCAAATCGAGGCCCCGGCTTCGGCCTACTCGGATTCGACCGCAGAATCGAATCCCGCGATGGAGGTGAGCGCTGCTCCTGCCCCTCCACCCCCCTCCCAGGCTGTCCTGCCCTCTCCATCCCCTCCACAAACTGGGGATCTGCAGAATATTGAGCTCATAGCTCAAGCAGTGGCCGCCCTGCTGTCTCCCATGATTGCCTCCTCAGTTGAGAGGGCTGTCCACTCAGGCATGCAGAAGATCCAGGCCCAACTGGGGGAACACACATCCAGGCTGAATGAAGCTGAACACCGCATTGCCAACATTGAAGAAGAACTCTATCAGGCCCAATCCACAGAACAGGCTCAGGACAAGACGAATAAATACATACTCGATAAACTGGATGATTTGGAGAACAGATCCAGGAGGAGCAACCTGCGTTTCGTGGGCATCCCTGAATCGCTACAACCCTCAGTGCTCTCTGACCTATGCGCCAACCGCATCCCTGCAGCTCTGGACATCCCAGGCCCCTGCATTGTCGAACGCGCCCACCGTATGGGTCTTTATAATTCTGACCGCAAATCGCCTCGCCCTGTCATCGCTAAGTACCTCAACTATTCAGAGAAGGCCCTCATCCTGCAGAAGTTCAGACAGTCCAGGTCTCTTCAGGTAGATGGCATCAACATCCTGGTTTTTGCAGACTATTCTGTTGAGGTCTCCAAGAGAAGGAAAGCGTTCCAGCAGATCTGCTCAGAACTCCACCGCCTACAGGTTAAATTCACTCTGGCATTTCCGGCGGTTCTCCGACTCAAAGGACCCAACGGGGAACAACTATCTTTCCACGATCCCTCGGCTGCGGAGGCTTTCCTGAGGTCGCTCCGGTCGGGCTCTCACCTCAACCCCCCACCCAGATCATCAACCACCAATCGGGCCCTGGAACATGGTAGCCCACGCAAGGACTCTCCGAAACGCTTCAGAGCATCTGGACCAGATCAGCAACGCGCATCCTCCTCCTGATCTACTCTGGACTTCTCCCTGCTTGGGCTGTACCCCCCCCCCCCATGCTCTACTCCTGCTGCCTCTGCCCTCCTGTCTAACATCACGGGTAAGACGCAGCATGGTGGGTCCTGGGTTGGGAGTTGGCCTAATCAGTGACTCCATGCGGAAAAAAGTGAAGTTCCCTGTTTTTGTTTTTTGCTATGTTCACTCCCATTCCCCCCCTCATCTCCCCCCACCCCTGCCTTTGTACCTTCGCCCTGCCCTAGACGCACCGTCCACCTCTCCGAGTTCTATCCAAAACAACAGTCGCTCCGCTCTCTCTCCTTGCTCCTTGCCCATGCCATGCTGTACGCCCCCACACTCTGAATCTCCATTTCCTGCCCACATCCCCCTAATAGTCCACCCAACATGAAAATAGTCTCTTGGAATGTCAAGGGGCTACGCTCCCCCAACAAGAGAATGAAAATTTTACGCCACCTTAAACGACTTAAAACTGACATTGCCCTCCTTCAGGAAACCCACTTAACCACACCTGACTTTCCACGTCTAAAAAAACTCTGGGTGGGCACGGTCCTCGGGTCCGACTCCTGTGGTCGCAAAGCAGGTGTAGTGATCCTCGTTAACAAAAACCTCCCATGCACGATCCTATCCACTGACTCGGATTCTGAGGGCCGCTTTGTATCTGCCCGTGTCAAACTGGGGACTAGGGTCCTTATCATTACTAACGTTTATGCACCCAACAATCCCACTAGCAAATTTTTTGGGGACCTCACGACTTGGGTTCTCCGCGACCCGGCTCTCCCCCACTTGCTGGGCGGGGATTTCAACTCCACCATGCACCTAACCGATGACAGATCCTCCGTTAGGAATACACGCCCCCCCTCACTGCCCCCCACCCAGACATTATTGGCCTCAACGATGGACTCCCTACTCCTCCATGACATATGGCGCCTACGCCATCCCGCAGACAGGGAATTCACTTTTTACTCCAACCCCCATAATGTATTTACGAGACTGGACTATTTATTCTGTTCTGACCCCCTCCTCCCATTGATCTCCGAAGCGGACGTCCACGACATTGTGATCTCTGACCATGCCCCTGTCTCCCTAGAGTTGGACGACCCTGACTTACAATCTAACCCCAGGTTATGGCGGTTCCCCTCCTACTTACACAATAACTCCGACTTCAAACAACATTTGGAAAAAGCTTGGTCGGAGTTTGCTGTCAATAACGCGTCGCACATAGAGAATCCTAACCTTTTCTGGGAAGCTGGTAAAGCTTTCCTCAGAGGCTGTATCATAGCTTACGCTGCATCCTTTAAACGTCATACCCTCCGCCATTACAAAAAAGCCAGCGCACTATTACATCAAGCACAACGTTCCCTATACACAGATGACTCCCCTTCCAATCGGAAGACCTGGTTTATGGCCAAACAATCCTTTGATACCTGGGCGGCGACACTTGAGCAGACCCAAAAGGCACGTCTGGATGCCTCATTACATAAATTTGGCAACAAGGCAGGTAGACTTCTCTCCAGACTGAGCAAAGGTCCTACCCGCCCAACACACATCACATCCCTGAGAGATGCGTCGGGTTCTGTGCATAACGACCCGAAAGGCATCAATGCTACTATGCACCGATTCTATTCCTCCCTCTACGCCCCTGACCCCATAGACAAACCCACTGCCCTCGGTTTCCTCCAAAAAATTTCTCTGGATCAGGTCTCTCCTACCCAGCTCGAAGCCCTCAATGCCCCCATCTCCATGCAGGAGGTTCTAGATGTCATTAAGAACCTTTCCCCCTCCAAGGCCCCAGGCCCCGACGGTTTCACGGGGGAATTCTACAAATCCTTCAGTGCTGCTGTCACCCCCACCCTTCAAGGCGTTTACCAGCACATCTGGTCGGGCGGCCCCTACCTACCCACTGGTAACCAAGCTATCATTAAGCTTTTGGAGAAGAAAGGGAAAGATCCGCTAGAACCCGGGTCGTATAGGCCGATTTCGCTCTTGAACCTCGATGTCAAAATCCTTTCCAAGATTGTTGCCTCCAGGTTATCCGTCATCATCCCCTCCCTGATTCACCCTTCCCAATCCGGTTTTGTGAAAGGTAGAACAGCCACCATGAACATTAGGAAGGTAATGTTTGCCCTGGAACACGCAAAATGCGACCCGAAAGGGGACTATGCCATCATTACGTTAGACGCGGAGAAAGCCTTCGATAATGTTAGCTTCGAATGGCTCTCCATGGTTATGTCAAAAATGGGCTTCCTAGGCCCCTTTGTCCACCTCATCAGGTCCATGTACACAGCCCCGGCCGCAAAATTGGTGGCTGCGGGCCTCCTTTCGGATGAATTCCGTCTTTACAAAGGCACGAGACAGGGCTGCCCTTTATCCCCGCTCCTTTTTAATATTGCCCTCGAACCGCTATCCCGCTATCTGACCCAGCTAGCCCCTCTTCATGGCATCAGGACAGGGGACCAGGACCTACGTACCTCCCTTTTTGCTGACGATGTCCTTATCTTTACATCTAACCCCCCCCGTGACATGTCCACTATAAAAGACACTTTCGACGTATTCAGACTATGCTCGGGACTTCGCATCAACTACAGTAAAAGCGAAATTCTCCCCATAGGATCCCACTCTGCTCCCTCCTGGTCTCAAAACTCCCTATTCACGGTTGCAAAATCTCACATTACATACCTGGGAATCAAAATAGGTAAGCTGCCCTCTTCCCTATATCATCTCAACTACCCCCCCCCTGTTTACAAAAATTTCCCGGGAATTGGACAATTGGATGGACCTGCCCCTCTCGCTACTGGGTAGATGCCACCTAGTAAAGATGGTCAGCTTTGCGCGCCTGCTTTACCCTTTACAGACCGTTCCTTTGCTTCTACGCCACAAAGACATTAAGGCTCTGAATACAGCTATATCCAAATTTCTCTGGCGAGGCAAGAGGGCGCGCATTGCGTTTGTCAAGCTCCATCTTCCCAGGCGTGAGGGGGGCATTGCCTTGCCCAACATCAGAACGTATAACCTGGCCTGTTTGTTAAGAACGAGCCTAGACTGGGTGTCTCAATCATCCCGCTGCTCCAACTTCCCCTTGGAATCGGCAATGGTCCGCCCCTTCTCCCTGACCGCCCTTTTACATTGCCGGTGGAAATCCATCCCCCCGCCCTTCCAACACAATCTCCTTCTCCGAGACACTGTCATCGCCTGGAGAGAAGTCAGGAAGGCCCTCAATCTCCCTCCTTTTATCTCCCGATACACCCCAATACAGGGCAACCCATGTTTTCTCCCCGGGCTAGAAAACCAGCCGTATCTCATCTGGAAAGCTGGGGGACTTGAGGACTTTTTCTCTTTGTGTGACCCACAGTCGGGTCGCCCCATCGGTTTTAGAGCCCTGGCAGACAAGTTCTCACTCCCTCCATCCCACATATTCCAGTACGGGCAGTGCATCAGTTTCTTGAAAAACACTTGCAGGGATGATAGCAAACGGTTTAAAAGTTCTTTCATAGACACTCTTCTCGCCCAGGGTACTTACAAGATCTCGGACTTATATCTCCCTCTTCTTCTGCAAACCACCCCCCCCTCTTCAGTCTTCTTCTGCAGCCAACTGGTCAAAAGACTTCCCCGACACGGAGCTGGTGGAGAAACTTCTGCATGGTCTCAACACTGTCCACAGACTCACCCCCAACGAGATCTGGAGAGAAACTCAGATCAAAATCGTCCATCGGGCCCACATCCCCTTCAGCAGAACCCATGCCACCCCAGAATGCCCCCTCTGCCAGCATCCCAAACCAAGTTTAGCTCACCGTTTTTGGGCTTGCCCATACATCACTGCCTTTTGGGACCAAGTTATCCAATATGTCTTCAAGGTTACCCTGCTGAAGCTACCCAAGGACCCTCTACTGCTCATCTTCGGCCATTGGGACACACAACTGCTCCCCTGGTCGCCCCTATCTACACACCCTGGCAAAGATTGGACCTTGATATGCCTGCTCCTCGCCAGGAGAGCCATCCTACAGAACTGGGTATCCGATGTTAGCCCGGCTCTTTTCCAAGTCCAACAGGAAATGTTGAAATTACTCTACAAGGACAAGCTCACCACGGACCTAACTCATGAACGAAGCAGGGCGCGCTTCTATCGCCTATGGAAACCCTACATGTTGTTTACACTCACCCCCACGGAGATGGTGAACTTTGAGAACATGTCTTTTCTTTACCTAGATCCCTCAGGGCGCTAACTTATTCCCCCCCCCTCCCCCCTCCCCTCTCTTGTTATTTCTAGTTGCTGTGACACTGATTTCCCTTATCTTTCTTTTTTTATTTTTTATTTTTTATGATTGACCCTCCTCGGCCCTTCCTCAGCCCCCTCCTCTACTCCTCTACCCCCCCCCCATGTCAAACGGGGTTGTTGTGCTACTTTAATTCCTGTTCTGGGAGCTTCTCCACCCCTATGCTTGTTTTTATACACCCGTAAATTACTATGAGGACTCTCATCTTCTACTGTTTCTCTGTATGACATACCCGAAAAATGTTTATATGCGTTTATTGTATTTTGTATGCAACTTCTTTAATAAAAACATATTAAAAAAAAAAAAAAAAAAAACTGCAGCCCAGCCACTAGCATCCAAGCAACTGATAACACGTTGGGGTTGACTTACCTAAGGAAAATAGGCTGTGCACTTTGCAAAGTGCAGCTGCTCTAGAGCTTAGTAAATGAGCAGTAGATCTGCTGACTTCTATCATCCAATCACATGCAAGCAAAAATTCAGTTTTTTTTTCCTTGCATGTGATTGGGTACTCTTTGCAAAGTAAAGCTTTACCTAATTTACTAAGCTCTGGTGCAACTGCACTTGCAGAGTGCATCTGAACTTTGCAAAGTGCACAGTCTATTTGTCTTTAGTAAATCTACCCCTATGTCATCCAGCCACCTGAATCCTAGGAACCAACTACGGAAAGCCACACAGCATCATTGGTTGCTAGGATGCTGGCGATCCGGCCACAGTATCATTAGTTGCTCTGACAGCATCCTAGCAACCAAATGAGATGGGAGGGCAACAAAATATAGGTGTCATCCTGGATGTCTATGGGACACAGTATAGCCAGAAATACGCGAAAGCCAGTATAATCTCTGACAGGCTACCATTGTTACTATGGCAACCTACCCACAATGCACCAAGCAGGAAGCAGAATCGATATTTTGGTTGAACATGCACTTTAGACCTAGACCTCTTGTTATGCCTTCACATTTTTCAAATGGCTGGAAAAACCCAAGAAGGTCGCAACATTCTAATACTTTTATGATATTGTATATTCTTGTTCTTTTTATAAATATATAAAATTGGAGCATGACGTTCTGGTTGAGTCTCCAGAGACTGCGCCAGGTAATTGCTATAGAATATATGCTTTTAGAGCGCAGCTCAGTGTACATAAAAGGTTAATTTGGGCTCTTAGATGATTAAAGTTTTAATACGTTTTGTGGAAGAGTACGTGTTCTCTGTTGAATGGAAAAAAATGAAATTTCATATATGAACCATTAAATAGCACATATGCCGTAACATACATTCCAGATACTGTGGTACTCTGCATGTAAATTAATGTTGGGATGAAAGTCTTGAAAAAAGTACCTGCTACTATATTCATTGCCCTGTTAGTTGGTCAGGTGACCAATGCCTAGGCATCAGCCATGTTGTCTGGAGCTAGAACACCTTCCAGTTGCACTGTGGCCCCTGCAATTGAATGGTGGAGTTCCAGTTTCTCCTTGCAGCCAGAAGATCTCAGTGATTGGTGACTTAATGCTGGCTGTTGGGAAGCTATTTAGTCCCCTTCAGGAGTCACATAGGAGTTTATTTATTAAAACTGGAGAGTGCAAAATGTGGTGCAGCTGTGCATGGTAGACAGTTGGGTTCTGACTCCAGCTTGTTCAATAAAGCCCTGTCAATAACTCCTGGAAGCTGGTTTCTATGCAGATCTGCACTAGATTTTGCCCTCTCCAGTCTTAATAAATCAATCACTTAGTGCCTAAGTACTTTACCAGTATCTTCTGTATCCGTTATTACCTGAACCTGCTACCTTTTCTTGCCCCTGTTCCAGGTCCATCTTGGTCCCTGTACTGAATCATTAAAAATAGGGGAATAATGAGTGTACTTGGGGTCCCTTGGTGATGCAGGCACAGCAGCTAGGCTAGAAAATTCTAGCCGACAGGTCTGCATATTTCAGTCTTTTCAATAAAAAAGCCACTCACATGGGTTAGATAAAAGCAGGCTCTAAAGTACAGTAACCATCTCTTGGTCCCATCAGGGCACTTAGACGAGGCTTAGTTCAGCCGCTCAGCCAGGAGGAAATGTCAGCCACTCTCCTCCTGCCTTTAGGTAACCCATGTGAATGGCTGTTTTATTTCCCCAATAAAATCTTGATCTATTGCACTTAGAGGTGCCTTTCAGTTCTCTCTTTCTTTGCATGTATATCCACTAAGTTGACTTCCTCCCGGACAAGCTAGCCCTAAGTGGATGGACCTTTTACCCTACATCACATCATTTTGGACTCTTAACTGACTTTTTTTGACCATTGACCAACTATTTTATATATGTAATGTTGAATATTAATGTAGAGACTTTTTGCCTGCAGCCAAAGGTTTTTTTTTTCTTTTTGCATGTACAGTATGCTCTTGTAAACTCATTATGAGCAGGCTATGCTTAGACAGGTACTTAATTAACCACTTGACCACTGGGCACTTAAACACCCTTAATAACCAGACCAATTTTCAGCTTTCGGTGCTCTCACATTTTGAATGACAATAACTCAGTCATACAACACTATAACCAAATGAAATTTTTGTCCTTTTTTTCCCACAAATAGAGCTTTCTTTTGGTGGTGTTTCATCACCTCTGCGGTTTTTATTTTTTTTGCTATAAATGAAAAAAGAACAAAATTTTGCAAAAAATAATAATTTTTCTTCATTTCTATTATAAAATTTTGCAAAAAAGTAATTTTTCTTCATAAATTTGGCCTAAAATGTATACTGCTACATATCTTTGGTAAAAAAAATAAAAAATGTTGGATATTATTTAGTCTGGGTGAAAGTTATGGGGTCTACAAGCTATGGTACCAAATCCTGAAAATTGATCAATTTCATCACACCTGAAGTACTGACAGCCTCTCTCATTTCTTGAGACCCTAACATGCCAGAAAAGTACAAATACCCCCCAAATGACCCCTTTTTGGAAAGAAGACATTCCAAGGTATTTAGAAAGAGGCCTGGTGAGTTTTTTAAAGTTGTAATTTTTTCCCACAATTCTTTGCAAAATCAAGATTTATTTTTTTTTCATCAAATTTTCATATTATTAGGTTATTTTTCACACACAGCATATGCATACCACAAATAACACCCCAAAACACATTCTGCTATTCCTCCCGAGTATGGCGATACCCCATGTGTGAGACTTTTACACAGTGCGGCCACATACAGAGGCCCAACATGCAGGGAGCACCCAGGCCAATTCTGACATTTCTCTCCTACATGTAAAAATCATCATTTATTTGCTAGAAAAATACATAAAACCCCAAAACATGATATAAAGATACCTCACATGTGGTTTGAACACCGTTTTTATATGTGGGCGGGACTTGCGTATGCGTTCGCTTCTGCATGCGAGCTCGCGGGGACAGGGGCTGCTGTATGCCCAGAGTATTGCTAAGTATGCCCAGAGTATTGCGGAGTATGCCCAGAGTATTGCGGAGTATTGCCAGAGTATTGCCAGAGTATTGCCAGAGTATGCCCGGAGTATTGCCAGAGTATGCCCGGAGTATTGCCAGAGTATGCCCGGAGTATTGCCCAGAGTATTGCAGAGTATTGCAGAGTATGCCCAGAGTATGCCCAGAGTATGCCCAGAGTATGCCCAGAGTATGCCCAGAGTATGCCCAGAGTATGCCCAGAGTATTGCAGAGTATGCCCAGAGTATGCCCAGAGTATTGCCAGAGTATTGCCAGAGTATGCCCAGAGTATTGCCAGAGTATTGCGGAGTATGCAGAGTATGCCCAGGGTATTGCAGAGTATGCCCAGGGTATTGCAGAGTATGCCCAGAGTATTGCGGAGTATGCCCAGAGTATTGCGGAGTATGCCCAGAGTATTGCAGAGTATGCCCAGAGTATTGCAGAGTATGCCCAGAGTATTGCAGAGTATGCCCAGAGTATTGCAGAGTATGCCCAGAGTATTGCCAGAGTATTGCCAGAGTATTGCGGAGTATGCAGAGTATGCCCAGGGTATTGCAGAGTATGCCCAGGGTATTGCAGAGTATTGCCCAGAGTATTGCCCAGAGTATTGCCCAGAGTATTGCCCAGAGTATTGCAGAGTATGCCTGAGTATTGCCCAGAGTATGCCCAGAGTATGCCCAGAGTATGCCTGAGTATTGCAGAGTATTGCCCAGAGTATTGCCAGAGTATTGCCAGAGTATGCCCAGAGTATTGCCAGAGTATGCCCAGAGTATTGCCCAGAGTATTGCCCAGAGTATTGCCCAGAGTATGCCTGAGTATGCCCAGAGTATTGCCAGAGTATGCCTGAGTATTGCAGAGTATGCCCAGAGTATTGCCAGAGTATGCCTGAGTATGCCCAGAGTATTGCCAGAGTATGCCTGAGTATTGCAGAGTATGCCCAGGTGAGTATTGCAGAGTATATGCAGCAGGGATGGCTGAGCAGGGAGGGAGGGATGGATGGATCTGTGACTGCATTTGTCACAGATCCAGCCCGCAGCACTGGCGCTGCCATCCGCTCCCTCCCCTCTCCTCTCACACTGTACCGATCGGTACAGAGAGAGGAGGGAGGAACCGGCGTCATCAAATGACGCCGGTCTGTTTACATCTGATCGCGCCGTCATTGGACGGCGCGATCACGTGGTAAACCGCCGCTATCAGCGGCGATTTACCGTGATCCGTGATGCGCCGGGTCCTCTGGACCCGGCGGTCACGGATGTTCCCGTGTGCGCGCCTCAGGAGGCGCGCGGGAGCGCGATTCTGACAGGCCGTTAATTAACGGCCAGTTAGAATACAGCAACCGCCCTAGAGCCGTAGTTTCGGCATAGGGCGGTTGCAAAGTGGTTAAAGTGGAGTTTCCATCCCAAACATTTTTTTTCATTATTGTGCTCATTAGACCTAAAAAAGAAAAAAATATGTTTTACTCATCTGGAAATGCCTGTTGCTATGCGGTCCCACAAAATCTGCCCTTGGAATCACCTAGGATTCTGACATCATCTCCCTCTAATGCTCCTGGGAAATGTGTGTCATCATTTCCCAGGATGCCGTGCGCTACCCAATTATCACTCCCCATCCAAGACTTCCAGGAAGTGCTTGTAGGCTTCACAATGCCCACAAGCAAAATGACAACCATGTGGACCTAGTTTTATAAACTATCTTTTTTGAATAACTATGTGGAGCGGTGGCAGTTTGTAAAATAGTAAGTGACCGGATTTATATTATAAAAACGCAAGATGAAAGGACATACATTTAAAAAATGCTAATTGTGGTTGGAACTCCGCTCTAAGGTGGACTATCTCCTATGTCCAGCACTGTAAATGGTGCTCAGTGCTCTGTAGTGGCAGCATAGGTGTGAGCAGCCTATTGCATTAGGCTGTGCACCCTAAAGCCTCGTACACACGATCGGACTTTCACCTGACTTTTCCGTGGATTTTGGTCCGAAGGACGTTGGCCGTGAACTTGTTCTACACACAGCACAACATTTTCATCCAACATTCACCAAACCCCATGGTTTTTAAGCTCTTTACAACTACCCTTTGGGCAACTTCTTCTATTGTTGTCTGATGTTAAGCATTAGTTCTGAGCATGCGTGTTTGTACTTTGGATTTTAGTCGGATGGACTTGCTTACACACGATCGGATAAACTGACGTAACAGATTAATTGCCCAACAGTTGCTGAGCATGAACAGCCAACTTTTGTTGTTGTTAATTCAGCCAATAATTGTCTAATGGAGCATACACAAGGTCGGATTATCCGACACAACACGTCCATCAGACAATTATGGCCTTAAAATTGGATGGTGTACGGGCATTTAATCTCAAAAACACATATGTGTGTCTATAATATATATATATATATATATATATATATATATATATATATGTATATATATATATATATATATATATATATATATATATATATATATATGGCCCTGGAACATTGATCTCCCTGCTGGCACAGTGAAAAGAGAAGTGCGTAAGCTCTTCTCTTATGGCAGAGCCAGTAAGAGGGAGATCTTTCCTATCTTCCTGCTGGCACACGGAGCGATACTGCTAATGCACATAGGGTGATTAGGGAGTGCCAAGGCGCACCCGGCACACTCTGTGCGCTTGCCTATGAGTGGCAGTATGAAGGCTGATTGGGGCATATAGCAGCTGGACCTTGTAGCTCACTGATCTCCAAGCTAGAAGAAGGAAATTATTGTGGGGTATGGTTAGTAGTGTTGAGCAGAATATGCCATATTCGATTTTGCGATATATCTCGAATATATAGTTGAATATTCGAGATATATTCGCTAAATACGAATATTCGTGATATTTTTTGGAAATGAAATTATTGCGAATTTTCGCTATTGCGAATACGATTGCGAATGCGAAATTTCGAGAAATGCGGAAGGAGCACTCTGATTGGCTCAGAATATTCGTGATATTTTACAATACAAAATAATTGCGAATATTCGAGAAATGCGGAAGGAGCACTCTGATTGGCTCAGAATATTCGTGATATATTACAATACACAATAATTGCGAATATTCGAGAAATGCGGAAGGAGCACTCTGATTGGCTCAGAATATTCGTGATATATTACAATATAAAATAATTGCGAATATTCGAGAAATGCGGAATGGAGCACTCTGATTGGCTCAGAATATTCGTGATATTTTACAATACAAAATAATTGCGAATATTCGAGAAATGCGGAAGGACCACTCTGATTGGCTCAGAATATTCGTGATATATTACAATACACAATAATTGCGAATATTCGAGAAATGCGGAAGGAGCACTCTGATTGGCTCAGAATATTCGTGATATATTACAATACACAATAATTGCGAATATTCGAGAAATGCGGAATGGAGCACTCTGATTGGCTCAGAATATTCGTGATATTTTACAATACAAAATAATTGCGAATATTCGAGAAATGCGGAAGGAGCACTCTGATTGGCTCAGAATATTCGTGATATATTACAATACAAAATAATTGCGAAATTTCGAGAAATGCGGAATGGAGCACTCTGATTGGCTCAGAATATTCGTGATATATTACAATATAAAATAATCGCGCGATATCGCTATTGCCGAATAATCGCATTGCGATTTTTCGGCAATATAAAATGAGCGCTGCAGCTACTCGGCCCAAGGTCTCTAATCATACCAGCAATGCTTTTAGACGTCGATGGGGATCTCTAGGATGTGATCTGTTCTAAAAAAAAAATTGAAAACATTCGAATATTCGAAATAGCGAATATTCGCCGCGATATTCGTGTTATTCGCGAATACTCGAATATGCAATATTCGTAGCGAATATTCGCAATGCGAATATTCGTGAGCAACACTAATGGTTAGAGGGAACTAAAGGAAAGGTAATGTAACCCCTTCTTTCACATGGACATGGTTACCTTACATCAGTGGTTTTCAACTCCTGCCCTCAGGACCCACTAACAGGCCAGATTTTATCTTGCAAACCTGGCCTGTTAGGGGCTCCCGAGGACAGGAGTTGAGAACTGCCTTACATCTTATATTGGACAGGAAGACAGACAGACAGACAGATTTCTCTGTACTAAATCACAGACAGTTGCAGACAGACAGATTTCTCTGTACTAAATCACAGACAGTTGCAGACAGACAGACAGATTTTTCTGTACTAAATCACAGACAGTTGCAGACAGATTTCTCTGTACTAAATCACAGACAGTTGCAGACAGACAGACAGACAGACAGATTTCTCTGTACTAAATCACAGACAGTTGCAGACAGACAGACAGACAGATTTCTCTGTACTAAATCACAGACAGTTGCAGACAGACAGATTTCTCTGTACTAAATCACAGACAGTTGCAGACAGACAGACAGACAGACAGATTTCTCTGTACTAAATCACAGACAGTTGCAGACAGACAGACAGACAGATTTCTCTGTACTAAATCACAGACAGTTGCAGACAGACAGATTTCTCTGTACTAAATCACAGACAGTTGCAGACAGATAGACAGACAGACAGACAGATTTCTCTGTACTAAATCACAGACAGTTGCAGACAGACAGACAGACAGACAGATTTCTCTGTACTAAATCACAGACAGTTGCAGACAGACAGACAGACAGATTTCTCTGTACTAAATCACAGACAGTTGCAGACAGACAGACAGACAGACAGACAGACAGATTTCTCTGTACTAAATCACAGACAGATTTCTCTGTACTAAATCACAGACAGTTGCAGACAGACAGACATACAGATTTCTCTGTACTAAATCACAGACAGTTGCAGACAGACAGACAGACAGATTTCTCTGTACTAAATCACAGACAGTTGCAGACAGACAGACAGACAGACAGATGTATCTGTACTAAATCACAGACAGTTGCAGACAGACAGACAGACAGATTTCGCTGTACTAAATCACAGACAGTTGCAGACAGACAGACAGATTTCTCTGTACTAAATCACAGATAGTTGCAGACAGACAGACAGACAGACAGACAGATTTCTCTGTACTAAATCACAGACAGACAGACAGACAGATTTCTCTGTACTAAATCACAGACAGTTGCAGACATCCCAAGATACCAACTTATGCTGTATATAAGCCCCCCTACACAAATAACAGGTCCACAAGGACCATGTTGTATTTCTTTCTCTACACTTGTTACAATGTTTCACTCAGCTGTCTGTTCACAGCCCAGAGTGGCAGAAGACTAATTGGTGCAGGAAAGGTCATATTTTACGGTGTGTTTTTTATTGGTGGTAATTTGTAAGACTTGGATGCCACGCGTTGTCAATAATTGGAAGCAGGAAATCATGGCTGTAAAGAGCTGTCGGGTTGTGGCGGCCTTTTGCTGGAATCCTGGGGTCCCACGCGGCTTTAAAGACTTGTTTCATTTCTCTGTGACGGCCTTAACTTAGACGGGGAAAACGTTTGATTTGTTTACGGCGTGGGGCTCAGGTGGTCATCCTCAAGTAATCGTGTAACAAGCGTCTTGGGGGCTTCACCTGATAAATAATAAACACCGGTACTTTTTTATTCCTGTATACTAATATATTTCCAGCTCAATTATTCGCTTCGCTCTAAAAATGGCAACCGGGGAAAGCGTAACTCCCAAGATGAGATAAAAATAGAGCAGAATCTTCAAAGTGTTATTCTACATTCAAGTAAGTATTCAGAAATAATTGCCATGTTATAGGTTTATATTTCATTCTATTTTATACAATTAGAACTCTTAGATCCAGTTTGTGGTTTAGGAATCTTAATTAACTTATTGAAGCAGAACGTGCTTCAAGGGGTGCTTGGGTGTGCTTGTTGCTGGGGGATCTATTCTAACTGGAGGGAAACTACTTTTGCCGGGGGCTCTATTGTCTCCTCCTCCCATGCTCTTCTCCAGGATTTCTCTAGAGCCTCTCCCATGCTCTGGAACTCTCTACCTCAACCTGTCCGCCTATCTCTTACTCTAGCTGCCTTCAGGACATCACTAAAAACGTATATCTTCAGGGAAGCCTATCAAACCTCAAACTTACCTTTTACCTCTTCCATCAGCTCATTCCCCACTGTTACAACCTTTTGTACCACCTGACCCACCCTATTAGATTGTAAGCTCTTCTGAGCAGGGACCTCTTAATCCTCTTTTTTATTGTATTGTAACTGTATTGTCTCCCTTTTATATTGTAAATCGCTGCGTCTGTTGGCGCTATATAAATCATGTATAAAAATATTATTAATAATATTTGCTGCCAGTAAATCTAATTAATAGTTTTAATAACTCCCTCTAATGCCCTGTACACACGATCGGTTCATCCGATGAAAACGGACCGATGGATTTTTACAGCAGATATCCAATGAAGCTGACTTTCATCAGTCTTGCCTACTAGGGATGAGCTTCGCGTTCGATACGAACGTATGTTTGACTCGAACATTGTCTGTTCGTACGTTCGACGAAATTCGAACAAAAGCGGTCGTTCGCGCCAAATTCGAGTGATGCAAAACGGCCCATAATTCACTGCGGCGTTGCGCGCTGATGATTGGCCAAGCATGCTGTATGTCCCACATGCTTGGCCAATCACAGCGCGCAAAAAACGAAGAGCCATAATTGGCCAAAGCCTGGGTGGCTTTGGCCAATTATAGCTCAGGGCTTTAGCACACTCCCCACACTATATAAGGCCGCCTGCTGAGCAGCCTTGTGTAGTGTGTTCCGATTTGTACCTGCTGGGTGTCTATAGTTTGCCTGTGAAAACGTCTTTGAGAACCCGGGTCTTGCCCGAGGGAACATGTATCAATGGAAAAAAAAGTTTTAAAAAAGGTAATTTTTTCAGGAGTCCTGCTCCTGAAAAAACGATCGTTTTTTCCATTTTTTTTTTTTCATTGATACATGTTTCCTGGGGCAAGACCCGGGTTCTCAAAGACGTTTTCCAACAATAACTTGAATATTGGTCTTTAACTACTTGAGATCCGCGCTACAGCCGTCAACAAGCCGCCAATTGAAGGCTTGTCACTAGCTGCTTCCCGGCGCGTGCTCCAGAGCGCGCTGCGGTGAAACACTGTGTTGCCCGTGTCCCTTGGACACAGCCAATCACAGATCGCTGCGAACGGCCAATCAGAGTGGCCGTTTGCGATGCGATCTGTGCGGCGAATGAGAGATGATCTCATAGATCATCTCTCATTGCCGTTTTACATAGAGACAGCGTTCTGTCTCTGGAGAGCAGGAGACAGATCTGTGTCTCTTGTACATAGAGACACAGATCGGTCACCTCCCCAGTCACCCCCCCTCCCCCCACAGTTAGAACACTATGCAGGGAATACATTTAACTCCTTCCTCACCCCCTAGTGTTAACCCCTTCAATGCCAGTCACATTTATACAGTAACTAGTGCATTTTTATAGCACTGATCGCAGTATAAATGTGAATGACGCCAAAAATGTGTCAAAAGTGTCCGATGTGTCCGCCATAACGTCGCAGTCCCAATAAAAATCGCAGATCGCTGCCATTTCTAGTAAAAAAAAAATAATAAAAAATAATAATTCTGTCCCCTATTTTGTAGGCACTATAAATTTTGCGCAAACCAGACGCTTATTGCGATTTTTATTTATTTATTTTTTTACCAAAAATATGTAGAAGAATACGCATCGCCCTAAACTGAGAAAAAAAAATATTTTTTTAATTGGGATATTTATTATAGCAACAAGTAAAAAATATTGTATTTTTGTTCAAAATTGTCGCTCTTTTTTGTTTATAGCGCAAAAAATAAAAACCGCAGAGGTGATCAAATACCACCAAAAGAAAGCTCTACTTGTGGGGAAAAAGGGACGTCAATTTTGTTTGGGAGCCATGTCGCACGACCGTGCAATTGTCAGTTAAAGCAACGCAGTGCCGGAAGCTGAAATATCACCTGGGCAGGAGGGGGGTATAAGTGCCCAGTAAGCAAGTGGTTAAAATGATCGTTTTTGAATTCGAACGTTCGAGTCCCATAGACTTCAATGGGGTTCTAAATGTTCGCGCGAACGGTCAGTTTGTTCGACGGCTCATCCCTATTGCCTACACACCATCAGTTAAAAATCTGATCGTGTCAGAACGCGGTGACGTAAAACCCAACGATGTGCTGAAAAAAATGAAGTTCAATGCTTCCAAACATGCGTCAACTTGATTCTAAGCATGCATTGATTTTTAAATTTTAAACAGGTTCTATTTTTTTTTTCACCGATGGGAAAAAAAACGATGTGGCCCACACACGATCGGTTCGTCCGACGGACCGTTTTCATCAGACGAACCGATCGTGTGTACAGGGCCTAACTCCTTATGAAAGACTGCAATGAGGTCTCCAGTGTTGTAGGGACTGCATCATTGCCCAGTTTTTCATATTTTTTTTTATATCTGCAAATAACGTGGTTGTTGTTTTCTTGGGCCCCCTGCATAGGGAATCAAGCTGTTGCATCTTTGTACCACCTTTTAAGCTTTTCAATAAAAACATCTCTGAATATAGAACAGCAATTCACACTTTAGTTTGGTATTACCTAATGAACGCCATTCATTGGAACTCCCAGGCGACCTTCAATCCATGTACGGTGAACAAAGGCAGAAAGCGCTCTGATGCTGTGCTTGAAAGAACCGTGTCTATACCTATTCATTTTTGTATTTATTGACTTATTTTTTCTTATTTTTACCATAGGTCTGCCGTAGCGTTTGCCACCAACTTAGCAACATTTACTGGAAAATATGTTACAAGGGACTTACTAAACAAACCGCGTTCACACAAAGGATGGAATCTTATTATCGGAGCTGAATTCACTCATCTAATTAGGCTACAGTTGTTAGATAAGCCACAATTTTCAAGAAATTACCATTATTAAAATATATATTTTTATGTGTTTTTCAATGTTATCATTAAAAAGAAAATATATATTTTTTTAATTATATATGTAGATGAGGCCAAATGAATGACTTCCAATCAAGGAAGCCTTAAAGTTACTAAGGGAATTTATTAGTGCGTTGTCTCTCCAAAAAAGGTGAAAGCAGCTTTTATTGATATCAATTCAACCCAACATATTGATACATTTTAACCACTTTAGACCCGGACCAATATGCAGGTAAAGGACCAGGCCTCTTTTGCGATTCATCGCTTTAACTGACAATTGCGCGGTAGTGCGACGTGGCTCCCAAACAAAGTTGGCGTCCCTTTTCCCCACAAATAGAGCTTTCTTTTGGTGGTATTTGATCACCTCTGCGGTTTTAATTTTTTGCGCTTTTAACAAAAATAGAGCGTAATTTTTGAAAAAAATTCAATATTTTTTACTTTTTGCTATAATAAATATCCCCAAAAAATATATAAAAAAACGTTTTTTTTCCCCTCAGTTTAGGCCGATACGGATTCCTCTACCTATTTTTGGTAAAATAAAAATCGCAATAAGCGCTTAACGATTGGTTTGCGCAAAATTTATAGCGTTTAAAAAATAGGGGATAGTTTTATGGCATTTTTATTAAAAACATTTTTTTTTTACTACTAATGGCGGCGATCAGCGTTTTTTTCGTGACTGTGACATTATGGTGGACACATCGGACAATTTTGACACATTTTTGGGACCATTGTCATTTTCACACCAAAAAATGCTATAAAAATGCATTGTTTACTGTGAAAATGACAATTGCAGTTTGGGAGTTAACCACTAGTGGGCGCTGAAGGGGGTAAGTGTGACCTCATATGTGTTTCTTTTTTTTTTTTTAAAAGTGTATTTTGTGCGTGAACTCGAGAGAGAGGAGCCGGACTGCAGGAGTTGGCAGTAGGCAGACCCTCCCCCCGGAGGCAATCGCCATCCTTCTCCATGCCCCCGGTGGCAATGGCGGGTGTGAGGGGGGGCCTCCCACTCACCCCACCCTACCTGCTCCACTTGGGAGCCCGACTGGGGCCCAATGGGACCCCAACGGGGCAGAGGGACTCCCCCTATGAGGGAGTGAGGGGGTCTAGCCCACCCAGCCAGCCCCGTAGGTCCTTCGCCTCTCATTTTTAGGAGACCGCATGGCCAATGTGCGTGGTAAACCAATTGTGTGTGTGTGCAAGTGTGGTGGTTTTTTTTTTTTTGTGGGGGGGGGGGGTGGGCGTACTAAGCACAGGCGTACCTTGCATAGCACACCCACCGGGAGCCGGGCTGAGACCACCAAACTCAATTCACATGTAGCCGAGACCGGGATCCGAACCCTTGGCTGCAGAGGTGAATGGCTTGTCAGCGCAGTGCCAATCACGTTGAGCCACCACAGCTCTCATATGTGTTTCTAACTGTAGGGGGGCGGGGATGGACGTGTGACATCACTAATCGTCTTTCCCTATATCAGTAAACAGACGATCAGTGACACTGCCACTGTAAAAACGGGGAAGGTGTACCTCTCCATGCGACCCACGGCTGGGCATTAAACAATCACGTACAGGTACAGTATGTAATTGTGCCCAGCCGTGTCATTCTGCTGACGTATATCGGCGTTAGGCAGTCCTTAAGTGGTTAAAATCCCATACCAAAAATCTTAAAAAGTGTTCATCATTAACCACTTTGACTCCCTTCCTGCCCAGGCAATTTTTTAGCTTTCAGCGCTGTCACACTTTGAATGACAATTGCGTGGTCATACAACATTGTACTCAAACAACATTTTATCAATTTTTGAGACAGATAGAGATTTCTGTTGATGGTATTTAATCGCCACAAATTATTTTTTTGATAAACTAACAAAAAGATTGAAAATTCTGAAAAAAAAAAAAAAACTTTTTTCTTTGTTTCTGTTATACAATTTTCTAAATAAGTACTGATTAACCACTTCAATACCCAGCCATAGACAATTGACGGCCTGGGATGGGATTTACCATCCTAAGTGGCCATCAATTGACGGCCTGGGTATTGCAGGCGAATATCTGGATGATGCCTGCAGCCAGAGGCATCATCCAGATATCCTCTTCTTCAGCCGGCGATTCTGCACAAAGTAAGAACGATCATAGCGGCGGTTCCGCCGCTTGATCGTTCTTACAGGCCGCGGGAGGGGACATCCCCCCCCCTCCCGCCGCCATCCGGTGCTTCTCCGGGCTTACCTGTACCTTCGGGGGCCCGGAGAACGAATCGGCGGCGGCGGCAGGAAGCATAGAGATGACTGGTGACCAGATGGTCACCAGTCATCTCTATGACCGTCGGAGGACCCGGGCGCGATCTGATGACGTCACGCCCGGGTCCCCGTATGTAAACAAAGCCGCGATTGCGGCTGTAAGTCACCATTCATGAGATCGGTGAATTTTTTTTCACCGATCTCATGGTTTCCAGCCTGGAGGTGAGATGTGAGGTCTTATTGACCCCACATCTCTCCATAAAGAGGACCTGTCACACACATTTCCTATTACAAGGGATGTTTACATTCCTTGTAATAGGAATAAAAGTGGAAAAAAAAAAAAATTGAAAAAAAGTGTAAAAATAAATAAAATATAAGTAAAAAAAAATAATGAAAACGCCCCTGTCCCCGATAGCTCGCGTGCAGAAGCGAACGCACACGCAAGTCCCGCCGACATATGTAAACGCCGTTTAAACCACACATGTGAGGTATCGCCTCGTGCGTTAGAGTGCCAGCAACTAATCTAACACTAGATCTCCTCTGTAAATCTAAACTGTAACCTGTAAAAAATAAATAAAGCGTTGCCTATGGAGATTTTTAAGTACCGAAGTTTGGCGCCATTCCATGAGTGTGCGCATAATTAAAGCGTGACATGTTGGGTCTCTATTTACTCGGTGTAACATAATCTTTCACATAATACAAAAAAATTGGGCTAACTTTAGTGTTTTGTTATTTTTTTAATTCATAAAACATTTTTTTTTACAAAAAAAGCGTTTGAAAAATAATTGCGTAAATACCGTGCAAGATAAAACTTTGGAATGACCGTCATTTTATTCCCTAGGGTGTCTGCTAAAAAAAACATATATAATGTTTGGGGGTACTGTGTAATTTTCTAGCAAAAGAATGATGATTATTACATGTAGGAGAGAAGTGTCAGAATAGGCCCGGTATGGAGGTGGTATAAAAGCCTAGTATTGAAGCGGTTAACAGCATGTGTGGGCACTGTTGGGGCTGCACTCATAATCAGTGTCCATAGATGCCCTCCAGGCAATGTGAGTTTGTGCTGTAGCCATCTTTTGGTTATAGCATGGGCAGGAGGTGGTTAATATGCAGATAAGGGCAGTTTGATTTTCTCCTTACAGAAGAATGATGCCCATTCTGCTTGGGATTATGGATTGTATGTGACAAACGTTCTTAAAACCATCTCCTGGCATTATTTTGTAACACCTCTTACATCTCCCCTTCTCCTGCTCCCATTAGTTAGAATAAAATGTTTCAAAAATGTTTTTTAACTCATCTGATGTCACGTGTCCCTTACTTTTGAGAATGGGAGGCCAGTAATCTAGTGAGGTTTTTGCCCACCATCACCTTACTAATCCCCTTGTTGTGATGTCATCACACTCAGGGTTTGGACAAGGCGTGAACAGGAGGGGAAACCGCCCAGGGCGAGAGGATAATCCTTCACTACCAGGGGCGGACTGACCATTGAGGCACTCGGGCACTGCCCGAGGGCCCCATGCCACTAGAGGGCTTCATCAGGGTTGCGAGGCTCAGCAAAACCAGGGACTGTATGTAAAAATCTGTGTTTTTTTAACAGCTGTCCCTGATATATCTGAAACTGACATCCTTTTGATGTGAAAATCCCAAGATTTTAGCTGCCCCGTCTCTGCACTGCCTCCTAGCGTGGTGACCATCTGTAAACCCAGGGGCCCCATAATCTTCTATTGCCCGGGGGTCCCATGAGTTGTCAGTCCGCCCCTGTTCACTACATACAACCCCCTTATCAGTGGCCAGAACCAGCAGGGGACTTAGCTTTAAAGTGGCTGTTAATCACCAAGTGAAGTGAATAGCTTCAGGTGATACACAGAGATGAAACAAATCCTCCTACATACGTTTTACTTGTTTATCTGTAGTCTTCCCTTGTATACCACCCTTTAGAAGAGCCCAATTGTGATAAAATCCTTCTACATCTGTAAAGAGTACAGAGGAGGGGTGGAGAGATGCAGTTTCAGCTCTTAGGCCTCATACACATGACCGATGAACTCGACGTAAAAGACACATCGTTTTCCTCAACGAGTTCCTTGTCGAGAATCTTGACAAGCTGTCTTTGTGTACACACTGTCAAGACCAAATCTCCTCGTTCTCAACCGCAGTAACTTAAACACGTACGACGGCAGGGGAAGTTCGATTCCACTGGAACAACCCTTGGGGCTGCTTTTGCTAATCTCTTTAGTTTGTATAAGAGCAGTGTGAACAGCAAGTATTTGCAGAGCTTTCAGTAAGCTTTCTTAAAGCTTGTAAAGCGCCCTTCAGCTTCAGTTTGTAAATGGTGAAAACAGATCCTAATGGGATTGCCACTTTAAACAAGCTGCTAGCAGTCTTCAGCACTACCTGAAGCTTGTTGGAAGTCTGCTGAATCCTGCTAGCTTCTTTTATGTGACAATCAGCACTTCTGTCCAGGAGTTGAAGGGTGCTTTAAATGTTCAGCGAAAACTGATCAAAGCTGGCTGAAAGCTTTGCAAAAACTGAAAGTTTCCTAAAAGCTTGCTGTTCAAACTGCTCTTACACAAGCTGAAGTCCATGTGAAACAGATCTCAGATTGTCTATGGTGGTCAATCTACAAATCTACAAATATGGAAGGCCAACCATCTTTAGTAAGGAAGTTGTTTTATAAATCACGTCAAAATAGCACTCCAGGTTCAATTTAACCCATTTTCGGCAATCAGAGCTGGTACTTTAAGGTTATCTTAACCTCCCTGGCGGTATAATTCGGGGTTACTGCTTTTGGTGCTGAAATTCCACCCCAAGCCAGACTCGGGAATACCACTGAGGGCGTTGCAGCCTAGACTTCACAAGTATGTTATAATTATGATAGGCAGCGAAACAGCCTAGTCAAGTTGGGTTTAGCTTGTCTCCTTCCAAGCCACACCCCTGAGTTTCACCTGCTCATGGACTGAATCTTAGACCTCTACAATTAAATCTTTGAGGGACATGGCTTGGGAGGAGACAAGCTGAAGCTGACCTGTTACTCAGTAGACTGGGCTGTTTTCCAGGGTGTGCTTCCAGTCCCCATTGACAGACTGTTGCACCGGATGGGACAGGATAGTCCCTTTAGAAGCTAGCAACTGTTAGTGGTTAGAGTCACTGGGCAGTGGGGCCTGGAGTGGCCATTTTTGCTTGCATGTGTCACTATAATAGGCTGTCACCTAATCTGAAGCCCATCCTACAACAGCCAGTGACCAGGAGCCGACCAAGTGCTGGGGCTGGGGGTGCCAACCATTATGATTGTGTCAATAATTGTGATGTTATATATGTATAAGCAGAGCCAGTTGGATGTTGTTATGGAAAAATGTACCAAAGCTTTTTAAAGGCTTGGCACCTTGTACCGGTGAAATCCCACTTCACTCATGGTCTTCTTCCAAGTTTACTGACAGCCATTTTTGGATGTAAAAAGTTGGGTAGAAACACCAAAAAAACAGGGGATGTGGGCATTCAAAGAATAGGTAATTATGGCTGGGAAATCTCACTCATTAGGGAAGCCAAGATATATAAGAAGATAGGGGTTGACTCAGCCTACTGAGCTCCTCCTATACTACAATACTGCTTGAGGACTAACCCTTGAAGTCAAGCTATGGAAAGTAAGTTTAGCAGGTTCTTGCAGCTACAATCAGCTGAATGCCATGACTCTTGTCTGTAGGATGCAGAGAGTATGTTATTGGTTTAATAATAATAATTCCTCCCTGGATATGCTCCATAATCAATAATACAACATTGGACTGGCAGCAACAAGATTACCATGCCTGATGGGATGAAACCTAGAGGCCTATGCTTTGATTTGCCCTACAACAGGCTTATATCTCCCTAAGAATGAAAAGACCCTTGGATATTTTTAGGACCATAAATGTTTAAAGATCAGCGCAACAAAAATCCAACATTTTTATGTCCATCAATCAGTTATCCGCCTGTTCTTCTAACTATACTGCTTTGATACTAGAAAATAATTGTTTTGTCTGAGAGCAGAGTTGGTTTTAGCTAAAATGGGGCCCTGGGCAGTAATCAAAGTGAACCCTTTATCCTACAACATTGTAATGCTGGCACAGTACCATTGTACTGAAACATGGGACCAATTGAAACTACTTATGCTTTATGGTTGCTGTACTTGAGAACATACAGTAGTTAATACAAAGAAGCAAACATTGTTATTGAGGCTGCTTATATTTTGTCTTCCTTGGTTACCCCCCTCTGATCTTCCCCTCATTTCAGATCTACCCCTCAGATTTACAGCGACTGCACTTTCAGTGCACTTGTAGTGAAAAATGGATTTTCATTTCATAAATAACTCCCTGTGTGTTTAACTAAAATGTTCTTTGTTCAATTCTCCTTTAAGGGGGCATTGCAGGGGGAGTGTCCTATGCCCAGGGCCGATCCGCCCTATAGGCTCACTATGCAAGTCGCTTAGGGCCCCGCAGAGCTGTTGAGGGCCCCCAAAATTACTAGAGACCCCGCTTGGTGAGAAGTCATTTTCAGCCCCTCACCCCGCTTCTCAACTCGCTGGCTGCATGGGAGAAGAAGTAAGAAGTCAGCACCCCCCTCTTCTCACTTTAATATAAGATGTAATTTCCGACAGCAGAACACCCCCTCCCCCCGCTTCTCAACTTTAATGTGACATGTCACTGTCAGCAGTGCCCGATAGCAACCCCCGCTACTCAACTTTAATGTGACATGTCATTTTCGGCAGCCCCCCCCCCCCCCCCCCGCTTCTCAACTTTAATGTGACATGTCATTTTTCTTAGGGCCCAAAGGGAGGTCAGGATCGGCACTACCTATGCCTACATACTTTTGCTAATAGGTGTCCCTCATTCCCAACTAGAAAAGTTAGTACGTATGCCTTTCTGCTCAATAAAAAGTATAACCCGCTACTAATGTCACCAGTTATCGTACAATATCCCTGCTCGTCTTACCACATACCAGCTTGGGTGGGCCTGGATCAGGTGGGGTTTGTTCCTGGAAGAGAGGCCGGGGACAACACCATTAAGGCCCTGAACCTACACAACTGGCTTACTACTTCCCGACAAGAAGGTTTTTTCCTGGCAATGAACCTCAGAGAAGGCGTTCGACAGGGTGGCCTGGGACCTCTAGCAACTAATCAGTGAGCCGTAATGTGTGCTGTAACCTCTAGCAACCAGTCAGTAAATGGTAATAATATGCTGTAACCTCTGGCAACCAATCACAATCACTGCCTGATCTGATACAGTAAACTTATTTTAAAGTGGATGTAAACCCAAAAAATGTTATAATTTTTTTTTGTACAGTATAAGATTTCCTATCATCTGTGCCCAGTCTTGCCACACATAGTTAATCCAGCTCTGAGCAATCCTCTTTTATTGTTCAGTGAAATAAAACGGACTTACAGAGAAAAACCTTAGTCTGTTCCGCCTCAGACAGGCATTATTTTTTAATTCGCACCCCCCACTCCTTTTCTGAAGTCATGTGGTTACTTTTCTGGATTTTGACTGGATGTTAGTGATCATAGCAGAATTTCAGTGTACAAGAAATACATAGGAAAAAAATGAATGTTGACAAGGGGAGTGTAGAGGAGGGCGGAGAGTCTACTGACATCACGACTCCACCCACCGAGCTCCAGACAACAGATCCACCCACAGAATCTGCAGTTTTTCAGCTATTATAACAGACAGAGGGGATACATTTGACAGGTAAGGATACATGCAGGAGTCATCTATATCCTTATAGATCAGCACTACGGCAGTAGTTTAGAAAGGATGAGAGTGGGTTTACATCCACTTTAAGTCTAGCTGATACTTATTGTATGTCTCAGAGCAGGTGAACAGCAAAATTGCATGGGAGGGCCCCCAAAAAAATGTTGCCCAGGGTCCAATCAACATTAAAGGGGGCCCTGTCCAGGACCCGTTCCATTTATGCACACCTTAGCCACTTGTTGGTCACCCTCTTGCCCAGGGATTGGCTGAGGCTTAATAAATATTCAGCCCATGGTCCACCTCTCCCAACCAACTATATTCCAGAATTTCCTGAAAAAAAAAAGGGGAAGTAGTTGAGTCTTCAGCCAGCAGAACCCAGAACAGCCAAACATAATTAAATCCTACACTACTGGCTTCAAAGGTGCCAAAATAACATAATTTGCCTAAACCCATTAGCACCCTAACTAGGAGGTACATTTACAGCATTTTTTTAATGTGGATTTAGATACTCTCTAAGCTGTTTGCATCTACAGTATGTGTACATCCATAAGGATATTAAAATGACAGAAGACATCCCTTTAAGCCAAATATTTGAGTGACAGAATAAATGAAGACTTGTTTGTAAGAAGATGACATGGTTGGATCTCTTAAAAGGATCACATCATCACTGTGTGAACACGTGCATTCTCCTTTTTGTCCTTGGTCCCCCCCCCCCCCCTGACATGGAGTATCTCATCTCATCTGCCACTCAGGGAGCAGTAATGAATTCTACACATGTGCCCACAAAAACCACTCCGTGTATAATGCTGATGAGACACTTGGTAACCGCAGGAGATGTATGTTGTTAATGCCGTGTATGTGCAGGGGCTGCGAGATGAGCCCTACAGTTGTGTTATCGCAGCTCACAGAGTCTTTCTGCACGAGTAACCGGGGCATTTAATGAAAAGCAACAGCAGACAGGTTTTGGAAAATGTCAGGTCCGTTGGATTTGTTTTGTCTGTTGTCTAAAAAAGCATTTCTCAAAATGTATTTTATTTGCGGCACACTGTAAAAATATGGGAAACTCTGGCGGCACCCCAGGTTGAAAAAAAATAGAGTGAAACCACACAACCACCTTCATGAAATTATCTTCACATCAGAAACCCCTTTCACATCAGGGGTCCCCCGTCAAATTAAAGTTTCCCCTTCATGTCAGAGACCCCTCCATCATGCAAAACATGCTCTATCACATCAGAGTACCCCCTATGCATCAGAGATTCTATGACATTAGAATCCCCCATCACAGCATAGTCCCCCCTATACATCAAGGATCCCATGTGTATGAGAGCCACCCATCACGTCCAAGTCCCCTCATCAAGTCAGGGTCCTTCCATCACAGAGGCCCATAGCATACCTCCAAACTTTTCAAGATGGGAATAAGGGACACCTATCAGCAAAATTATGCAGGCATAGGACACGCCCCTGGCCACGCCCCCCTAAAGGAGAATTGTTCCAAAAAGCAAATTATTTTTTTTACCATTACTATTCCTTTTTTTTTTGGCTTTTGGAATTTACAAATGCAGCAATTTAGAAATCAGATGAAAGGTTAAGTGCTGGGAAACACTTTTTGAAAGATAAAAAGTGCATTTTATATACAACTATATAGATCAAACCAAAATGAGGGACAAACCAGGGACAAAGGGACATTGCTCCAAATCAGGGACAGTCCCTCGAAATCAGGGACAGTTGGGAGCTATGCCATAGTACCCAGCCCCCCCCGCTTCATATCAGATCCATACCCTCGGTCTTCAGCAGTGTTGAACAGGGCAGGAGATGGAGGAGGTCTGGAAGTGGTCTTCCATCTTTTCCTGAATTCTGGGGGTAGCCCTTGATCGGAGTCATGCATAGCCATCATGCCATGGTATAAGCAGGCTGGCCTGCCAATATCATAGCATTAAATGACTCTGTGCTAGACCATCACTTGCTTAGGTTCCGCCAACCTGTCCACACCATGGCAACTCATGATGCTGATCCAGGGGTCCTGTTTTTGCTCCGCCCTGGAGGGGTGCAACCATTTATGATAAACACTGGTCTACAAGTATAAAGCCCTGTAAACACGAACGGAATTTCCGATGGAAAAAGTCAGAGGAATTCCATTGGAGTTTAGATATAGAACATGTTCTCTTTTACTCCCATGGAATTCCGTCGGAATTCCGATGCAAGTTTGGCCAGGCAAAAGCCTGACCGTGTGTACGGGGCATTACAAGGTCTAAAAGTATAACACATCTGACAAATCACAAATCAGCGACTATGGCGACCCTTTAACCCTTGTGGAATTCTTAAAATAATTTTTCAGGTCTCTGGGGAACCCCGGCTAAAATGTAATATATCTAAAACTTATGGTACGTTAGTGTGATTAGTAAGTTGTAGAACATTTTACATTATAAACTAAAGAATGTGGCATATGAAGAGCATTCTACACCCAAAGCAGATCATGGGTGGTTCCTACATATTCAAAGTCAGGGTCTGGGTGGGGCCAACCCATAAAGTGGGCATGATTTTTCAGGAGCAGTGATTTTAATATTGCTTAAAGTGAAACAATAAAATTTAAATATTCCTTTAAATTTCGTACCTAGGGGGGTGTATAGTATTCCTGTAAAGTAGCGCTTGTTTCCTGTGCTTAGAACTGTCCCTGCACAAAATGTAACTTCTGAAGGAAAAAAGTTATTTAAAATCACTCGTGGCTATAATGAATTGTCGGATACCAGCAATACAGAGAAAAGTCATTCATAAAAAAACAATGTGTGGGGGTCCCCCCAAATTCAATTACCAGGCCCTTCGGGTCTGGTATGGATATTAAGGGGAACCCTGCATCAAATACAAAATGATGTGGGGTTCCCCCAAATATTCATTCCAGACCCTTCAGGTCTGGTATGGATTTTAAGGGAAACTCCACCCCAAATTTAAAAAAAAAATGCTGTGGACCCCCACACATTTTTTTTTTTATGAATGACTTTTGTCTGTATTGCCGGGAGCCGACAATTCATTATAGCCGCGAGTGATTTTAAATGACTTTTTTTCCTTCAGAAATGACACTTTGTGCAGGGACAGTTCTAAGCATGGGAAACAAGCGCTAGTTTACATATTATAACCCCCCCCCCCCCCCCCAGGTATGAAATTTAAAGGAATACTTTTACTTTTATTGTTTCATTTAAAGGAATTATTAAAATCACTGCTGCCAAAAAAACTGCAGTTTTTAAAACTTTTTTTGCATTGATACATGTCCCCTGGGGCAGGATCCAGGTCCCCAAACACTTTGTATTACAATAACTTGCATATTAGCCTTTAAAATTAGCACTTTAGATTTCAAGCGCTCGAGTCCCATAGACTTTAACAGGGTTCTAAAGTTCACACGAACTTGCCGCAAACACCCCAAATAGTTCGCTGTTCGGTGAACAGGCAATGTTCGAGTCAAACATGAGTTCTACTTAAACTCGAAGCTCATCCCTATTGGTAAGTATTCCATATCTACTGTATACTGTTTTTCTTAGTACCCCATTCCTTTTTGATATTATACTATTACACGTATAAGGATCTCTCTATCGTGACATTTTTTTTTCTCCTGCTTGATTGGAGGACCTCTGTGTTTGTTTGCACATGATAGAAGATTCCAAAAATGAGCATAATCATTATTATGTATTGATGCGATGGAAAAAAAAAGAAAGCTGACCTTGAGTTATCCTTCTTATATCAATGAATGGATCTCTAGCAATTGACCTGGCAAGTAAATTTGTGAGGAGGATCCCTGACTAAACCCCAGGGTGCTTCACAAGCATCAGGCCTGGACCACAAATGTGCAAAGCCTTGCAAGTGTTGGGTGGCTCCCCTTCATACCCTCGGGCTGAAACAAGTGAAATGTACTTTATGTGTAAGAAGTGGTGGGAGATAATTAGTAGGGATGTCCCGATACCGATACTAGTATGGGTATGGGTACCGATACAGAGCATTTCCCTGAGTACTTGTACTCGGGGGAAATGCTCCGATGCTTCACCCGATACCTGGGCAGTCAGGGTGATCGGTGCGGCAGGGGAGTTGCAAGCACTGATCTGCCCCCTTTTCAGCTGTCTTCTCCCCCCCTCTGTGCTTCGCGCTGTCTTCTCCCCTCTCCGTGCTGTCTTCTCCCCCCTCCGTGCTGTCTTCTCCCCCCCTCCGTGCTGTCTTCTCCCCCCTCCGTGCTGTCTTCTCCCCCCCTCCGTGCTGTCTTCTCCCCCCCTCCGTGATGTCTTCTCCCCCCCTCCGTGATGTCTTCTCCCCCCCTCCGTGATGTCTTCTCCCCCCCCTCCGTGCTGTCTTCTCCCTCCTCCATGCTCCATGATGTCTTCTCCCCCCATCAGTGCTGTCTTCTTCTCCCTCTGTGCTCCGTGCTGTCTTCTCCCCCCCACGTGCTGTCTTCTCCCCCCCCCTCCGTGATCTGTGCTGTCTTCTCCCCCCTCCATGCTCCGTGCTGTCTTCTCCCCCCTCCATGCTCCGTGCTGTCTTCTCCCCCCTCCGTGCTGTCTTCTCCCCCCTCCGTGCTCCGTGCTGTCTTCCCCCCCTGTCTTCTTCCTGAACTTGGCTCCTACCTTTTTTGAATGATCACTGACTCTGTCCATTCACATAACTGAGCATCGTAACCTGTGTATACGATGCTTCAGTTTATGAATGGAGAAAAGCTTCTCTCCATTCATTTTAGCTGACGCTGCTGAGAAAGGGACAGGGGAATCTGTATCCTTAGTCCCTTTCTCTGTCTTAAAGGGGAGATGTCAGACGTCTGTTAAGACCCCTGATATCTCACAAAAGACCCCCAACTGGGCTGATTAAAAAAAGAAAAAAAAAATTGCAATAAATATATATTTTCTTTAAATAAGATAAAATGTAAATAAAAAGAAAACACACTGACAATCCACCCCCCCCCCCCTAAAAAAAAAAAAAAAAAAATCACTGTAAAAAAAAAAATGAAAAGATAAATAAATACTGCCACTGTCACATGACATTAAAAAAATGTATTGGTAATTGGTATCGGCGAGTACATGAAAAAAAGTATCGGTACTTGTACTCGGTCTCAAAAATGTGGTATCGGGACAACCCTAATATTTAGTGTTCTGCAATGTATTCCAGCGGAGGTCCACCTAAAAAAAAATATATATATTAAAAGCCAGCATCTACAAATACTGCATCTGCTGAGTTTTAATAAATGGACACTCACCTGTCCAGGGTGCCCGTGATGTCGGCAGCGGAAGCCGAGCAATCGATCGTCTCTCGGCTGCACCTGCCGCCATCCTCGGTGAGGGAATCAGGAAGTGAAGCATTGTGGCTTCACTGCCCGGTTCCCTACTGTGCATTAGCGTGTCGCACGGCATGTCCTTAGTGGTCCCCGCTGTATCCTGGGACCAGTATGTTTCCCAGAAGACAGCGGGGGAGGGGAGTGACTACCGTGGGAGTCTATTTCCGAAAGTGGGTGCAAATACCTGTATTATACAGGTATCTTTACTCCCCTCCCCCTGAAAGGTGCCAAGTGTGACACCGGAGGGGGGGGGGGGTCCCAAAGGTGGAGGTTCACTTTTTGTGTGGACCTCCGCTTTAAAATATCTCTTGAGTCAATGTGGGACAGGTGACATGATCATTCTAGTGTGGTGGTCTGGCCACCAAGGGGGTGTTATCTCCCATATTAGGTAAACAAACATAAAACTTTTGTTGGGTGGCAAGTCATTTCCCTGAGCCACCAGCAAACGTGCCCATAAGGGCCCTTTCACACTGGTGCGTTTTCCCCGCGTTTTTGCGGTAAAAATAGCACTATTAAAATGCCCCCATGCCCCTCCCCATTAAAATTAATTAAAAACGCGGTAAAACGCAGTAAAAAGCGGTAAAATTGCGGTGTTTTGCCGCGCGATTTTACCACGATTTTACCGCGTATTACAGCGTTTTTACCAAGTTTTTTAATTCATTTCAATGGAGAGGGGCATGGGGAGCGTTTTATGAGCGCTATTTTTACCACAAAAACGCGGCAAAAATGCACCAGTGTGAAAGGGCCCTAAGTGTGAATGGACCCTTTGACCTTCTGTCCATTTTCCTCTAAAAGATGCCCTAAAAACGCATACAAGCTGATGCAACTTACTATTTCCAATGGCCATATTTTGTATATGTATTTTTTTCTGCTTGTTTATTTTTCTTAAAAAAAATGTAATGCACATTCCATTTTAGACTTTTAAGAAGTGAGAACAGCGAGATTTAGTCATAGAGTAGGGCAGAGTGCATCAAAATGAAAAGCAAGTACATTGTGGGCTTGATAAATAGGAATGTTAGGGCTGTAATGTGGCCCTCATAGTTTATCTCTGGCTCTATAACAAATATCTATGATTGCCTTCTTGGATGCGTTACATAGATACAAAAAAAAAGAGTAAGTCAAGTGTCAGGAATCTGGTGGATGCATGTTTAAGTGGAATATTTTCTTATAGAGCAATGAGGCTTCGTTCTGTCTATAATCAAACTTACAGGCTGGTGCCTCGTCTCGGATTTACGGATCGTAAGTCAAGGATCTGTGTTTCGCTTCCTAATTAGAAGCAGAACTGTGCTGGACATATTACACTTGGCAATCAAATACAGTTCTGTTCCTCTGCATTAATAAGACACACAAAGAATGGATCAGGTGGAGATATGGATTTATAACCTGGATTTAGCACTAGATAGAAATGGTAGTAAATCACTTCTTCTTGGAAGTATCTGGGACATACTGAAAGTGATTGTAAACGATCACCTTGTAAAACAATACTTTCATTAAAAAAAAAAAAAGAAATGAAAGGCAAAACATTTCTGTATATATATAAAATAAAAAAAACATAAAAAATACCTTGTTTCCCCTTTTTTATAAGTGATCACATTCCCTCTGTTCTCAGCTACATAGGAGCTGGGGGAGGAGAAACAGCAGCACACTGACCTTCCCAGTGAATGGCTGTGATGGAGGGGGGGGGTTCAGGGCAAGTCTGATCATTGGAGGAGAGCAGGCTGAGCTCCCAGCACAGCTCTCAACTGGCCACAGTGTGCTTTCCTGCTTAGCGTGGTCAGTTTTTTAATAGTAAAGCAGAAGGACTGGCAGGAACACCAGGGACTTCAAACAAAGGAAGCAATACAAAGATAAGAGGATACTTTTTCATACAAGTACATGGTACAGCAGGCACATATCAGGAATAGAAAGTGTTGAGTTTACATACTTATACTTTGATGTTAAATACCTTTGTTATGGCAGCAGCTAGCTGATAAAGTGGTCTCAGCGGTGGTTTCCTTGCAAGATCACTTTTATTGTTGGCGGGAGAGGGCCCCCCTCCCACCATGCTCCGGTCATCTTCGCCCCTTACTGGAGCCATCAGTACTGGTAGAGCCAATCAGTTTCTCTCCCCTCATTGCCTGGATGCCGACTGAGGGGAAGATGGCCCCCACTCAGGTCCATAGCATTGGGGGGCGGAAGCGACATCAAACAACACTTTCGCCCAATGCTCTTAAAGTTTTTTGTTTTTTTCAAATTACATTTAAATATATATATTTTTTTTTTTATTGCATTTTTATGTAAACATGAGATCTCAGGTCAGATCTCATATTTAAGAGGTCATGCCATGCTTTTCTCGATTACATATTTACATTCCTTGTAATAGGAATCAAAGTGATCCAATTTATTTATTGTTTTTAAAAGGAGAGTTTCAAAATAACAAATAAAATGTAAAATAAATAGGAAAAAAATAAAGGCCCAGATTCACAGAGCAATTACGCCTGTCTAACTGGTGTTAGACAGGAGTAATTTCAAATTTCGCGCGCCGTATCACTAGTTTGAATCCTCAAACCATGATACGGCGGCTTCGGGCTTCGATCCGAGAGGCTTACGTCCTCGTAAGCCTTCGGATCTACACTGCAATATTTTTGCGGCCGCTTGGAGGAGTTCGCGTCGTTTTCATGCGTCGGGATATGCAAATGAGTTTTTACGGCGATCCACGAAGGTACGAGTGTCCCTCGCAATCGCCTACGTAATTTTTTGGCTACGTAATGTTAGAGGAGCTTTTTGCTGGTCTAACAGAGCGTAACCCATGTAAAGTATGGCCGTCGTTCCCGCGTCGATTTGAAAATATATATTTTTTTTTAACGTAACTCGTTCGGGAATAGGAATGTATTGGTTAGTAAACGACGCTACTACGACGTGACGACGTGTTTTCGCGCAATGCACGGCGGGAAATTTGCGAACGGAGCATGCGCAGTTCGATCGCCGCGGGAACGCGCCTATTTTAAATGCTTCACGCCCCCTACTCGCGCAGATGGATTGCGACGGGAGAAATACACTACGCCGCCGTCGTTTACTGGACAAAATCTACCTGGATTCCACGTAGAGCCAGGTAAAAAACGGCGGCGTAGTGTATTTCTGATACTCTACGAGAATCCAATTCTCTGTGAATCTGCCCCACAGTATTTAAATAGTTATTATACAGGTTTTATATAATGCAGTGCTTTACAATATAGAGTGGGGACAATATGATAACAATACAGAAGGAATAGGAGGGCCCTACTCATGGAGCTTACAATCTAAAGATAGAGGCCCAGATTCACATAGAACTTACGCCGGCGTATCTCGAGATGCGCGGCGTAAGTGTAAATTTGCTCCGTCGTATCTATGCGCCGTACCCGCAGAACCAGATATGCCTGAAAATAGGCTTCTTCCGAACGACTTAACTTTTCTAAGCCGGCGTAGCGTGGGCGCATATTAACGCTGGGCGCATCTTGTGCTCCCATTGATTTTGGATTTAAATATGCAAATGAGGGAGATATGCCGATTCCCGAACGTACATGCGCCCGGCGCATTTTTTTACGTCGTTTGCGTAAGGCTTTTTCCGGCGTAAAGTTACCCCTGCTATATGAGGCGTGAATGAATGAATGAATGAATGAAAACTTATATAGCGCAGCACATGCGAACTGAATCGCCTCTGGGCCTAGGCGTACGAAATGTTAAGTATGGATGTCGGCACAGCGTCAAATTTTCCATTGTTTACGCCGTTTGCGTAAAACGTTCACGAATAGGTTACGTTCACGTCGAAACCAATGAGTATTTGCGGCGTAATTTTGAGCATGCGCACTGGGATACGTCCACGGACGGCGCATGCGCCGTTCGTTAGAAACGTAATTTACGCGGGGTTGATTACCATACAACACGCCCACTCCAAGCCTACTTTGAATTACCTGGGCTTACGCCGGACCATTTACGCTACGCCGCCGTAACTTAGGACGCAAGTGCTTTGTGAATACAGCACTTGCCTGACTAAGTTGCGGCAGCGTAGCATAAAGAAGATACGCTACGCCCGCACAAAGATGCGCCCGGTACGTGAATCTGGGCCAGAAACTTCAGTTTGAGCTATTGAGCACTGAAAAATATATTCAACCCAATACAATACAAAGGGCTAGATTCAGGAAAGAGATACGACGGCGTATCTCCAGATACACCGTCGTATCTCTGCGTCTGAGCCCTCCTATCTATGCGACTGATTCATAGAATCAGTTACGCATAGATTTCTATTAGATCCGACTGGTGTAAGTCTCTTAGGCCTTGTACACACAAGCAAATTAATCTGTTCAAATCGGTCGGACCGACCGATTTGAACAAATTTGTCTGCTGGCTGTTTTGGTTTGATAGCTGTACACACGATCAAACCAAAATCCCCGCCAGCAGACAGCGCGGTGACGTGGCGATGACGTTGACGCCGCCACGTCACCGCACCAGGAAGTAAATCACTTCCGCGCTTGCGTCGAATCCATTCGACGCATGTGCGGGCAGATATGTCTGCTGGTTAGCGTACTAACCAGCAGACATATCGGTCCGACGGGTTCCCAGCAGACAGATTTTAAAGCAGGCTTTAAAATCTGTCTGCTGGGAAAATCCGTCGGCTCGCCCGTACACACGATCGAATCCGTCTGCTGAAACGGTCTGTCAGACCGTTTCCAGCAGATAGATTCGATCGTGTGTACGTGGCCTTACGCTGTCGTATCTAACTTGCATATTTACGCTGGACGCTATGTGGCGTTCCCGTCTTAAATATGTAAATGAGCCTAATACGCCGATTCCCGAACGTACGCCCGGCCGGCGCATTTTTTTTACGTTGTTTGCGTAAGCGGAGGTCCGGCATAATGTTACCCCTGCTGTATGTGGCGCAGCCAATGTTAAGTATGGATGGCGTGCCGGCGTATTTTTTCCCGTTGTTTACGTAAAACGTTTGCGAATAGAGCTTTGCGTAAGTGACATTCAAGTCGTTTTCATCGAGTATTGGCGTCGTGATTTGGAGCATGCACACTGGGATAAATTCACGTTCGGCGTGGGATCGCGCGTAATTTAAATAATACACGCCCCCTACCCGCCCAATTTGACTTACGAAGGGCCACTCTTCTTACTCTACGCTGCCGCAACTTTACAGGCAAGTACTTTGTGAATACAGCACTTGCTTGTAAAAGTTGCGGCGGCATAGTGTAAACAGCATACGCTACGCCGGAGTGGAGATACGCCGCTCCTACCTGAATCTGGAAAATGTACACTGTAGCGTGTGCTACAAGATGTTTAAACAAATACGATTTTTCCCGTAAGAGTTACTTGAGCATAGAGTAGATTTGGAGAGATTGTAAAATTCTGTTATATGCAACATGGATTATCGCAGCTTATTATCCAAGGATGGCTGGAGAAGCAGTACAAGGTATGGGGATGACACATTGTAAAGCATTAGCTTCAGCTAATAAAAGTTGTCTTGTACTCACTCTGATCAATCTGCAGTATGTTGCACTGGGGACTGCGCATGTGCCGCCTGAACCGTGTACTCCCTCGAGTCTAATTCTTCCTTTTCTCACTACAGTTTGGCAAAGCCGCGCTCATAAAAACAAATTTCTATTTCTATTGAACTTGTCTATTCCCAAGAAAAGGGTGTTGGACGGGTCTCGATGATGTTTGAGTTTATAATGGTTGGAGACAGAATGATCTTTAAAGCCCGACAGGATATTTGTAATATGCTCATTCACGCGAACTTGGAAGGCCCTCTTAGTACGGCCCACATATTGTAGGCCGCATGGGCACTGCAATAGATATACCACACCTGTGGATGCACAAGTGATATATGGCCTAATCTTATGTTCTCTACCCGTGACTGTGGAGGAAAAAACAGTCACGCACCTATGTGGGTTTGAACTCAGACTGCAGACGCTACATCGTCTACATTTGTAGTAACCCTGCAATTGGTTAAAAAACCCAATGCCCCTAATAGGAGGATCAATCACATTTTGTGCTACCATATTTCTTATGGACTGGACCCCTCTAAATAAATTGCAAGGACTGTATGAACTTCTGTGCTATTGCCCTAGAAGCACTTTCTGGGATACACATTATTTTATGTTTACTCCAATTTAGGATTTTGTAATTTTATTTTTATGTACTATTACAATGTTAATCATTTAATTTACAGGAGAGCTTTTGTGTCATCACCCTATGTGGCCAGGTTTTGCCTTTACCCCATGTGAGATGCTCCGTGTTATATTAATTGTTTAAATACAGAGGACTGTTGCCTAGCAGTCCTCATCTAACTCATTTGTTTTTATAAGCGCGGCTTTGCCAAACTGTATTATTTTGTGTTTTCACACGATTGCCGCTGCCTTCTAGTTTTTTAGTTTTTTTGGTTTAGCGCAGTTTTCTGTTTTTCTCCTTTTCTCACTAAACCTAGCAGACTGTATAGAAGCTCAGACTGCAGACACCAGCATAAAAGGGGCAATCAATGATAGCAAAGTGTTGTTTGTAAAGAATGTAATATAAGTTCTTTGAAGAAAATTAGCAGAAGCAGGAGCCATGTTTGGGCCTGTGGGCGAGGCCAGGAGGTCGGTACTGAAGTTGAAGGGTGACACACAAAGTCCAGAAAATGGCTTCTGCCTCTACCCTGCCCTGGTGATGTCCCAAAATAATACATTTTTATTCCTTGAGTTAATAAAAAAATAAAAATCGACAAAATAAACAGGGAAAAACAAAATGAATATTTCATGCTACGAAAGCTAAGCTGTAGCAACAACAACCTGCAGAGGCTGACAAAGTCAGAATATAGGATGATATCACTGACATAGAAGGTGACAAGTCTACTTGGTGACTTAATGTAATCCAGCAACTTTTATCACCCCGGTAATAGCACAGTGTCAGGAGATCATGGCAATCATGAAGTATTTATGGCGAGCCGCTATAAAACTCAGGGACATGTAATCAGCGTGCTATGGAAATGTTGAAGGGAATGTGATGTTCTCTACTGTTGTATTCTGGGTCACATCCACTGAAATATGCAAGGAGAGTCGCTATGCGGTTATTTGTTCCAATGACCCTTAAGGTGTCAACAAAAGAAAATAGGAAGGACCTATATGTAGTTCAAAAATGTGAAAAGAGGATAGGGCAGCGAGTGGTTTCTCCTTTACAAAACTTTAATAATCAATATATGCCGATAGTAAAAATAGAAGAATTATAATCACAGTTGATAGGAAATAGACAATAATTAATAGACAACAATGTTGTCATACATAAAAGACATGCCCAGGTGTACAGCCTTGGCCAAAACCAAACACACGATAATACCACATAAATCCAGGGTACTGACTGTGCCAGAGTGAGGGGCAGAGTGTGTGGGGTCTGAAGGAGTCCCAGATAACCGCCGTGGGGTCAGCCCTTAGACAGCCATAAAACTCTAAACTGGAAGAGCTGGGAAGGGAACTGTATTATATGTCACAGCATACACTGATGTTCAGGGGCGGACTGACAACTCATGGGGCCCCCGGGCAATAGAAGATTATGGGGCCCCTGGGCTTACAGATGGCCACCACGCCAGGAGGCAGTGCAGAGGAGGGGCAGCTAAAATCTCTGGATTTTCACATCAAAAGCATGTCAGTTTCAGACATATCAGGGACAGATGTAAAAAAAAAACATAGATTTTGACATACTGTCCCTGATTTTACTGAGCCTGGCAACCCTGATGGGGCCCCCCTAGTGGTATGGGGCCCTCGGGCAGTGCCCGGGTGACTCAATGGTCAGTCTGCCCCTGCTGATGTTCCTAGACTTGCGCAGTCCTGTTTATGGAAGGGCACTGCCTCCGGGTGCGGTGAGTGCCCTGACTGGGTTCACACCAGAGGTGTTTTTTGGCCATCAAATATTATCAGCCTGACATGTATAAGTGCTGTTATTCCCTGCTGGAGATATCTCATGGTTTCTGTAGCAGCCACAGATAGGAACAAGCACTCGATCCATGCTTTCCCGGATGTATGAGATCGTCTTTCCGGCAATGTTGGTTCCCAGAGTTAGAAGGTGCGTAAGTGTGAGCCTCGGGTCAGTATGGTAGCCTTGATGGAAAACTCGAGTCACTCTGATAGCCTCAATGGGAGTCTCGGGTCAGTGTGGTAGCCTCGGTATCTGGATCACAGATTCCTGCATATGCATGCGCTTCCAAGTAGAGTGGTGGTGCTGAGTGGTGAGATGTCATCAGCTGCAAAGGGTGATCATGTCCTCGGGCATGTGGGGGCGATCATACCTACGCGTTTTGCCCAAAAGTCACCTGGGCTTTTTCAGGGTAACATGACAACCATTTTCCTTGCCTTAAATAGCATGAATGGTGTCTCCTTAACGGGATATCTTGTGATGTCACGCCTGACCGAATATTTAACCCTTTACAGGGTTCAAAGTGGTGTATTCATGTTTTAATATCCCCACCTTGTGGCCATTTTAATTATAGAAACATTTTACTTCACATATGTGCAAGGGTACATTTAAAGGTATACAGATGTCCTGTGATATCACGGGCAAAAGTCTGGTGCCATCTTGTGGCCAACTGCATCTATACAGCTAACAATATGAACACAGATACATGTAATACATTAAATTGTCCAGTAGGTTTTATGCACAGGTTTTGATTAATTTGATTTATTAAGAGAATAGGTGGTGGGGAAATATATATAGAAAAAAGTAGCACCCCTTCTTAATAGGCCCTACTTTTTCTATATACTGATTATTAAAGCTTTGTAAAGGAGAAAGCGCTGGCTGCCTTTTCCCGTTTAAATTTTTTTTTAAATACTTATAGGTCCTTCCTATTTTCTTTTGTTTCCATAGTTATATGTTCAAGTGAAGCACCTATTATTTTAGGTGAGTCATACTCTTCATCACTTGGGATAGTATTAACCTTACCAGTGAGATACCGATACTTTGTTTTTAACCCAATGACCCTTAAGGTGTACCTGCCTCCCATACTCAATGGTGGAAATCCATTTGTGAACTGCAACAATAGTCATAGAGACACAGGCTACTAGAGAGGTGTGAAAAAAAAAAAAGATAGAGCGGCAGAAATACATGAGTAGAGAATGCAGAATAAGGAGAGGATCAAAATGAAGAACAGAAGAAAAGACAGAGTAGATAAACTGAGAAGGATAAACTGGGAGGAGCAGGCAGAGGAAAGAAGAAGAAACGAGAGGACCAGAGAGAGGAGGAACAGGCAGAGAAAAGATAAGGAAAAAAAGAGTACCAGAGAGAGGAGGAACAGGCAGAGAAAGAGGAAAAGAGAGGAGGAGAAGAGGGAGAGGGAAGGAAGAGTGGAGAAACAGGGAAGGGAGAGAAATGAAAGAGGAGAAAATGGGAATAGAGACATAGGGAGAGAAATTTAGATAAAAATAAGAAGGGGAGAGGAGAAGAAAAGAAAAAGACTGGAAAAAGTGCAGGGAGGACAGGTAGAGGAGAGGAAAGGAAAAAAAAAACAGAGGAGAGGAACAGGGTGGCAAGAGGAAAAATTAGAGAAAAAAGAGAGACAGTACAGTAAATTAAAAGAAAAACAGAGATAACTTTAGAGTATAGAAACAGGCAGAGAAAAAAAATAGTGAAAGCGAGGAGAAGAAGAGGGAGAAGAACAGAAAGAATAGAGAAACAGAGGCGAGAGGAGAAGGAGAAAACAGAGGTGGAACAGGTAGAGATGAGGAGAACAGGGAGGGGAGAGGAATTTGGATAGGAGAAAACAAGAAGAGTGAAATAGATAGAAAGGGATAGAAAAAGTAGATACAAATAACAAGGGGCAGAGGACATGGAAGTGGAAAAGAACAGAAAAAGAAGAAAAGAAAAAGAGGAAAAAATTAGGGGAGGACAGGGTGGAAAGAGTAAAAAAGAGAAAAAGAAGAGAGAAGATGAAGGGAAACAACAAGAGTAAATGTTAGAGAATAGAAAAAGGCAGAGAAAAAAAGGAAAAGAAAAAAATAGGGAGAGGAATATGAGGGGAAGAAAAATAGGAAGGTGAGAAAAGAGAAAGGAAAAAAAAAAGAAACAAATAAAGATAAAAGGAACAGGGAGGAGAGAGGAAACATGAGTGGAGAGGAACAGGTAGAGAAAAGAAAGTTGATAAGAATAGCAGGGTGGGAAGAGGAAAAGAAACAGGGAGAAGAAAGGATAGGAATAGGGAAGGGAGATGAAAATGGAGAATGGGAAAATGGGAAGAGAGACACATGGAGAGAAAAGGTAGATACACATAACAAGAGGGAGAGGACATGGAAGAGGGGAGAGGAACAGGAAAAGAAAAAGAGGAAAAAGTTAGGGGAGGACAGGTAAAGGAATGTGAAGGATAGAAGAGGAGAGGAACCGGGTGGGAAGAGGAAAAAGGAGAAAAAAGGAAAAGAGAAGATAAATAGGAGGGAAACAAAGAGAGTAAATGTTAGAGAATAGAAACAGGCAGAGAAAAAAAAAAAAAAAAAAGAAAAGAAAAGAAGAGGGAGAGAAACAGGAGGGGGAAGAAAAATAGGAAGGTGAGAGAAGAGAAAGAAAAAAAAAGTATGAATAGAGAAAACATGAGTGGAGAGTAACAGAGAGAAAATAAAGGAAAGTTGATAAGAATAGCAGGAATGGAAGAAGAAAGAAAAGGAAAAGGGAGAGTAAAGAAGAGGAAGAGGGAGGCAAGAGGAAACATTAGTGGAGAAGAACAGAGAGAAAAGAAAGGACAGTTGATAAGAATAGCAGGGTGGGAAGAGGAAAGAACAGAAACAGGGAGAGGAAAGAAGAGAAACAAGGAAGCGAGAAGAAGTGGGAGAATTGGAAAATGGGAAGAGAGAAAAAGGGAGAGAAAGGCAGATTAAAATAACAAGGGGGGGGGGATAAGTAGGGAAAGGAGAGGAACATGAACAGGAGAAGAAAAGAAAAAAGAGGGAACAAGTGTGGGGAGGACAGGTGGAGGAGAGGAAATTGAAGGAGAGAAAAGGGAGAGGAACAGGGTGAGAAGAAGAAAAGATAAAAAGGAGAGAAAGAAAAAGAGTAAAAAGTAGGAAATAAAAACACAGGCAGAGAAAAAAGGAGAAAAGAGAGGAAAAGAATAGGGAGAGGAACAAGTAGGATAGAGAAACCAGTCAGGGGAGTGGAGAAGGGAAAATGAAGAAAAGTTTCAGGGAGACGAAAGAAGAGGAACAGGCAGAGATGAATAGAACAGGAGAAAGGAAAGAAAGAAAGAAAGAAGGAAAGAAAGAAGGAAAGAAGGAAAGAAAGAAAGAAAGAAAGAAAGAAAGAAAGAAAGAAAGAAAGAAAGAAAGAAAGAACGCATTATAATTCTCCTTTTTTTCTGTCTACCAAATTCGGCTTAATAAAAGGGACGCTTAAGGAACTTGTGGAAACAGAAATGGAATCCCTCTTGCAATTATCATCACAAATAAAATGTCAAAACGTTAGAAAGATTAAGGACACTTTATTTCAAATGCATTTTCCCTCCAGGCCTCCGTGACCCTCGATCCCGTCTAATCACACACACAGGAAGCTGCTTTTCCCAAATGCCCCGAAGTCTACAAAAGGGACAGAATTAAATGTCACTTTAAATTGTCAGCAAAGAAAACTTACTGGCAAGAAATTCTAAAGTCTGAAAGAAATGCTTTTACTACCTACAGAGAACGTGTCAGGGTACAGAGAGTGCAGACAATATTAGGACACCTGATGACCAGGACACTTTGCTTGAAAGGTCTGTGTGGTGTTAGACAGGGACAAACACACTTCAGCAAACAAAAACAAGATAAAAATGGGTAACCCATTAACAAATATATAACAAAGGCAGTGTCTATTGCAATATCCCATTTTAATGTAGGGTTCTTCCTTGCAGTACTTCACTTGCACCACAAGATGTTCTCAGTCTGATGGCCAGCATCATGCAACTCTACTGAGCCCAGATTGTCTTCGACCTGCAAAAAAAAGCACCTCACCTCCCCTACAGTACACAAACACTAGCTAGGCACACAGTTAACCCTTTGATGGCCCCTGATGTTAACCCCTTCCCAGCCAGTGTCATTAGTACAGTGACTGTGCATATTTCTATCACTCACCACTTTATTAGTATCACCGGTCCCCAAAAAGTGTCAAAAAGTGTCAGTTAGTGTCAGAATGTCCGCCACAATATTGCAGTCCTGCTATAAGTCACTGATTGCCACCATTACTAGTAAATAAATAAAAATGCACCATAGTTTGTAGACATCATGGGCCAGATTCAGAAAGAATTAGATTCCCGCAGAGTATCAGAGATACTCTACGCCGCCGTACTTTACCTGGCTCTAGGAGGAATTCAGAGAGATTTTGGCCCGTAAGGTACGGCGGCGTAGTGTATTTCTCCCGGCGGAATCAAAATACGCGAATAGGGGGCGTGAGGCATTCAAATTAAGCGCGTCCCCGCGGCGATCGAACTGCGCATGCTCCGTTCAGAAATTTCCCGCCATTCAATGCGCGAAATCACGTCGTTACGTCATTTTTTTTTTGAGTAGCGTCGTTTACGGACATTCCTATTCCCGGACGACTTACGCAAAAAAAATAAAACATTGAAAGTCGACGCGGGAACGACGGCCATACTTAACATGGGCCACGTAACGTTAGACCAGCTAAAAGCTGGTTTAACTTTACGTAGCGAAAAAATTACGTACGCGATTGCGAACGACGCTCGTAACTTCGTGGATCTCCGTAAAAACGACGCAAACTCCACCCAGCGGCCGCAAAAAGATCGCAGCGTAGATCCGAAGGCGTACGAAGACGTAAGCCTGTCAGATCGAAGCCCAACACCGCCGTATCATGGTTTGAGGATTCAAACTAGTGATACGGCGCGCGAAATTTGAAATTACTCCTGTCTAACACCAGTTAGACAGGAGTAATCGCTCTGTGAATCTGGGCCCATAACTTTTGCGCAAACCAATCAATATACACTGATTGAGATTTTTTTGCCAAAGATATATAGCAGAATACATATTAGCCTAAATTTATGAAGAAATTCAAAAAAATAAAAAATAAAGCGTCTGCACGCCATCCATACTTAACATTGCCTGCGCCTCATATAGCAGGAATAACATTACGCAAACCACGTAAAAGAATAGCGCCGGCCAGGCGTACGTTCGGGAATCGGCGTATACGCTCATTTACATATTTTAGATGGGAACGCCACATAGCGGCCAGCCTAAAAAATGAAAATAAGATTAGACAGCGTAAGACACTTACGCGTGTCTGATCTAAGGAAAATCTTTGCTAAACTGATTTTATGAATCAGTGGCATAGATTGGACCCCGTAAAACGCAGAGATAAGACGGCTTATCTGGAGATAAGCCGACTTATCTCCTACCTGAATCTACCCCCAAGTGGTTAAAGTTGAACTCCAAGATCAGCAAGTATTGTCTAAATCCATTCATCACATGTAATCTTCATTGGATCTCGGTGTGCTTTGTGTATTTCTTCCAGATCTGTGATGTAATCCAGTGTAAGACTTTTCCTGTAATAAAGACTGCTCATTGCTGCTCTCTCTTCTTGTGCAGGGTGACTGGTCTTGTCTCCCCCCTTCTTGTAGTTTTCTGTAGCCAGCCTGTAGTGGGTGTGGCATGATGGGCGCCTCCCACAGTTCTGCTCTCTCTTCTTGTGCAGGGTGACTGTTTTTGTCACCGCCCCTCCTGTAGTTTTCTGTTGGCAGCCTGTAGTGGGTTTGGCCTGATGGGCCCCTCCCACAGCTCTGCTATCACTCTTTGTGCAGGGTGACCGGTCTTGTCTCCGCCCCTCCTATAGTTTTTTTGTAGGCAGCTTGTAGTAGGTTTAGCATGATGGGCCCCTCCCACAGCTCTGTTCTCTCTCCCTATGCAGGGTGACTGGTCTTGTCACCGACCCCTCCTGTAGTTTTCTGTAGGCAGCCTGTAGTGGGTGTGGCCTGATGGGCCCCTCCCTCTGCTCTGCTTTCTGCACAGCCTACACTGATGATGTCACTGCTACATTTACAAGACAACATCTGGGTCTGTAAAGACATTTCTTGCACACAAAGTGGATTGATATCCTTTGCAGCTACTGTCGAATATATTTAAATAAAAGATGTTGTGCCCAGTATTCAGCTCTAATGATGACTTTGAGAATTGTAACTTTGTTCCTTCTGCAATTTCCCATCCCAGCTTTTACTGTAAAGAAGCATTTCCATGTGCTTATGTGAAACCTTTTGGGTGTGGCAGCACATAGTATACGTATGAATTTGACCTGGTATCAGCCCCGGTACAGCAAGGCTGGAGTGTGAGAAAAAGAAGCAGCACCATTGACAAGAAGCATGCTGACAGGAAGGGAAAGCAGATGAACAGAGAGATCAGCTCATCACAGTCCTGCTTCTCCCTTTACTGACCAGTCAGAGGCTGGGGGGCGGATCCAGGACAACCTAGGCTTAGAGGAAGTGGGATGTATGATTATGGCCATCTGACTGAAGACATCTAGTGGCAGAAGAGAAGCACTGCAGTAAAAGCTCCAGATTGACATCTAGCAACAGAGAACAGTACTGCAGGCAAATCTCTGGATTGAAGATGAATATTGCAACAAATGTTTTTGTGATTTAATATTTTAAAGGAATATTCATATTTAACTTATTTTTGGGTGAAGTTCTTATTTTAACCACTTGCCGACCACAATACATATACATTTCAATGGTTTACTGGGGTTATTGTTTTTTTCCAGCTGGCTGGTTTTCTCATGAAAGCATTCCAAACGGCTCATGAGCTGCTGGAACGCTTTCTGAAGCTGGTTTTTCTCGTGTGAACCGGTGGAAACGGTAAGAAACCATCCGACGGTAAGGTCGGCTGCTCCAATAAACGATCTTCTTTGATTACCTCTATGGTTCAGAGGATCAGAGCAACGTCATGACATCACTTTTGGTCCAGGCTGGAAGCATATATATATATTTTTTTTTTAAATGCAAAAATACTGTATTTTTTGGTGTATAACACTCACGTTTTTACCCTGAAAATAAAGGGTAAACTGTGCCTGTGTGTTATATGCAGGGGGCAGTGGAAAGATTTTTTCCTAAAAACGTCCCTACTAAAGTTAGGGTGCGTGTTATACGCCGATAAATACACACACACACATATATATATATATATACATATATAATTTTTTTTATCTTTTGCTTTTAAAAGATAAAGGTATTGTGTACCTCTCTATAAAGAGGACCTGTCATTCCTTGTCATAGGAATAACAGTGATCAAAAAAAAAAAACACATTAAAAGTGCACTCCATTATTGCTATTATTAACCTCTTGCAATGCATGTGTGCGGAATTTAAAGAGGGTGGGCTTTAACAACTTGCCCACCAGGCTTTTTTTGGCACTTTTTGCTTACAAATATAAAATAAATAAATTGCTTAATGCTCACATGCAGAAGAAAATGCATATGTAAGTCACGCATGAATATGTAAACGGTGTTCGCACCATACATGAGGTATTGCTGTGATCGTTAGAGTGAGAGCAATAATTATAGCGCTAGACCTCTTCTGTTGCTCTAAAATGATAACTTGTAAAGGCGTTTAAAAAGTCGCCTATGGAGATTTTTAAGTACAGTAGTTTGCCGTCATTCCACGAGCGTGTGCAATTTTAAAGCGTGACATGTTAGGTATCTATTTACTCAGCATAACATCGTCTTTCACATAAACAAAAAAAAAACTGGGGTGAATAGTGTGTTGTTTGTTTTTAATTCATTAATGTGTATTTGTTCCCCAAAAAATTGCATATGCAAATCTGCTGCACAAATATGTGACATAAAAAATTGCAACAATGGGCCCTTTATTCCCTAGGGTCTCTGCAAAAAAAAAAGTATAATGTTCGTGGGTTTAAGTAATTTTCTAGCAAAAAATACTGAATTAAATTTGTAAAAAAAAAAGTGCCAGAAAAAGCCTGGTCAGCAAGTTGTTAAAGACCACCCCCCCCCCCCCCCTTTGATTGCGCACATATGCATTCCAAGAGTTTAATAATAGCAATACTAGAGTGGGAAGAAAATTTGAACAATACAATACGCCCTCTGTTATCTGGTATAGAGTTAACGTGCGTTCCAGCTCAGTATTAAATGTAACAACTCATGTAGCAATCCATGCTGAGACTGAACAACCAATGTAATCCTCAATAATCCTTGCAGAAGACTGCGTATAGAGCGCAGCGGAGAGAGCGAGTGCAAGTGGAATAGTATTGAGAGACAAGAAAGTAGCTAATGAACGCTTTTTGTGGAGAGCCTGCTTGTTCAAACCCCCTTCTGTTCTTGTGTGCTTTTAGTGATTTTTTTTTTTGTTTGTATTTTTCTTGGTGATGTATGGAATACTAATAAGCACGGCTCTCTGTGGTTCCATGATTAAGGACACCATGGAATTAGTTCCTACATAAAAAAAAAATGTAAGAAACCCATTGGTCAAGGAGTGGAAATGGAGGGGATTATATAAACATTTTTTTTTCTATAAATCCATTAGAGAAAAAAGCTAAAATAATCATTCTTTTGGGATATGTTAATTATATTAAATGCATGCTAATGATCATATGGCTGTATATAACTGAATGGCTTCCAGCTGTAAGTAGAGAGAGTTGTAAAGATGAACTCTAGATAAGTGTAAATGACTCAAATTAATGGAGCTCTGTAATCATTAATACATCATTAAATGTAATTGTAAGCAGCCTAATTGGCCTGGTATTTTTCTTTTGAAGTCCCTGTACAGCAGCGTTGGGGTGTAAGAAGAAGAAGCACAATGAGCCAATCAGTTCATGAGCATGCTGATAAGAGGAGTGGGCACCCGGACAGAGAGATGAGCTTATCAATGTGCTGCTTCTCCTTTCACTGTGCAGTCTCGGATTCGACGCATGCGCGGAAGTGTTTTACTTCCTGGTGCGGTGACGTGGCGGCGTCACCGCCACGTCACCGACACGTCAGTGCGCTGTCTGCTTTTGGTTTGATCGTGTGTACACGATCAAACCAATACATCCCAGCAGACAGATTTGTTCAAATCGGTCTGTCCAAACGATTTGAACAAATCTATTTGCTCGTGTGTACGGGGCCTTAGACAATGTACACTTCCAACTTAGTGGCACAAGTTTGGTGAAGAACCTTTTTCTGTAAAATAAATCAGCCGCTGTGCACAAAGCTAGCTCCATGAAGACATGGTTTGATGAGTTTCGTGTGGAGGGACTCAAGTGTCCTGCACAGAATACTGAATTCATCCCTACTGAACACCCATTGGATGAACTGGAACACCAGCTGTGAGCCAGGTCTTCTTATCTAATGGCAGTACCTGACCTCAGTCCGACTGAATACCTTTGGATGAACTGGAACATCATGTGTGAGCCTTGTCTTCTCATTCAACACCAGTACCTGACCTCAAACCTATTGAACACCATTTGGATGAACTGGAACATCAATTTTGAGCCTTGTCCTCTCTTTCAACACCAGTACCTGACCTTAAACCTATTGAACACCATTGGGATAAACTGGAACATCAGTTTTGAGCTATGTCTTCTCATCTAACATCAGTACCTGACCAAAATCCTACTCAATTCCTTTGGGATGAACTTGAATGCCAATTGTGAGCCAGGTCTTCTCATCTAACATCATTACCTAACCTCAACCCTATGTAACACCTTTGGGATGAACTGGAAAACCAATTGGGAGCCATGTTGTTATGAAAGGTTTCACCTGTTGTTGGTCCTGTCGGTCCTGTGGATAGTAGTACCGGTGTCCACCAGCAGGTGTCTTCTTACAGTCAAGATCTGTAGTGAAAAGTTTCACCTGCTGGTGGCACTGTTGGATCTGTGGGCCGTAGTATCGGTGTCCACCAGCGGGTGTCTCCTGGCAGTATGGAGTCAACATTATCCTCCACAATCAGATGTCATCTGAGGCTGATTACAGCTGTGTATAAATAACCGGCAAGCATCCACACACTTTGCCTTGGTATCGTCCTTGTGCCCTGATCCATACCTGGTGCCTGAGAGATCCTGAACCTGTTACCTGTGTTCCTGATCCTGTTACCCTGTGCATTTTATCCTGATCCCTATCATGTCCCATCTGTTATCTTGCATCCCTGCCCTGCAGCCTGATCCGGTCCACCTTCTCCCTCTCCTGTCCTGTTCCTTGCTCCATCTGCTGATCTCCTATGAATGACCATGGCCTGGCTAATGTTTATGAATCTGGTATTTCCCATTTATTGTATATACCTGTCTTACTATTATTACGTGTGGGTCTCTGTCTGTTAGTTGGTTTGTTGTGCACTGTGTTATATTGGAGGTGGTTGTATTTATATTTTTTCACTTATCTTAATAAATCACAATATTTTCACTTTACATGCATTTGCTTTTCCTCTGTTGCTATCCATGCAGTTCTGGTCACACCTGATTCGTGACACATGTCTTCTCAACCATCACCAGTGCCTGACCTCAGACCTAGTGTTGCTCACGAATATTCGCATTGCGAAGATTCGCTACGAATATTGCATATTCGAGTATTCGCGAATAACTCGAATATCGCGGTGAATATTCGCTATTTCGAATATTCGTATTTTTCAAATTTCGCAATAAATTTCGCGTTCGCGAAATTTCGCAATTTTTTTTTTTTATAAAATATAGCAAATATTCGTAAATATCGAATATTCGTGATATTTTATCCAAAAAAAAATAGCGAAATTTCGCAATCATTTTCGCTTTCGCATATGCAAAATTTCGCTATTTTTTTTTTTCATAAAATATAGCGAATATTCGTAAATATCGAATATTCGTGATATTTTATCAAAAAAAAAACGCGAAATTTTGCATTAGCGAAATTTCGCATTGGCGGAAATTCGCATTGGCGAAAATTCGCAAATTTTTTTTTTTTTTTAAATATCACGAATATTCGATATTAACGAATATTCGCGAATATTCTTCGAAATATTCGCGAAATATCGCGAAATCGAATATGGCGTATTCCACTCATCACTACTCAGACCTATTGAACACCTTTGGGATGAACTGGAACACCAATTGTGAGCCAGGTTTTCTCACCTAACATAAGTACTTGACCCTATGTAGCACCTTTGGGAAGAACTGGAACACCAATTGTGAGCCAGGTTTTCTCACCTAACATAAGTACCTGACCTCAACTCTACGTAACACCTTTGGAATGAACTGGAACATCAATTGGGAGCCATTGTCTTCTCAACCAATATCAGTACTTGACCATACAAATGCTATTTTGGCTGAGTAAGCACCTATTCACTAAGACACACTATGGAATCTTGTTGAAAACCTTCACAGAAGAGTGGGGGCTGTTATATGGGTGGGGGGGACTCCATAATATTGGTTTATTATTAGGATGTCTGACAAGCTATTTATAGGTGTGGGGGTGGGCAGGTGTCCATATACTGTATGTAGAATATATTTGAAATCCCAAAACTGTGTGGCACTGATGGACTTCAATATACTACTCTATACTCAAGCACAACCATCAAATAAATTACTTTAAAGTATACACTATACAGTGGCTTGTCTGTGTCTATGACTCAGCAGTTGGCTCTTACAGTCCTCAACAGGCTCAGTGCCCCCGTAGATCCCGTAATTGGAGGATTATACCTTTTGGCTGAGCCGATTATTAAGGAGTTAATCGCTTCTGCTCAGCCTTCGAGTAAAGGAAAGGAAAGGCGATTGTGTTTAGCGATTATGTCTTTGTAAGAAATCCCAAGGAAGAGTCTGCACAAAAACCCACGGCGGTCCAACTCTTCAATCACCTCCATCTGTCTGTGTCTTCCCGGTGACAACACAAAACATGAGGTCACGTTGTTACAAATGGGGTTACAAGGAGGCCCGGAACACCTCATTCATGAACCCGGGCCCAGAGCTCGGAGGATGATTCCTAATAAAAGCCACTTTTGGAGAATGAAATCATGGCCCAGACTCCTCGAGGTTGCTCATTTTGTGTCAGTTAAACATGTCGCTAAGATATAAAATATAGGATGTTGTCAGGGAGACGTGTTCAAGGATTTTACGCCTCTGAAGGTCCTCCAAGCAGCGGTCAAGGTTCCTCTCTGTTCTGCTGTTCTGCTGTTAACTGAAGCTGTTTTAAGGGAAAGTCATGTTTTCCAACATTGCAGCTTGTTATATTTATTACTCGAATGTGTAAGCCAATGATTTCTGAAATGATTGACACCATTCCAAACTGACATCGGGAAAGGAAAAACATTAAAGCTGAACTCTAGGCAGCCATAAATGACACACATTAATGCAGCTCTGTTATCATTAATACATCATTAAGTTGTTTTTAAATGGGGTTTATGTAAATGTCATACCATCTAAGATCCGGTCTGTGCAGACAGTATGGTAGCTTGTTGAAATAAATTCACACGCAGTGTCAACTCATTAAAGCGGAGGTCCACCTTAAAAAAAATATTAAAAGCCAGCAGCTACAAATACTGTAGCTGCTGACTTTTAATAAATGGACACTTACCTGTCAAGGGTGTCCGCGATGTCGGCAGGCGAAACCAAGCAATCGCTCGTCTCTCGACTGCCCCGCATCCTCAGTGACGGAATCAGGAAGTAAAGCGTTGCGGTGTCTCTGCCCGGTCCCCTACTGCGCATGCGCGAGTCACACGCCACGTCCTCACTGGTTCCTGCTGTCTCCTGGGACCAGTGTGTTTCCCAGAAGACAGCGGGGGGGCATGACTTCCTGGAAGTGGGTGCAAATATCTGCAGGTATCTGCACCCCTCCCCCTGTAAGGTGCCAAATGTGATACCGGAGACGGGAGGGGTCCGAAAAGTGGAGGTTTACTTTTTGTGTGGACCTCCGCTTTAAGAAGACTGAGTAAAATCCAGGTGGCAGCAGTGTAAGCAGGGCTTTTTTCAGAGGGAAAGTGGGGGAAAGCAGTTCCAGCACCTCCATCATTAAATTTATGTAATGGCAAGGGGTGATTGGAGGTCTATTGTTGCTGGGTGTTGAGGGATCTCTTTTTGCAGGAGTGGATCTACTGTTGTTTCTGGGAGGGCCTTATGTTGCTGGGGATGGGGGGTCAGTTGTTGCTGGGAGTGAGCTACTGTTGAGGGAGGGGTCTATTTATACTGGCTGCTATGGAATCTATTGTTGCTGGTGGTGGCCTATTGCTGCTGGGAGGGGGGTGTTGTTACAGCAGGTCTATTGTTGCTGAGGGGGGCTATTGTTGTTGGCTGCAGGGGTCTATTTTATTGTTATCATTAACACATTATATACAACTTACTTAGCACCACAAATGATACATGGTTCTGTATTCTCTACTAGTGTTGCTCACGAATATTCGCATTGCGAATATTCACTACGAATATTGCATATTCGAGTATTCGCGAATAACTCGAATATCGCGGCGAAATATTCGCTATTTCGAATATTCATATTTTTTCAAATTTCGCAATCAATTTCGCAATCAATTTCGCATTCGCACTAGCGAAGTTTCGCAATTTTTTTTTTTAATAAAATATAGTGAATATTCGTTAATATCGAATATTCGTGATATTTTATAAAAAAAAAAAAAAAAAAATGCGAAATTTCGCAATTTTTTTTTTTTTTATAAAATATCACGAATATTCGATATTAACGAATATTCGCGAATATTCTTCGAAATATTCGCGAAATATCGCAAAATCGAATATGGCGTATTCCGCTCATCACTATTCTCTACAAGAACCGTTGGGCAGAACCAAGGGACACCCCTTGAAGGTGGGTAGGAGGAAGAGACAAGGGGTGACTTGGAAGAAGGGAATATCGGCACCTATTCTCTGAGAAAAAAAGCCCTGAGTGTAAGTATGTGAATTTTACCTGGTAACAGCCTGTAGCATTCTTTTTGCAGCAGGGCCAGAATGAGAGAAAAAAGCACCAGCCACAAGAACCGTGCTGATAGGAGGAGAAAACAGAATGACAGAGAGACAAGTTCATTAATGTCACAGGGTTAGTTGAGTGGGTCCAAGACAACATGGGCTCAGGGGTTGGATGTTGTTGGCCACCAGATTGAGGACATCTAGTTAAAGAAAAGTTTGTAGGTAACTACTGCAGCAAAAGCTGGTTTGTTTATTTTATCTTTTAATAGGCTATTGATAATTTTATTGGTATCCTTGGCTGGATTTCTGCTTAAAAGTAAAACTTGAAGGCTAACCTCTTCCCCCTCACCCACTAATTCTCATGTTCCCCCACCTGTTAATTGTCCATCAGAGACATAGATATACCCAATGCTTCTGAGTATGGGAAATCACGTGACCTCATGTGACTTTCTTCCCTTCCTCCTAGGATGCAGTAGCCAATCACCAGGTGAAAACATTGTCACGAGATGCAGGGAAGTAGGCCATCAACCGTGTTTAAGCTCCTACATTTTGGGACTTTTTAATGAAACGTGCAACCAGGGAAATAGCATTGCATAGTACTATAATATTTTCTGGTGATAGGGCCATCAATAGTGTCATATAATAAATGCATAAACATATAATAGCCATCATAGTAAAGTAATAACTTTTATTCCATGACATGATACATAGTAATAAAAAACAAAATAGCATAATGACACAATGATAGCATGCTGGCCTAGAGCCACAGTAGTAACATATTACAAACACACCAGACTAGTTGCAACGTATTTCCACTGTAGATTGGCATATTCCAGTATACTGTGGTAATGGTAGCTTAGATAAAAAGATAGCAGGGAAAAGCATCTAATTACCTTGACGCGTTTCGTAGCTGTAGCGCTACTTTTCAGGAGCAGATTCACAGAGTTAGTATATAGATATTAAAAATAGATATAATAGTGAATGGTCATATAACAACATAGTTGAGACTGTAGGAAAAATTATATATAAAATCTATCACCCATACTTGCAAGTCAGATCACCTATCTGCAAACATTATTACCATTAGTTTACCATTATATTACTTATTACTTATTAATATTAGCCCTGCTACAACCACACCTTTCACGCAAATAGACATAATTTTGCCCTACCTACCACATTGTCAGTCACCAAGCTAGGCACAATCTATTACATAATTATTTCTATATTTTTATCTATTTTTTTTAGATGGGATTTATTCTCGTGATGCACACTACTCTCACAATTCATGGGGTTATTACCATTGGAATGTCTTTCCCTAGTGATAGTTCTATCTCTGGTTTGGGGTTCGCAGCCTCAGGTTCCGGGGCTAACTGACCTCTTGGCCCGCCACCAGTCTCCAGGTCCACGCCCAGACTCCGATCTGACTTGCAAGTATGAGTGTAGTGTAGAATGTAGTTATTTTTCTCAAATTTATCGGGGATGGAGGTACATCTAGCTGGCCACATAAAAAAGTCAAACGTTCTTCTCATTTGCATGTTTAAGCTCCAATGTTGACTGACATGGAGTTACGACATCCAGTACTCTGATTGACCAATGGAGTGCCAAAAAGTGAGGGGGTTGCATGGAAGAATTATTATCAACTGGGAGGGTTGCTGGAATGGGCAAACTGACAGATTCTCTTGAAGCTGACCCTCTGGTACGTTGTCTGTCTGTGACCCAGAATATTTAAGCAGAATAAGGAAAAAAGGCCTAATCTGTAAAACTGAGATTCAATTTGCAGAGTGTTCAAAAGGACCACTCACCTGTCCAATCTAGGCCATTCAAACTGGCAGTGGACAGCCCCCCCCCCCTTCTCCAAATAAGAAGAACACCCCCAATGAAGTATTAGTTTCCCAACTATGGATAATCTCCCCTGCAGGAATCCAGATGAGATTTCTTTAATAACACCAAAGGTGAATATAGGGTACAAAGCGTTTACTATAAATCCTTCTGCAGTGTGAACTATTTAATCCTTATTATGTGTCATTACTAACACAATGTGTGACAAAAAGATGGGGCCCATTGCTTTTTCCAATAACTTCCAGAACCCAATTATGCAGAAGAATAGTTCTTATGCTTCTTCAGTCATATGGCTCTTCTTCCTCTTCTTCCCTTCATTGGTGGGTGGTCCTTACTACTGCACAGAATGGTGCTCATATAATGATGTGCCCGCCCTGTTGTAATATACTATAAACCAGGCTGCTGTGATAATGCACCCTGTAGGGGGGTTTCTGTGATGCCCAAGGCTGCTATAATAATGTATCCTCCAGTAAGTGTTTCCATGACGCCTAGTCTACTGTGATATTGGACCTCTTCGGGAATGGGGGGTATCCATGGCACACTAGGCTGCTGTAATGATGCACCCTAAAGGATTGTCCATGGCACCCTAGTCTGCTCTGATTATGGACCCTCTACGGGGGTTCCTGTGACACCCAAAGGACCCCAGGGAGTGTGCCCACGATGCCTAGTCTGTTGTGATAATGAACCTCCCCAGGAATGGGGGATGTCTATGGCACACTAGGCTGCTGTAATAATGCACCCTCTTGGGGTGTCTTAGGATGCCCTAGTCTGCTATGATAATGCATCCTCAGGGGTTGTCCATGGCAACCTAGTCTGCTGTGATAATGGACCCTCTAGGAAAGTTCCTGTGATGCCCAAGCCTGCTATGATAATGCACCCTCCAGGGAGTGTGTCCATGACACCTTGTCTGTTGTGATAATTAGCCCTTTAGGGACAGGGGGATTGTCATTGGCACACTAGGCTGCTGTGAGAATGCACCCTCTGGGGGTGTCTATTACCACCTAGTCTGCTGTAGTAATGGATCCTCAGGGGTTGTCCATGGCACCCTAGTCTGCTGTGATAATGCACCCTCTGGGGATGTCTGTTACATCCTAGTCTGCTGTAGTCCTGTATCCTCACAGGTTGTCCATGACACCCTAGACTGCTGTGATAATGCACCCTCTGGGGGTGTCTATTACATCCTAGTCTGCTGTAGTAATGGATCCTCACGGGTTGTCCATGGCACCCTAGTCTGCTGTGATAATGCATCCTCTGGGGGTGTCTATTACACCCTAGTCTGCTGTAGTAATGGATCCTAACGGGTTGTCCATGGCACCCTAGTCTGCTGTTATAATGTCCCCTCTAGGGGGGATGTCAGTGACCCCCTAGGCAATCAGGAAATTAGCTGAATTACAGACAGACCCATGTTTCAACCAGGGATAGCACTGAATAGGAGGTGAGCATAGTAGTGAAAAATTAATTTTATCTTCTTCTGAGCTACTTATTTATTTATTACAGGTATTTACTGTATATAGTGTTGACAATTTACTCAGCACTTTACATACTGTACATTCACATCAGCCCCTGCCCCCTGGAACTATCAATCTAACATTCCTATCCTATCTCACGTATACATACACATACAAGGGGCAATTTACACAATAAGCCTACCAGTATGTCTTATCTTTTGCCATCTTATTTATAGATTTATTTTAACTGGAGTTATGTATAAAAATAAGGAAATAATTACAAGTGCACATGATCAATGCTGTAATGATTACTAGAACCCACCCAATCAGGAGTGTTACCTTATAGATGCCAACCCAGTAAACATGGATTCTCATTGGCTGCTTCTTGCTCCGGTTTATTATTGAGCAGAACGCCAAATTTTGACGCCAAACCGAATGAATTATTTGGCCTACACGTTATGAGAGTTTACAAGACTTCAGTCATCCAAATTTTAAAATTAGGGCATCAATTTCTTTTCATTTAACCTTCAGAGTAAAATCAATTAGTCATCAGTCCTAAATATTTCAGAAATCACTCCGTCATTTCTGTCCTTTGTACAAAGAGCCGCTTTATTTCAAGCAAACAAGAATAAATGTTTTTACAATCAATCCTGAACCAGGCTAATCAGTTTATTGGCTGTGCTGGTATGTGACCTGCACGAGGAATATTCGGGGCATGAGCGGAATATCTGTACATCTGTAATATTCATTTGTAGAGCGTTATAGAGGGTCCATGTTCACAAAAATAAAGGGGGATCACTGCCTGCTCCCCACTACACACACATGGGGTGCCCCGTGTTAATGGTAATTACATTTTGGCTTCTGCAATTTGGCTTTGTTAAATCACTTGAGTTTTCTATAATTTTAGTCGCATACTTTCGACACCCAAAAAAATATGAATGACCCATAATCTCAATGTAATGCCTTTAAAGTCAACCTTTTAGTAACACATCTACATTAATACATTCCTGACATTTCTGTCTCACTATACAGCAACAGTATAAGGACTCAGGGAACCCCAAGAACCCAAAGGAAGGAAGTGGGCAAGGAGGACTATTCCGGTACAGGATCAGCAGATGAACTCAGAAAGGAGCAGATATATTTAAAAAAAAATAGGTAAATTTATTTATATAGTATCAAAAAAATAAAAACATCAAACATTAAGGACAATTAAAACAATACACATATCGTGACAACCGATCAGATCACCGAAATTGCAGTCCCCAAGTGGGGAATCCAGGGGAGAGTTGGGGTCAGGGTACGGGGAGTCTCTCTCTTAGTTTCACGACATTGCATCGCTTCATCAGGAGAGTTCTGAAAGTTGATGTACAAACACACAATATAAATAGGTTGAAACACACATAGTCCAGTTCATGTAGGTCAACCTACCGACAGGAACAGGCATGTACAATAATGCAAATTGGGGACTAGGAATTGTGTTGCCTACCTAGGAGCTTGTATCCCATCAGCTCAGACGCCCAACCAGCCAAGGATTTTATTTTTATTTTTTTTATACTATATTAAAAATGTACCTATTTTTTTATATATCTGCTCCTTTCTGAGTTCATCTACTCATCCTGTACCGGAATAGTCCTCCTTGCCCGCTTCCATTCTTTTGATTCTTTTGGGTCCTGGGGTTCCCTGAGTCCTTTTGCTATCTAATTAGATTTTGGATGACGGTACCTTTTAACATTTAATGCTATATAGTTTATTGAAAAGGCCAAAAATGTATTTAGCAACAGTATAAGCTTTTTAACAAATTCCACATTTTATTAATAAAAAGCCATCACTGCTCTTTAGTCTGTAGGCGGGTGCCAGTGGCGCTCAACCTCAGCGGCTCTGCAGCTGGAGAGGAAGTCAGGAGGAATATGGTTCCTCTATGGCAGTGATGGCGAACCTTGGCACCCCAGATGTTTTGGAACTACATTTCCCATGATGATCAAACACTCTGCAATGTAGCTGAGCATCATGGGAAATGTAGTTCCAAAACATCTGGGGTGCCAAGGTTCGCCATCACTGCTCTATGGTTTCCTGGTTCACTGGGCAAGTGACACGATTGGATGCCGTTACCCCATGTGGCTCTGGAAGCCATCTTGGGTCAGGCTGAATATATAAACCGTCCACTGCACTTAAGGCCGCGTACACACGATCAAATTTGTCCGCTGAAAACGGTCCGATGGACCGTTTCAGCAGACAAATCCGATCGTGTGTACGGGCTAGCGGACAGGTTTGTCCATCGGACAAATTTCAAAGCATGCTTTGAAATTTGTCCGCTACAAACCTGTCCGTCGGATATGTCCGCTGGTTAGTACACTAACCAGCGGACATATCTGCCCGCACAAGCGTCGTATGGATGCGACGCATGCGTGGAAGTTTTTTACTTCCTGGTGCGGTGACGTGGCGGCGTCAACGTCACCGCCACGTCACCGCGCAGTCTGCCGGCGGGGATTTTGATCCGATGGTGTGTACACGCCATCGGACCGAAATCCGATGAGACATGTCCGCTCTAAACTGTCCGTCGGACAAGTTTGAGCGGACATATCTCATCGTGTGTACGAGGCCTAAGTCTCGTACACATGGGACGATTGTTGGCAGGGGATTGTCTGTTGTCCTAAAATCTTACCGTTTTGACAATTTTCTGCCAACAAAAGCTAGTACATTTTTGGCGGACAACAGTATGTTGTCAGATTTTCGTATCCGTCACACAAAAGTACAAACATGCATTCTCGGAATCAATGCTCACCAAACACGAAATTAGCAGAAGAGGCCCAAAGGGTGGTGCTCAAGAGCTGAAATTCTGTAGTACGTCACAACATTCGTGTTTGTGTTAATACTTGGGTTAGGCGGAGCCTATTTAAGGCCTTGCTTCCCATGTTTGGCGCACTTTATGCAATTGGAGAATGTACGGAAAGGTACCCCATCAGTTAGGGACAACGCTGGCAGTAGGGAAAGGTTCCTGATGGGGAGGGTTAGTGTAGGGTCTGGAAATCTTCCCAAGACAGCCAGGCCCCATTCTGCATTCACAGAATGTAGCATGAATGCAGAGTTAAAGCACCCAGGACACGTGAGAAGCCAGGGCCTGGCTTGGCTCACTAAGCTCCCTTTAGAACTCAAATATCACTTTTGGGTGTACTTATCCTTTAAATCACCTGTGGCTATAGATCAGATATGAGGTCTCTTAACTCCTTTTGCTGGCCGATGTCCCACTATACCTAATATGCAATTATATTTTATTGCTGTTGAGTTTTTTGCAGCATGGTAGTTATCCTCCCCCGGGAGCATTGTGTCCTGTCATTACAGGCTTCTATTTTAGGACCTAAAAATGACATAAGTAGCTTCCAACTGTCTAATGATCATGCACTTAAATTAAAACCATCGGCAGAAATTCTAACTGTATAAAGGTATGGGATAAAGCGAGCCGATTGTGTAGACTTAATGATTACTGGCCACAATGTACTCCTTCATCGCGCATTAAGGATGTCAATGAATGTAAATTATTCCTGACTGACCTTGTCACTTAGCAAAGGGAATTACAATGTATTTACAATGAAATTACAATACAATCTTAAAGTGATAGTTTTAAGTATTTTTAACAGCTGATTTAAATCAATCACTGAGTAATGTGCACTGCAAAAAAAAAAAAAAAAAAATCGGGAAATTCGAAAAAAATAAAAATTTCGTTTTTGTTTTATTGTTTTTTATTTTGGGAAATTTGAAAATTCTGGAAATTCAAAAATTTGGAATTCCGAATTTTCGGATTTCCAAAAAAGCAAAAAAATGAAAAAACGGTAAACATTTATGAAACAAGAACGGAAAAAAAGTTTTTTTCAAAATTTCGAATTTTGGAATTTTCAAATTTTTCGAATTGTTTCATTTTTCAAATATTGCAAGTTTGAAATTGAAAAAATTGAAAATTTGAAAATTAAATGAAAATTTTAGATTCTCGAATTTTTCAGTTTTTGAATTTACAAATATACTATACCTGTTGCCGAGAATGTGTTTCCAGCACTACAGCATCGCGCTGATTCTCGGCGACAGGGTGCCGACATCTCGTACTCGCTGAAATAGACAGACAAAGCACATTCCAGTGAGTGCGTCATAGAAGTGACGGGGATCCGACTTGGATTCCCGCTAATTCTACACGTGGCGTTTGGTATGAATCCTGAGGGGGAACTCCATGCCAAATTTTAAATAAAAATCTGGCATGGGTTCCCCCCCCAGGGGCATACCAGGCCCTTAGGTCTGCTTTGGGTTGTAAGGAGAACCCCCCTACGCTGAAAAATGGCGTGGGGGTCCCCCCACAATTCATACCAGACCCGTATCCATACCAGACCAGAGGAAAGGAGTGGGGATGAGCGAGCGCCCCCCTCCTCCTGAGCCGTACCAGGCTGCATGCCCTCAACATGGAGGGGTTGGGTGCTCTGGAGCAGGGGGGCGCTGCGGCCCCCCCACCCCAGAGCACCCTGTCCCCATGTTGATAAGGGTTGTCGGGAAGAGGACTTGTCCTGTGGATACGGGTCAGAAATTCTGTTGAGGTTCGTGACACGCCTGCGCAGTACGGGGGGTTCCTTATCCGCCAGGGGTGCCTTTTTCGGAAGGACATGACACATTTGGGCAAACTCCCAGATTACATTGCACCTCAGGCTAGAAACGCCTACTCGGTGGTACCTGGTTCCTGCTAGGATCTCCACATTTTTGCCATCCTATCCGTCAGTTTGTTTCCGGGGATGTGGGGTAAGGAGTACACATGAACATATTTGGTGGTCATGCCCGATTGTACAACGTTTTTGGGTAGTATTCCAAATGGCTTCCACCCTACTACACGATACTTTAATCCCTGACCCTTCCCTGGCTCTTCTGAATCTAATCCGTGAGGATTATACAAGGGCCCAAGTCCGACTTATACTTCAATTGACTACAGCGGCTAAGCAGACTATAGCTAAGGCATGGAAGACCCCAAACTTGCCCATTTCAGAAGATAGAAATAGAGTGACCCAGGCCATGATTCCCAGCAAAATTGAGGCGACAATTCGAGATCGGGTTACCCAATAATATCTGGACTCCCTGGGTAGAGAATTTTCTTCCCCTAGGGTTCGACGCTGCCCTGCTGGTACCATGATCCCGGTATAGTTTATGCCCCTTTAACCTTGCGTCCTTCTGGGGTCCGTGCGGGTCCGTGCGGTCTTGCCGACATTCTTTCTTTTCTCCTCTCTCCTTTGTCTCCTTTTCTCTCTTCTCTCTCTGTTTCTTCTTCCTCTTCTTCTACTCTATACTTCCTTCTTTAAGTTCTTTTTCTCTCCCTTCTTCTTTCCTGATTCCCATTTCTTTTTGTCATGAAAAGTTGTTAATGTCTTCTCAGGTGATGTTGGAAACCATTACCCAGAATTTGTTTTCTGTCTCCTTTTTTGACCTACAGAGTACTATTTTGTATAATATTCCTCTGTTAGATTGGAGTTACCCCCCTCCCATGTATGCTCCTCCTGTGTTTCTTTCTAATTGCCACACAGTCATGTTCCTCTTGCACTTCTTCTGTTATCTTTATGATCAATAAGCCGTAGTGCTATGTAAATGACTGCACGTGCTATATTTTGTATGTACCTTGCTGTACTCTTTATTGTGTCATGCCAAAATTGTTTGTTTTTGTACTCTGCGTTTATTTTCTCAATAAAAAATTTGAAAAGAAACGCCTACTCCCGCGGGAGTGAGTACCCGGAAGCCGAATCTGAACCAGGCAAAACACGGTATGTGCAACATAAAAAATAAAATGGGTACTGCACATGTTAGTAGTGTAAGGAGTGTGCCCCAATATTGATGTTATTTTGGGTGAACCTCCGCTTTAACTGTGTTTCGAAGGGAGGGGTGCAGACCATATTCAAAGCATGGTTGTGATTGGTTTGTATATTTATTTTGTTCTCGGGAGTGGACAACATCTGTAGGCATGGCTGTGATTGGTTTGTGCATTAGTTGTGTCCTTTGGGGTTGGTTACATCTGAAGGCACTACTCTGATTAGTTTGTGTCTATCCAACTCTGTCTTTCTGTCTAGGTCACCAAAATGAAATTCTAGTTGGTGTCTTTCCAGGATTATCCCTGAGCTGTTGATTCCACCACGGTAAGACAAGTTGTCGTCTATGTGCGTTTTGACATCTCCTTGTTTTTTCTTTGGTTTTATTTAAGAAGAAGACCCATTGTCTGAGCACAGTGGATTTGATTTGCTGGGCTGTATGTGAGGTTTTTAGCAGATAAATTGGATCTGTGTGCTGAACAATGTACATGACATTGATTTTGATGCATTGCATTGGAAAAGGGGTCACATCCAATTTTTCATGGGTTATGGTATTTTTCATGGGGTTATAGTTGTCCATGCCAACCCAGCCCCAGTCAATGGATTTGGCTTGAGTCTCCAGAGGCCTTTTCTGCCATCATGAGCTATGAGTAAGCATCAAATTATGATGTAAAATGCGTCAGCCATTGGTCCCTTTCTGTCCACTTGTTGTTATTGATTGCTTTTCGATTATTTTGGATCCTATTTTTGGATTTTATATATTTTTTTTTTTTTTATAAAATTCGTTTTAACAGAGTGCGGCAGTCCAGGATGTTCCCTCTTTCCATTTTCTGCCATCATGGTAGCATGTCAGTACTTGACAATCCAACAAATGACAGCAGTGTAAAATCCTCAAACCTGAAGACTGAGAACTCTAAATGGTGTCCATGAAGGACTGTCAGATTAACGCTTACGCCTGTGAACTGCGCTGTGACAAAAGAGCCTCAGACATTAAACTGAGACTGTAAATTGTGTTCTGCATTAAAAGATGGTTTGGACCTGATGTGAGTGAATAGAGAGAGAGATTCTCTGAGTAAAATAACACTTGTTAAGTTATTTATAGGTTCACCTAGATAATTGGTCTCACTTAAGATAAGAAGCAATTTGCTTTAAAGTCTAACCTAAACTTCAGCTCTTCTGAAAGGTGTCAAGCTGAAATTGCTAACTGCAAAATAAGTCTCCCTGGGCAGCCAGTGGTTGACAAATGTGGTTCTTCTTGTCGCTAAAGATAAATAGAGAAAAAACTTCACTTGTCTGCCTATTTTTGCTTCTCATCTGAGCCACCACTATAAATCATGGGACCCCCTACAGCAGTGGTTCTCAACCTTTCTAGCACCGTGACCCCTTGATAAAATTTCCCAAGTTGTGGGGACCCATTACAGTAAAATTTGTTGCCAAACCACAGTGCAGCAGTGAGAAACTGAGGGGTTGTAAAGGTTTGTTTTTTATTTTCTAAATAGGTTCCTTTAACCACTTCCATACAGGGCATTTTCACCCCCTTCCTGCCCAGACCAATTTTTAGTTTTCAGCGCTGTCGCATTTTGAATGACAATTGCACGGTCGTGCGACGTGGCTCCCAAACAAAATTTACACCCTTTTTTTCTCACAAATAGAGCTTTCTTTTGGTGGTATTTGATCACCTCTACGGTTTTTATTTTTTGAGGTTTTAAACAAAAGAAAGTGTACATTTTGAAAAAAAATCAATATTTTTTAATTTTTGATTTAATATCATAATTTTATTTATTTTTTACTTTTTTTTTCCTCAGTTTAGACCGATACGTTATTTGATCTAGGGCCAGATTCAGAAAGCATTTACGCCAGCGTATCTATAGATACGCTGCGTAAATACTAAGAATAGCCGCTGTATCTTTTTTTCTATATTCAGAAAAGAAGATACGCCGGCTTTCTTCTAAGATACGAGCGGCGTAATTCGCTTACACCAACATATCTTAGTTGCATATTTACGCTGGCCGCTAGGTGGCGCTTCCATTGATTTACGTGTCGAATATGCAAATGAGCTAGATACGGCGATTCACGAGCGTAGTTGCACCCGGCGTATCTATTTGCGGCGTTTACGTAAAAGGCGTCGGACCAGCGTAAAGTTACCCCTGCTATATGAGGCGCAGCCAATGTTAAGTATGGACGTCGGGACAGCGTTGTATTGTACGTTGTTTACGTAAGTCGATTCAGAAAAGGGCTCGGCATAAGTTACGGTCACGTTGTTTACATTGAGAGATAGCGACGTGATTTGGTGCATGCGCACTTGGAACGTCCACGGACGGCGCATGCGCCGTCGTAAAAAAGTAATTTACGTGGGGTCATGATTCATTTACATGAATCACGCCCACAACATCCCCATTTGAATTACGCGGCCTTATGCCGCAACACATACGTTACGCCGCCGTAAAAAAGGGCGCAAGTTCTTTCTGAATACAGAACTTGCGCGCAAAGTTACAGCGGTGTAACGTATCAGGGATACGTTACGCCAGCAGAAAGATCCGATGATCTTTCTGAATCTGGCCCCCAGCGTCTACAAAGTAGGAAATAGAATTATGGCATTTTTATTTTATTTTATTTTTTTACTAGTAATGGCGGCGATCTGCGTTTGTTTTGTATTGTGACCGTGACATTGTGGCGCACACATCTGACACTTTTGACACATTTTTGGGACCATTCACATTTACACAGCGATTTGTGCTATAAAACTGCACTGATTACTGTGTAAATGTGACTGGCAGGGAAGGGGTTAACACAAGGGGGCGCTGAAGGGGTTAAATATGTTCCCTAAAGTGTGTTCTAACTGTTAGGGGGAGGTGGGCTCACAAGGGGAGGAGATTGTTGTGTGTTCCTCTGTACTGGGAACACACATCAGTCTCCTCACCGCTGACAGGACATGGATCTGTGTGTTTACACACACAGATCCATGCTTCTGCCATGATTGCGGGTGCCCGGCGGTCATCGCGCACCAGGTCCCGAGGAATGCGGCGGTGCGCGCGCCCCCTAGCGGCCGAAAAAGTCAAGGACGTCATATGACGTCCAGTCTGAAGGACGAAAGGTCCCCACCAACGTCATTTTACTATGGCTCGGTGGGGAAGGGGTTAAGCTAGTGTATTGTTGGTTCACTTACCTTTTCCTTCGATTTCCCTTTAAATGTTTTTTTTCTTTGTCTGAATTTCTCACTTCCTGTTTCTCCTCTGTAAGCTTGCCTCCATCATCCAAGCCGTTCTGGCTAGGGGTTAGTCAGCGTGCTTGCCCCCTCCCTTGGGACTACATCCCTGCAGGGAGACACTGTGAACATAGCATTTTCCCGCAGGGATGTAGTCCCAAGGGAGGGGGTGAGCACGCTGACTAACCCCCAGCCAGAACAACTTAGATGATGGGGGCAAACTTACTGAGGAGAAACAGGAAGTGAGAAATTCAGACAAAGAAAACAAAGAAAAAAAAAACATTTAGAAGGGAAATTGAAGGAATAGGTAAGTGAACCAACAATGCACTAGCTTAAAGGGGTGTTCCAGCCGCGATTTTATTATTTTTTTTAAAGTCAGCAGCTACTAACAGTGTAGCTGCTGACTTTAAATAAGGACACTTACCTTGTCCTACTTGCCCGCGCTGATGGCCCCCCCGATGCCGGTCCCACGATCGCTCCGGGTCCCGCGCCGCCATTCACACTATGGGAAACAGGCAGTGAAGCCGTACGGCTTCACTGCCCATTTCCTACTGCGCCTGCGTGAGTCTCACCCTGGCTTGTGAATGGGCGCGCTGCTCTCTGAGAACACACACAGTTCCCAGAAAGCAGCGCGCCCCATTCACAAGCAGAAGAAGCAGAAGAAAGGACACCGTGGTGTGGAAGAGGCAGATTACGGACTTTCACATAGCAACAGGTATTTCGGGTGAGTATTTTTTTTTTTTTCAGGTTTTTTTTTATTTAATTTTTTTAAACAAAATGGGCAAATGTTGTTTTCCTGGGTGGAACTCCGCTTTAAAGAAATCTATTTAGAAAATAAAAAAACAACCCTTTACAACCCCTTTAACCCTTCCCTACTCTTGTTCTTGTATTTGAAAAGTACACAAATAGCAATCACGTCATCATATCAGCTCTGCTCTCTACATTATAACATGTAAATGTAAGCTGCTATGGTGATGCCCCCCAAGGGGTGAAGCATAGGGAAAAACAGCGGCGCTCATCTGAGTGCAGAATGTTAGAACAGGTAATGGTTTTAATAATGTTAAAATATGCAACTCACAGAGTAAGGGGTTAAAGGCAGGCTAATCACAATGGTGACCTCTCCGTGTAATCCTGATCCAGATAGCTGGCCGAATTTAATCATCACAGCCTGAAGAAGGAGCATGCATGCTCCGAACACGCGCCTGACGGCCCCATGTCCCACATTCAGTGACGTCACGGCTGACGGGGAGACAACTGTCGGATTAACCCAGAGCTTGGGGAACCCTGGAGCTAGCGAGGCATCTGCAGCGCCCCATACCGCCAGCTGTCTGGATCAGGATTACACGGAGAGGCCACCATTGTGATTAGCCTGCCTTTAACCCCTTACTCTGTGAGTTGCGTATTTTAATAATATTTAAACCATTACCTGTTCTAACATACTGCGCTCAGATGGGCGCCGCTGTTTTTCACTATTCTTTACCTACAGAGCTGCTTCCTCTCCTACCGCTGGCCATGATGCCCTGCACTCACGGTATCTCTTCAGTCTTCTGGGTAGAATGACTCTGGGTAACGGTCACCTAAAAAGCAGTGTTCATATTGTCAACTAAAACATTTTAGTCGACTAAATGAATACTATTTTAGTCTACTAAAATACAACTAAAACAATTGGGATGACTAAAAGGACTAAAACTGAAAAGGCATTTTAGTCAAAAGACTAAAATGGGACTAAAATTAAAATGCATTTTAGTCAAAAGACTAATGCCTTGTACACACAAGCGGAATTTCCAATGGAAAAAGTCAGACGGGAGGTTTTCATTGGATATTCCGCGAAAGCGCAAAAAACGAAAACCGCAAAACACAACATAAAAAATGCTTTATTTTAGTTTTCGTTGAAGTAAAAATTCGATATAGAGAGATTCGACATTATAGGGAAAAGATTTGACATTATAGAGAAAAGATTCGACACTATAGAAATAATAGATTTGACATTACAGAGATTAAATTTCGATTTATGAGAAAATAGATTCGACATTATTACTAGTCATACAACATTAGAATTCTTGTAGGCGGAATACTCGAACGGAAATGTACGATTCGACGTAAAGATTCAACGTTCCGTCGAACATTCTTTTGACCATTCGACAGAAACCCAGTATTATTGGATTTTCAGACGAAAGCTATTCCCCAACGAAAAACAAAATAAATCAAAACGATTTTCGGGAGTAACTAAATAAATTTATTTTCCAAACGAAAACGAAAAAACAAATCAAAATATTCCAGTCTGCACATGTCTATGAAACAATTGCAGAAGACTAAAATGGGACTAAAACTAAAATGCAATTTTAGTCTTAAGACGGAGGCCTCATGTACACTGCTGCTGGTAAACTGCCATAAAACTATCCCCTAACTTTTGCGCAAACCAATCAATAAAGGCTTATTGTGATTTTTTTAATGAAAAATATGTAGAAGAATACGTATCAACTTAAACTGAGGGGGAGAAAAATGTATGTATTTTTTGGGGATATTTATTATAGCAAAAAGTAAAAAATATTATATTTTTTTTCTAAATTGTCACTCTATTTTTGTTTATAGCGCAAACAATAAAAAACGCAGAGGTGATCAAATACCACCAAAAGAAAGCTCTATTTGTGGGGAAAAAAAGGACGCCAATTTTGTTTGGGAGCCACGTCGCACGGCTGAATCGCAAAAAGTGGCCCGGTCATTGACCATCAAAATGGTCCGGGGCTGAAGTGGTTAATAGTTTCCTAGGGTAAATAATCTGAAGCTGGGCTGGTGCTGAAACAAGAAAACAATCTAACCTATCTTTGGTGGTGTTGGGCACGTGATATTAGGGGATGGCGTGAGCACATAGCAAGGGCAGTGGAAATAATACTCTCTTGTAGGATGGGAAGCACAAAGGGTAGAAGGACCAACAAAGAAACACATTCAGAATAATAAGTAGGTGAACTCTTACAAGCCAAAATAATAAATGACATATGAGCATGGACAGCATAGCTGGTGAAGTTAACTGCATGAGCTCACTGACACAGCCAGAGAAGTCAAATCCAAACAAGAACAATAGACGCGTCTCGCTCCCACTTGCCAAATTCCTTGGCACAAATCCATGGAACAATACGCTCCATTCATGCCGCAGTTTTCACTACAAACTTTGTTTTAGTTTAACTGACAATAAAATAAAACTCCAGAGAGTGTTTGGGTTGAAAAACAAATCTGAATAAAAAACTTTGTCCGATTGCTATTTTTTTTCCCCTGATCCACCTAGTGCCAACCTGGGATTGTTGGCATCCTATGGCCTTCTACCACCTTCTTCTCCTGAAAAGACTAAACAGGAATGGTCATGTAGATCAACCTTTCTTAGTGTTTCAAAGTCTATCTCATCCTTAGTGTGCCACTGGAAAGAATACCAAGCGAGTTAGAAACAGATACAATGGACCTCTTTCTGAGCTCACTTTACAACAGGTGATTGCATATCTCCCTGCCAAACTGAATCGTGCTGTAAATGGCCCGATCCCTGACAATTTGTGAAATGTGTTCATTCCAGCCAACAAACAATGCATCACACAGGTGTAGCGCCTGGCTACTTCTATGGGGAGAGGTATTTAGGGGGCAGACGTCATTGGTCATCCCTCCGCCATCCACCTGGGCAGTCATTCCACCACCCCCGTCTGTGGCCCTCCTGGCAGGGTTGTGTGTTAAAGTGTTCCTGGCTCATAGACCACGTTGGTCCGGAGCAACTAAACTACCTGTAGGCCCGGTGGGTAGACTGGGTCTGCAATTTTCAAAAGGTCCTGTGCTGTCCGTCCCGAGGGAGGAAGCCGACTGATGAAGAACCTGTCCGGGGGAATACCAATACGAGGCTGGTATCTCAGCAGAGGCCTGTTGCTTTATCGAAGGACCCAAAGTTTCTGGGAGGCTGGATGATGGCCGTCTACCAGTCCTGAAATTACTAAAGCTGTTTGAAGGAGATCCGGGTGCTAAATCCAGTTGGAGAAGGATTTTGGACCGAGAATATCTCCACTCTTTGGGAAGGTCCGTGGCAGGGACTTTGCTAAAGCTCCGAGTGACACCCTGGCTGCCTATTCAGGTGTACTATACCCACTCTGGCCAGAGTGGCGAAGAAAGTTGTCATTGGAAGCAGGACTATTTCCAGTAACCAGCTTACCCTGAATCCGCCATCTCCCATTTCTTCTATCCCTTCACCTATTACTACTTTTACCATTTTCCCCCATTGGGTAATAAAGCACAGAAAAGACATTGACAGTGTGGACTTTTTTACAGCTCTCATCCAGTACCCTAGAGAGCGGAAAAATAGAGGTAACGTGCCACCCAAATCATTCCAGCAGCTCATTCGGGGGTAGTGCTACACAGGGGTTTTTCTATGTTGAGCAAAAGGATGGTTCCTCAGTGTGACAACAAACATGAAGGGGGAAAGATGATGGTCTGAAGCTCTTTTGCTGGACTTGGCCTGGCACCCTAAACCAAAAGGCACTACCATAGCATTTTGCAGTGCCATACAATATCGTCTTGGTCAGGGGCCCATCCTAATGACACAAAGATTACCTCTAGACTAAATCAGGGTTACCTTAGCAGTACAGAACAATATAAAGAGCTTCAACTCATGAGATTGTCACCATAGTCTCCAGATTTAGACCCCTATCTAGCTGCTTTTGTGTTGAACTGGACAGAAAGAGAACTTTTTCAACAGCTTTGGAAAGACCTTTTAGATTTCCATTGTAGAAAGAGTCTTTTTATCTGCATAAGATCACTGCTTTCATGAGTCAAGAACTGAAATTAATGTTTGCTTAACAAAACAATTCTATAACTTAGATTTTATCTGCACTTATTTTTTTCTTTGCTTTAATTTTAGAGTACGCTGAGACACTAAATTTGACAACTGGAAAAATGCTGTTTTCAGGGATCGCTGGGGTTAAACTTGATACCCAGCCCCATGCTGCAGACGGCCCGTGCGGCCCCACTGTATGCCTGGATAGGGGGAACGATGGGGGCAGTTGGCATTTAAGGAGCCATTTTACTCCTGTGCTTAATGCCTACGGAAGAGAAAGGAGGAGGAGGAGGGGACATTTAGCAGCTGCAGGAGGAAAATGGAGCTACATGTAGCTGAACCCGCCGCTCCTCCTTTCTAGCTTTTTTTCTGCAGACTCCTGTGCACTCCCCAGCACCCCTGAGTGTGTTCTCCGCTCCCCTGCTCTATCCTGGCCCCCCTTTTCCCCCGCAGCTCTGCCCAGTTACCCCCTCTCTCGATGGGGATATGTCAGGATAGAGAGCAGGTAAGGGACCTGTAAATGTGCCATTTACCGGCCCCTTCCTTATATGAATGGAGAGTCAGTGATCTGTATTGATCTGTGTTTACCATGTTTATGAATGGAGGGGAAGCTCTGTACAGAACTATTCCTATCCATTCATTCTGTGCAGTTTAGGCTGCAAAGATGGAGATTAAAGTGGTTGTAAACCCTTTACAACCCCTTTTTACTACAGGTAAGCCTAAAATAAAGCTGCCCTTTCATCTCTATTGTGTCCTGTCTCTTTTGCCTAAAATAAAGCTTACCTGTAGCTACCCCAGATATCTCCTAAACCTGTACGGTTTAGGAGATAACCCCTGGATCAGCATGTGCCGACGTCATCGGCACATGCGCACTGAAGCAATGGCACATACGTTGGTGTCAGAATTGCATATCTTTTATGTTTGAGAAGTACAGCATTATAGTGGTTGTAAACCCTGTTACACCACTTTAACTACAGGTAAGCCTATAACATTAGTTACCTGTAGGTTCCTTAAATATCTCCACAGTTTAGGAGATATTCAGTATATGCGCTGCTACCGATGTCATCGGTGCATGTGCACTGAAGAAACGGGCCACTGGTGCCATTTCTTCAGGAGTCGTGCAATGACCGGCAGCTCTCGTGCGCATGTGTTGGAGTGACATCATCGTGACTCCGGGCAATAACAATGCCAGAGCCACGGACCTGGAAGTAACTCCGGTGGAAGATGTCCCTGCTGTACTCGGAGGGCCGATGCTGATCCAGGGTATCGTTCTAAAGGTAAGATTTCATAATGAACTAGTATGCGATTATGCCTTTGTCTTGCAGGTTTTTTTTTAGTTTTTCAGGTTCCCCCCCCCCCCAGGCCTTCTCATCTCTAAAATGAACATTTTAGCAGTACTGTGGCACTTCTGACAGGGGTTATATCCTTCTTTACTCTATCCACAACCAAAAAAAATTATAATTTGTCTATACATACACTTAAAGTCATGGGTAAGCTGGTGAATTCTCAAGTTGCAAATATATCTGAATTACCTGCCATTAGGGATGAGCTTCGCGTTCGAGTGTTCCATTGATACATGTTCCCTGGGGCAAGACCCGGGTTCTCTAAAACATATTAGGCTTTAAAATGAGCACTTTTGAATTCGAACGTTCGAGTCCCATAGACTTCAATGGGGTTCTAAATGTTCGCGCGAACGTTCGGTCCGTTCGAAGGTTCTGGTGCGAACCGAACGGGGGGGTGTTGGGCTCATCCTTACCTGACATTAATTATTAGCAAAGCAAACATTTGCAGCGGCTGTCTTAACCAGGATGTTGGGTGATGGAGCTGTTAATGATTTTACATGAAGAATTATCCTAACAGGCAACATTTTCACATTTTGATTTTACTGTCTGCTCTAGACTAGGCAAGACAAAGGCAAATCTAGTTTGCCCTACTTAGTCTGTCGCCACATCTGACCTCGCTAAGATACGGGGACTGAAAATCATAATGATAATGATACACACACACACAAGAATAATGATGTACTCTACAATCTGTGCTACACTAGGAAGACCTTTCCATCAGGTGTCATGTACCATTTATTTATTTTCTCCAAAAATAAGTGTCTCGGTGCTGCTTTGCGATGACTGTGGCTGCACCGAACAAGGTCACATAAATAATTCCCCTTCCTGGGCTTGCCATGGGAGTCGTTCCATTTTTATTGATGGTCCTGTCAATACAGTGGCCATGTTTGCATCATAAAATATGGTGTATTTTTATGTGTATTGGTGTCATATATTAGAACAGTTACGGAGTATTGATCCATAGATGTAATTAAATTTCCCCGGGAGATTATTGCATGTTATCTGCAACCTAATGGAGGAATCCCTGATGGCACAGGTCCCTAGCTTCTTTAGAGCAGCAGCCATACAATCCAGATGGATATCACTATTTTAAATTTGCTACTTACATTGAAAATATTACCAGGAAATGGGCAATTATTATATGCTGATGTGCACATCCTAAAAAAAAAAAACTGCAATATTCACCATTTTTCCTGCAGATTTACATTCTGAGAACCAGCATTGCTAGTGCTACTCTTCAGGGTTGAATGACGTGACGACCAGTGTCATTCAATCCACTTCCTGTGGGCAAAGACTGTCATTGACCCACCCTCTAGGGAAGCGTCATCATTCAGCCTGGGTTCACAGTACTTCTGATTGGTTCTTAGGCCTTTCTTCTTTGTTAGGGCCTTGTTCTTTGCCCTTACTTCTTTGTTCTGTCCTTTTGCATTGCAGATGCTTTGTCCCCCATCAGTCAAATCTGGTGTGTGGAGTCAGAGAGAGTTCAGGAGAAGAGCATTTTTTTCTCCCCTTAGTTTTACATTCTCCTTCCCCGAGCAACACAAACTATTCTTAAAAATGTCCACTCAACCAAGGACAATGACTTAGCAAAAACGCATTGTAAGAAAAGGGACTCTACCAGTTGAGTTGAGAGCACAGTGTTGGAAATGCCTTTTGAGAAGAAACTTTGTGTGTACCGATTTAATTTGAATAAATAAAATAACTTTAAGGGGTTGTAAATGTTTGTTTTGTATTCTCTAAATAGGTTCCTTTAAGGTCCCTTTCACACTTGTACAACTTCAAAGTCACGCGATTTTACCGCAATTTTGCGGCGGTTCGAGGCCGCGATTTTACCGCGATTCGGGGGCCTAAGCTAGTGCATTGTTGGTTCACTTACCTTTTTCATTTGTTTACCCTTCTAAATGTTTTTTTTTCTTTGTCTGAACTTGTTCCTCCTCAGTAAGCTTGCCCCCATTCTCTGAGCCATTCTGGCTGGGGGTTAGTCAGCATTCTCACCCCCTTCCTTGGGACTACATCCATGCAGAGAGATGTTGCCCCCATCATCCGAGCCATTCTGGCTGGGGGTTAGTCAGCGTGCTCGCCCCCTCCCTTGGGACTACATCCCGCGGGGAGACGCTGTGAACACAGCATCTCCCTGCAGGGATGTAGTCCCAAGGGAGGGGGCGAGCACGCTGACTAACCCCCAGCCAGGACGGCTCAGATGGTGGGGGCAAGCTTACGGAGGAGGAACAGGAAGTGAGAAATTTAGACACAGAAAAAAAATAGAAGCGAAATCAAAGGAAAAGGTAAGTGAACCAATAATGTACTAGCTTAAAGGAACCTATTTAGAAAATAAAAAACAAACCTTTACAACCCCTTTAAATCTGATCTGACTGGACATGCTGTCATTGTGGTGTACCAGAAAGAACTGAGAGAAGCGTAAAAAAGAGATGTTTATCATTCTTGTGGGTTCTGGCACAGAGGGGTCTGGCATGTTTGGTTTCTATCCTGTGACCTCCAAGATGAGGCATTTTCGGTCTTGTCTTTGGGTATGGGAGGGACTGCTCTCTGGAATCTCCAAAGTTATAGTAAATGAGATTGTCAACTAGTCTTTCCTATCCACTAGGGTGAACTGGCCATCTACTCCAATTACAGGTGCTTACACATTACCAGCCCAGGAGGAGGGACTGCCCACCATGACAAAGAATCAGAAGAACCCATGACATCACTGGACCTGCCTGAATATTTCAGGTATGTATAAGGTCTTAAAAAAAAAGCAGTGGGGAGAGTTCAGAACCCTGTTTGGTGATATCAAGCGTGTCCCTGCAAGAATGAGAATGTAAAGTTGCCTCATTGTCCATCTATTGCCAGCTTCACCAGGCTAAACCAGTTACTAGAGGCTCATTGAAACACAACAGGCTGTATGACAAATATAAACGCAAGCAACTAACAGAATATTTACTACAGAGAACAAAAAGCAACTGATTCCATTCAAATTGTTTCAAACATGAAAATTCCAAAATGCAACACCACTTTACAGGATACCCAGACATGAGAAGCAGTGGTGGAACAAATCACCAAAGGGTTCTTTTGGCATCAAGTTTTTGGCCCGCTATTCAACTACTGCCCAGGTACAATAGACAGATAAAGATGAAAAAAAATCAGCATTTGCAATCCCTTGCTAAGTGATATCAGTCCAAATTGAATCCTGAGGAAAACCAGGTATAGCTGATGGAGGGTGAGGGGTGTTTTCACCCATCTTAAAACCCTTATGCCGCGTACACACGACCGTTATTCATGTCATGGAAAAACAAAGTTTTTCTCTACGTTATTCCTATCAAGACTGCCTTCCATGCACACGATCGTGAAAAAAAATGCTTGAGCAAAGCGCGGTGACGTACAACACGTACGACGGCACTATAAAGGGGAAGTTCCATTCGAATGGCGTCACCCTTTGGGCTGCTTATGCCAATTTCCCCGTCTCATAACTTGCTTCTGAGCATGCGTGTTTACCCCCGTTAAAGTGTACACACGACCGTTTTTCAAGACGTGAAAAACGACAACGTGAAAAATGACAAGAAAAAATAGAGCAGGTTCTACATTTTTAACGGCCATTTTTCTAGTCTGGAGCCTACATACAACCGTTTTTCACGACCAATTAAAAAAATTGCATTTTTCTCGTCTTGAAAAACGGTCGTGGGTACGCGGCGTAATGGCTCAAACTGAATCATACAGTAGAAGAATTGGTTTCACCATTTTGAAATTTCTATAGCAATCATTTGATTTTCTATTCATTGGTGAAGTCAAATTAAAATTCATTTTTGGAAATTTGAAGGAGCAGGAGGAAATTTTTTTTCCCACACCAATAAATTTCTAAAAGTGAATTTGGTTTTCATGTGATAAGGTCCATTCATTCCAAAATCAAATTTAAAAATGCAAGCTACATTTTCAAACGACTTTTGTCAAGTCATCCAATGTACTGAAAAATCTCATGTAAATGTTCGTACAAATGTTCACAGCTCAGCTCATAAAAAGTTTCCCTTTCCTGCTGAAAAGAGTTCTTTGCTTATAAAACTTCCAAGACTCCAACTTTTAGGAAATGGCCTACAGACACTACAAGAATCCATTCCCATACTGCCAGAACAAAAATAGCTTTTATACTTTCAAGAAGCTACAGCTAGAGAAAAATGGAAAAGAGGTGTTTTATTACAGCATTGTATGTCATGACTCATGATACCAGCAGCTGACTACAGTGATAAAGACTTTACATGCCTTGTAATATCTAATGCCGCGTACACACGGTCGTTTTTTGCGATGAAAAAAAACGTCGTTTTTTAAAACGTCATTTAAATTGATGGTGTGTGGGCAAAACGTCGTTTTTTGTCTTAAAAAAACGACCCAAAAAAAATTCCAACATGCTTGAATTTTTTGTGTCATTTTTCAAAACGTCGTTTTTTGTTTCACAAAAAGTCACCGTGTGTAGCAAATACGTCTTTTAAAACAACGTTTTTCAACCCGCGCATGCCCAGAAGCTAGTTATGAAGCGAGCTTCAATGGAAAAGAGTGGTGAACGTAACCTCGCTTTTTGTGAAAAAAACGATGGTGTGTATGCAACATCGTCTTTGAAAGTGACGTTTCAAAAACGTCGTTTTTTACTTCACAAAAAACGTCGTTTTTTTTCATCACAAAAAATGATCGTGTGTACGCGGCATTATAATTTCTAATAATGTTTTGTAACTATTTCGTTTCTCAAGGTTCCTTGACACCTATTTAACTCTAAAGGCTCATACACACGATCTGGCTTTTTGACAATTGTCCGACGGACGTGTTTTATTGAACAATCTGACCGTGTGTATGCTTCATCGGAAAGTTGTTTTCGGTTTTTCAACGGACAAATGTTCGATGTGCATGCTCTCAAACAAATATCCAAAGGAGGATAATCCGATCGTGTGTACACAAGTCCATCAGACTAAAGTCCAAAGAACACACACGCATGCTCAGAGCGAATGCTAAAGATCAGCCAACAATAGCAGAAGTTGCCCAAAGGGTGGCGGTAAAGAGCTGAAAAACCACGTGATTTTGGTGAAAGTTGGCTTAAAATGTTCTGCCGTGTGTATGCATAACAAGTTTACGGCCAACGCCCATTCGGACCAAAATCCTCAGAAAAGTCAGATGGAAGTCCGATCATGTGTACGAGCATCCCTTTGATTCATACACTAAATGATGAAATGTTTGTGAATACCTAACCATCACATATACCAAAATGATTGACATCAGATATTTCCAGTGAAGGGTACTGCTAATGTTACAGCATGTTACAGGAACATGCTTCCAACCTTGGGATAATAGTTTGGAGAACATCCTTTTATTTTCCAGCATGTGTCCAAAGCCAGCTCCATAAAGACATGGGGCCAGATTCAGGTACAATTGTCCTGGCGCAGAGTATCAGAGATACACTACACCGCCGTATTTTACCTGGCTCTAAGGCCTCGTACACACGATCGAACATATCCGATGAAAACGGTCCGCGGACCATTTCCATCGGATATGTCCGATCGGGAGTTTGATCCGATGGCGTGTACACACCATCGGATCAAATTCCCCGCCGCCAGGATTTCAAAGGAAAAAAGGAATATAAATTACATAGAAAAAATCAAGGACCAAGCAGGACAGATGAAGTATAAGATGACTGAAATCGCCGAGGCCTTTCGGACTTTTTATAATACACTGTATTCAATTAGAAAGAGAGAAACACAGGAACAGAAGGATATTAGGTTAAAGAAAATTAGAGAATATATTGAAGAAGCTAACCTACCAAAATTGACGCAAGAAACTGTAGAATCTCTGGAAGAACCAATAACATTGGGGGAAATAAGACAAGCAATTTCAGAAACACCAGGTGGAAAGAGCCCAGGACCAGATGGGCTCCCAATTAAATATTATAAAAAATTTATGGAACTGCTGGCCCCGGCGATGTGTAATTACTTCAACAAATTGGGTGAAGAAGAAATCAGAAAGGAATCCCTCCTTGCCAATATCACAATCATCGCCAAAACAGGAAAAGATAACACCATATGCTTTAATTATCGTCCAATTGCATTATTAAATGCAGACATAAAGACGTATGCAAAGATACTGGCAACGAGGATAAAAGTACATATGCCGAATTTAATTAATGAAGACCAGACTGGGTTTATAAAAGGGAGAGAAGGACGAGACAATAGCCTAAAAACGATTTTGTTACTGCAAGATAAGCAGAAGAAACCCCCAGTCATACTCATGTCAATTGATGCTGAAAAAGCTTTTGACAGGGTTGACTGGGGGTTTATGATGGAAACACTGCGGAGCGTAGGACTAGGCCCAAGATACATGAAATGGGTAGGAAATCTATACAACGCCCCTACGGCAAGAGTAAAGGTAAACGGGAGCATGTCGTCCGCTCTAGATATGAATAACGGAACAAGACAGGGTTGCCCACTCTCACCTCTCCTGTACGTAATAACGCTTGAACCATTGCTGAATAAGATAAGAAATAACCCAGATATAGGGGGGGTGAGAGTGGGAGAAAAGGAACATAAGGTGGCAGCGTATGCCGATGATATACTCTTATACATTACTAGACCAAGACTCTCCATACCAATAATAATGAATGAGATAAGAAAATATGGAGAACTCTCCAACTTCAAAATAAACCCAGTAAAAACAGTAATATTGAACCTGGGTATAGAGACCACAGAAGAAATAGCACTACAGGAAGCATACCCCTTCACATGGGAAAAAGAATCAATAACGTACCTTGGGATAAAAATTACACCAAGAGTAGATAAACTATACGAGGCTAACTACATCCCTCTAGTCAATGAAATAAAACAAGACCTAAAAAATCTCACAAAAAGACGGATCTCCTGGATAGGGAGGATTAACGTATTTAAAATGATGGTCCTACCAAAAATAATCTATAAATTCCAAATGGTCCCAGTAAATGTCCCACAGAGCTTCTTCAAGTTAGTACAAACTATAATTTCAAAATTTATTTGGCAGGGCAAAAAACCGAGGATAAGTTACTCAATCCTTTACCGGAGTAAAAAAAAAAGGAGGATTATCGCTTCCCGATATAAAAAGATATTACTATGCTGTAATACTAACTAGATTGGTGGAATGGACAAATAGTAACACAAAAAAAAAATGGGCACAGATAGAGAGAGAAACAGGTTTGGCACAGCTAGACACAAATGTGTGGATCCCACCCAAATTTAGAATAGCGAACACTGACACGCACAGTATAACAAAGAATGCACTTAGGATATGGGATTTGTTGCATAGCCGGGAAAAATGGGAATATAACTCCCTATTAATCCCATTAGCGGACACTAAATTTTTTCCACCAGGAAATAGGACAAAACTAGGTAGGAAATTAGGAAGCAAAAGAGTAGGTGAAATAGTCTCACTAGGGAGAATCAAGGAAAAAAAAGAAATACAAGCAATAGATGGTAATCAACAGTTAAGTGATTGGGAGTACATACAATTAAAGCACTTTGTGAGCACACTTCTAACCTCAATAAGAAAGAATAAAGCACAGAATTTGATAGAAAATTTATGTTCCACTGAAACACCATTACAACACGGCATTACGAAGCTATATAGGATATTAACAGATATAGGGTCTAAGGGTACTTTGAAAAACATTGAGAAATGGGGACAAGATATCGGGGAAAGGATTGAGGAAACTTTTATGATAGGAGCGGTGTTCAAATACACACAAGACATAAAAACCATCGAAGCCAATTATAAATGCATGATGCGATGGCACCTGACACCGGTCAAAATGAACAAAATACACCCAACCAACTCAGCCCTTTGCTGGAGAAATTGCAACCAAGTCGGTACCACAAAGCATATTTGGTGGGACTGCCCGAAGATCCAGGAATACTGGAAAGAGGTCCTAGAGAGTATAGAGGAAATAACAGGAATAGGGGTACCTCAAAATCCCCTGTCATGTTTGTTCCATGGGTCGAGAAAACAAATAGAAAACTACGGGTTGACACTGGTTCCGATTTTGCTAAACGCAGCAAAGGGCGTAATACCTAAATTTTGGCTGCAGCCAAAAAAGCCAACGCTAAATGAATGGATACAACGGGTCAATCACGTATCAGAGATGGAAAATCTAATGAGGACAGACTTGGGTGATAAAGAGGGCGACAGCAGTAGACTGGTTTGGGACAAATGGAGATTATTTAAAACCACAGAAAATTTGTTCAGATTTCTATAGAAACAGATAGAGGAGACCTAGAAAATAGTAGGTAGGGAAAAAAAAAAAAAAAGAAGGTTGGAAAGGGAGGGACAGAACCGCTAGGTATAACAAACTCGGAAAAAGGGAGGGGGGAGGGGGGGCACATCAGAAGGGAAAGGTATAATAAAGGGAGGAAGGGATGTAGGAGATGGGATTAAAGGGAAGATTCAGGGCAGAGGGGCGCTATATAGGAAAGATATGCGTTTCTTCTTTTCTTTTTTTCTTCTATTGTTTGCCTATTTTTGTATATTCCCTTATCATATAGATATCTTACCAAGGGAGGGAGGAAAAAAGAAAAAAAAAAAAAAAAGATAAGAAAAAAGGATTATATGGGAGAATAGAGGAAGTGAAAACAGCACAAATGATGCGATACCGAGGAGGAAATGCGAAGGGCGGAAATACTGTGAGCATCCCCCACTTCCAACCTAACCGGGTATGACTGATGTGCAAAAAAAAAAAGAAAAAAAAAAAAATTCCCCGCCGCCGGACGGCGCGGTGACGTGGCGGTGACGCGGCGGTGACGTTGACGCCGCCACGTCACCGCCACGTCACCGCACCAGGAAGTTAAACACTTCCGCGCATGCGCCGAATCCATTCGGCGGCGGCGCGGCGGTGGTGGGGGACGACATTTCTGCTGGTAAGTGTACTAACCAGCAGACATGTCGGGCGGACAGATTCCCACCGGATAGATTTCAAAGCATGCTTTGAAATCTGTCGGGTGGAGAAATCTGTCCGCTAGCCCATACACACGAGTGGAGATGTCTGCTGAAACGGTCCATCGGACCGTTTTCAGCGGACATATCCCCTCGTGTGTACGAGGCCTAAGACGAATTCTGGTATATTTCAGCCCGTAAGGAACGACGGCGTAGTGTATTTCTCGCGGCGGAATCGAAATATGCAATTAGGGGGCGTGAAGCATTTAAATTAGGCGCGTCCCCGCGGCGATCGAACTGCGCATGCTCCGTTCAGAAATTTCCTGCCGTGCATTGCGTGAAATTACGTTGTTACATGAGGTTTTTTTTGAGTAGCGCCGTTTACGTACATTCCTATTCCCGGATGACTTACGCAAAAACAAAAAAAAATTGAAATTCGACGCGGGAACGACGGCCATACTTAACATGGGCTGTCTAACTATAGACCAGATTTTTGCTTCCCTAACTTTACGCTGCAAAAAGATGACTACAGATGCCATAAGAGAATGTGACGGACGATCGCAACTTCGTGGATCGCCGGAAAAAGCTATTTTGCATACCCCGACGCGGAAAACGACGCAAACTCCACCCAGCGGACGGAAAAAGATTGCAGCGTAGATCCGACGGCGTACGGAGACATAAGCCTGTCGGATCGAAGCCCGAAGCCGTCGTATCATGGTTTGAGGATTCAAACTAATGATACAACGCGGGTAATTTGAAATTACTCAGGTCTATCAGGAGATAGACCGGAGTAATGGCTCTGTGAATCTGGCCCATGGTTTCATTAGTTTGGCGTGCAGGAACTCAATTGGCCTGAAGTCTCAACACTCCTGAGTTTGACCTCAACCCTACTGAACTATTTTAAGATGAAATGGAATGCTAATTTTCAGACCCAATCCAACATCAGTACCTGACTTTACGAATACATTTATGCCTGAATGGATACAAATTCCCATAGTTGTGTTGTCCAACTAATGTAAATGTGATGGTCAGGTGGTCATAAACCATTCAATATGAGACAATACATACTGTACATTCCAGACTGCACAATGTTTCCTGGTTGACATCTATCAATTCTTTCTTAAAAGGGGTTGTAAAGGCTCATGTTTTTTCACCTTAATGCATCCCATTAAAACACCTGGCAGTCACCGGAACCCCAGCCCCCCGCCCATTTTACTTACCTGAGCCCCTTCATCTCCTCTGCGCGTCACCGCCGTCCTTCATTCCACAGAGTTCCGGCTTTGGTTGAAAAGATTGATAGCAGCGCAGCCATTGACGCGGGTGCTGGGGGGCGGGACACTAAATGAATGACTCAGGAGCATGCTGGCAAGATTGCTTCTCCTAGGGGGAACCCCAGAAGAGAATGTTCGGCGCGACTCTGTGCCAAAACGAGCTGCACAGTGGAGGTAAGTATGATATGTTTGTTATTTTTTTTAAAAGAACAAAGCTTTAGTATTGCTTGAAATATACAAAAAATAACTGTGCTTGGGCATCTAAAAACTTGTAAAGAAGCTGCTAGCAAAATATTGCAGGAAACAATATAAAACACAAATATACAAAAGGCAGTGCATCACTTAAGTGACCTTATTATATATCAGAAATGCAAAAGCATTCATAAAAAATATATATACATCCAGACAAATAATCGTATAAAACTCTGAAAGGAGTGGAAAGTCCACCAAAAGAGCCCTTGCAAAATA